>VCKV01000282.1:16600000-17040013 GCA_005876975.1 Drosophila orena | reverse complement strand
TCCCATCAACTGTGTTTAAAAGTTGGAACTCAATTTTTGGCCATTTTTGGCAAATTTTAATGATGTTACCCCTTACAAAAAATGCGAAAATCGACCCAAAAACGAATTTCCCAAAATCCGTCAAAAAGTGATAGGGATCGTTAGCATTGGTAATTAGCTGCTCAAAACAGTTATTCTTTCATGTTCATGATCATTTTTAGCCAAGTTATGATTAAAATGCCAATAAAAAATATTTTAATTTTTGCCAAAATCCGTTTTTTCAAATTTTGATTATAAAATAATCAGTTTTCTTTGCAACAACTTTAAAAATAATTGTCCTGAATTCGGAAGGTATACCTCGTTGCGTTCGTAGTTTTAATTTCCCATCAAACTGGGTGTTTAAAAGTGGGAACTCAATTTTTGGCCATTTTTGGCAAATTTTAAAACCCCTTACAAAAAATGCGAAAATCGACCCAAAAACGAATTTCCCCAAAATCCGTCAAAAAAGTGATAGGGATCGTTAGCATTGGTAATTAGCTGCTCAAAACAGTTATTCTTTCATGTTCATGATCATTTTTAGCCAAGTTATGATTAAAATGCCAATAAAAATATTTTAATTTTTGCCAAAATCCGTTTTTTTCAAATTTTGATTATAAAATAATCAGTTTTCTTGCAACAACTTTAATAAAAATAATTTGTCTGAATCGGAATGGTATACCTCGTTGCGTTCGTAGTTTAATTTCCCATCAAACTGTGTTTAAAAGTTGGAACTCAATTTTTTGGCCATTTTGGCAATTTTAATGATGTTACCCCTTACAAAAAATGCGAAAATCGACCCAAAAACGAATTTCCCAAAATCCGTCAAAAAGTGATAGGGATCGTTAGCATTGGTAATTAGCTGCTAAAAACAGTTATTCTTTCATGTTCATGATCATTTTTAGCCAAGTTATGATTAAAATGCCAATAAAAAAATATTTTAATTTTTGCCAAAATCCGTTTTTTCAAATTTTGATCATAAAATAATCAGTTTTCTTGCAACAACTTTAAAAATAATTGTCTGAATTCGGAATGGTATACCTCGTTGCGTTCGTAGTTTAATTTCCCATCAAACTGTGTTTAAAAGTTGGAACTCAATTTTTTGGCCATTTTTGGCAAATTTAATTTAATTTTATTTTACAAACCCTTACAAAAAATGCGAAAATCGACCCAAAACGAATTCCCAAAATCCGTCAAAAAAGTGATAGGGATCGTTAGCATTGGTAATTAGCTGCTCAAAACAGTTATTCTTTCATGTTCATGATCATTTTTAGCCAAGTTATGATTAAAATGTCAATAAAAAATATTTTAATTTTTGCCAAAATCCGTTTTTTCAAATTTTGATCATAAAATAATCAGTTTTTTTGCAACAACTATAAAAATAATTGTCTGAATTCGGAATGGTATACCTCGTTGCGTTCGTAGTTTAATTTCCCATCAAACTGTGTTTAAAAGTTGGAACTCAATTTTTTGGCCATTTTTGGCAAATTTTAATGATGTTACCCCTTACAAAAAATGCGAAAATCGACCCAAAAACGAATTTCCCAAAATCCGTCAAAAAGTGATAGGGATCGTTAGCATTGGTAATTAGCTGCTCAAAACAGTTATCTTTCATGTTCATGATCATTTTTAGCCAAGTTATGATTAAAATGCCATAAAAAATATTTTAATTTTTGCCAAAATCCGTTTTTTCAAATTTTGATTATAAAATAATCAGTTTTTTTGCAACAACTTTAAAAATAATTGTCTGAATTCGGAATGGTATACCTCGTTGCGTTCGTAGTTTAATTTCCCATCAAACTGTGTTTAAAAGTTGGAACTCAATTTTTTGGCCATTTTTGGCAAATTTTAATGATGTTACCCCTTACAAAAAAATGCGAAAATCGACCCAAAAACGAATTTCCCAAAATCCGTCAAAAAGTGATAGGGATCGTTAGCATTGGTAATTAGCTGCTCAAAAACAGTTATTCTTTCATGTTCATGATCATTTTTAGCCAAGTTATGATTAAAATGCCAATAAAAAATATTTTAATTTTTGCCAAATCCGTTTTTTCAAATTTTGATCATAAAATAATCAGTTTTTTGCAACAACTCTAAAAATAATTGTCTGAATTTGGAATGGTATACCTCGTTGCGTTCGTAGTTTAATTTCCCATCAAACTGTGTTTAAAAGTTGGAACTCAATTTTTTGGCCATTTTTGGCAAATTTTAATGATGTTACCCCTTACAAAAAATGCGAAAATCGACCCAAAAACGAATTTCCCAAAATCCGTCAAAAAGTGATAGGGATCGTTAGCATTGGTAATTAGCTGCTCAAAACAGTTATTCTTTCATGTTCATGATCATTTTTAGCCAAGTTATGATTAAAATGCCAATAAAAAATATTTTAATTTTTGCCAAAATCCGTTTTTTCAAATTTTGATTATAAAATAATCAGTTTTCTTGCAACACACTTTAAAAATAATGTCTGAATTCGGAATGGTATACCTCGTTGCGTTCGTAGTTTAATTTCCCATCAAACTGTGTTTAAAAGTTGGAACTCAATTTTTTGGCCATTTTTGGCAAATTTTAATGATGTTACCCCTTACAAAAAATGCGAAAATCGACCCAAAACGAATTTCCCAAAATCCGTCAAAAAGTGATAGGGATCGTTAGCATTGGTAATTAGCTGCTCAAAACAGTTATTCTTTCATGTTCATGATCATTTTTAGCCAAGTTATGATTAAAATGCCAATAAAAAATATTTTAATTTTTGCCAAAATCCGTTTTTTCAAATTTTGATCATAAAATAATCAGTTTTTTGCAACAACTTTAAAAATAATTGTCTGAATTTGGAATGGTATACCTCGTTGCGTTCGTAGTTTAATTTCCATCAAACTGTGTTTTAAAAGTTGGAACTCAATTTTTTGGCCATTTTTGGCAAATTTTAATGATGTTACCCCTTACAAAAAATGCGAAAATCGACCCAAAAACGAATTTCCAAAATCCGTCAAAAAGTGATAGGGATCGTTAGCATTGGTAATTAGCTGCTCAAAACAGTTATTCTTTCATGTTCATGATCATTTTTAGCCAAGTTATGATTAAAATGCCAATAAAAAAATATTTAATTTTTGCCAAAATCCGTTTTTTCAAATTTTGATATAAAATAATCAGTTTTCTTTTTTTGCAACAACTTAAAAATAATTGTCTGAATTCGGAATGGTATACCTCGTTGCGTTCGTAGTTTAATTTCCCATCAAACTGTGTTTAAAAGTTGGAACTCAATTTTTTGGCCATTTTTGGCAAATTTTAATGATGTTACCCCTTACAAAAAATGCGAAAATCGACCCAAAAACGAATTTCCCAAAATCCGTCAAAAAGTGATAGGATCGTTAGCATTGGTAATTAGCTGCTCAAAACAGTTATTCTTTCATGTTCATGATCATTTTTAGCCAAGTTATGATTAAAATGCCAATAAAAAATATTTTAATTTTTGCCAAAATCCGTTTTTCAAATTTTGATTATAAAATAATCAGTTTTCTTGCAACAACTAAAAATAATTGTCTGAATTCGGAATGGTATACCTCGTTGCGTTCGTAGTTTAATTTCCCATCAAACTGTGTTTAAAAGTTGGAACTCAATTTTTGGCCATTTTTGGCAAATTTTAATGATGTTACCCCTTACAAAAAATGCGAAAATCGACCCAAAAACGAATTTCCCAAAATCCGTCAAAAAGTGATAGGGATCGTTAGCATTGGTAATTAGCTGCTCAAAACAGTTATTCTTTCATGTTCATGATCATTTTTAGCCAAGTTATGATTAAAATGCCAATAAAAAATATTTTAATTTTTGCCAAATCCGTTTTTTCAAATTTTGATTATAAAATAATCAGTTTTTTGC
Organism: Drosophila orena; assembly: GCA_005876975.1. NCBI lineage: Eukaryota > Metazoa > Arthropoda > Insecta > Diptera > Drosophilidae > Drosophila > Drosophila orena. Next base: position 17,036,119 of record VCKV01000282.1, on the reverse strand, counting down.
AACAAACTTTAAAAATAATTGTCTGAATTCGGAATGGTATACCTCGTTGCGTTCGTAGTTTAATTTTCCATCAAACTGTGTTTAAAAGTTGGAACTCAAATTTTTTGGCCATTTTTGGCAATTTTTAATGATGTTACAAAAAATGCGAAAATCGACCCAAAAACGAATTTCCCAAAATCCGTCAAAAAGTGATAGGGATCGTTAGCATTGGTAATTAGCTGCTCAAAACAGTTATTCTTTCATGTTCATGATCATTTTTAGCCAAGTTATGATTAAAATGCCAATAAAAAATATTTTAATTTTTGCCAAAATCCGTTTTTTCAAATTTTGATATAAAATAATCAGTTGCAACAACTTTAAAAATAATTGTCTGAATTCGGAATGGTATACCTCGTTGCGTTCGTAGTTTAATTTCCCATCAAACTGTGTTTAAAAGTTGGAACTCAATTTTTTGGCCATTTTTGGCAAATTTTAATGATGTTACCCCTTACAAAAAATGCGAAAATCGACCCAAAAACGAATTTCCCAAAATCCGTCAAAAAGTGATAGGGATCGTTAGCATTGGTAATTAGCTGCTCAAAACAGTTATTCTTTCATGTTATGATCATTTTTAGCCAAGTTATGATTAAAATGCCAATAAAAAATATTTTAATTTTTGCCAAAATCCGTTTTTTTCAAATTTTGATTATAAAATAATCAGTTTTCTTGCAACAACTTTAAAAATAATTGTCTGAATTCGGAATGGTATACCTCGTTGCGTTCGTAGTTTAATTCCCATCAAACTGTGTTTAAAAGTTGGAACTCAATTTTTTGGCCATTTTTGGCAAATTTTAATGATGTTTACAAAAAATGCGAAAATCGACCCAAAAACGAATTTCCCAAAATCCGTCAAAAAGTGATAGGGATCGTTAGCATTGGTAATTAGCTGCTCAAAACAGTTATTCTTTCATGTTCATCATTTTTAGCCAAGTTATGATTAAAATGCCAATAAAAATATTTTAATTTTTGCCAAAATCCGTTTTTTCAAATTTTGATTATAAAATAATCAGTTTTCTTGCAACAACTTTAAAAATAATTGTCTGAATTCGGAATGGTATACCTCGTTGCGTTCGTAGTTTAATTTCCCATCAAACTGTGTTTAAAAGTTGGAACTCAATTTTTTGGCCATTTTTGGCAAATTTTAATGATGTTACCCCTTACAAAAAATGCGAAAATCGACCCAAAAACGAATTTCCCAAAATCCGTCAAAAAGTGATAGGGATCGTTAGCATTGGTAATTAGCTGCTCAAAACAGTTATTCTTTCATGTTCATGATCATTTTTAGCCAAGTTATGATTAAAATGCCAATAAAAAATATTTTAATTTTTGCCAAAATCCGTTTTTTCAAATTTTGATTATAAAATAATCAGTTTTCGCAACAACTTAAAAATAATTGTCTGAATTCGGAATGGTATACCTCGTTGCGTTCGTAGTTTAATTTCCCATCAAACTGTGTTTAAAAGTTGGAACTCAATTTTTTGGCCATTTTTGGCAAATTTTAATGATGTTACCCCTTACAAAAAATGCGAAAATCGACCCAAAAACGAATTTCCCAAAAATCCGTCAAAAAGTGATAGGGATCGTTAGCATTGGTAATTAGCTGCTCAAAACAGTTATTCTTTCATGTTCATGATCATTTTTAGCCAAGTTATGATTAAAATGCCAATAAAAAATATTTTAATTTTTGCCAAAATCCGTTTTTTCAAATTTTGATTATAAAATAATCAGTTTTCTTGCAACAACTTAAAAATTATTGTCTGAATTTCGAATGTATACCTCGTTGCGTTCGTAGTTTATTTCCCATCAAACTGTGTTTAAAGTTGGAACTCAATTTTTTGGCCATTTTGGCAAATTTTAATGATGTTACCCCTTACAAAAAATGCGAAAATCGACCAAAAAACGAATTTCCCAAAATCCGTCAAAAAGTGATAGGGATCGTTAGCATTGGTAATTAGCTGCTCAAAACAGTTATTCTTTCATGTTCATGATCATTTTAGCCAAGTTATGATTAAAATGCCAAAAAAATATTTTAATTTTTGCCAAAATCCGTTTTTTCAAATTTTGATTATAAAATAATCAGTTTTCTTGCAACAACTCTAAAAATAATTGTCTGAATTCGGAATGGTATACCTCGTTGCGTTCGTAGTTTAATTTCCCATCAAACTGTGTTTAAAAGTTGGAACTCAATTTTTTGGCCATTTTTGGCAAATTTAATGATGTTACCCCTTACAAAAAATGCGAAAATCGACCAAAAAACGAATTTCCCAAAATCCGTCAAAAAGTGATAGGGATCGTTAGCATTGGTAATTAGCTGCTCAAAACAGTTATTCTTTCATGTTCATGATCATTTTTAGCAAGTTATGATTAAAATGCCAATAAAAAATATTTTAATTTTTGCCAAAATCCGTTTTTTCAAATTTTGATTATAAATAATCAGTTTTCTTGCAACAACTTTAAAAATAATTGTCTGAATTCGGAATGGTATACCTCGTTGCGTTCGTAGTTTAATTTCCCATCAAACTGTGTTTAAAAGTTGGAACTCAATTTTTTGGCCATTTTTGGCAAATTTTAATGATGTTACCCCTTACAAAAAATGCGAAAATCGACCCAAAAACGAATTTCCCAAAATCCGTCAAAAAGTGATAGGGATCGTTAGCATTGGTAATTAGCTGCTCAAAACAGTTATTCTTTCATGTTCATGATCATTTTTAGCCAAGTTATGATTAAAATGCCAATAAAAAATATTTTAATTTTTGCAAAATCCGTTTTTTCAAATTTTGATTATAAAATAATCAGTTTTCTGCAACAAATAACTTTAAAATAATTGTCTGAATTCGGAATGGTATACCTCGTTGCGTTCGTAGTTTATTTCCCATCAAACTGTGTTTAAAAGTTGGAACTCAATTTTTTGGCCATTTTTGGCAAATTTTAATGATGTTACCCTTACAAAAAATGCGAAAATCGACCCAAAAACGAATTTCCCAAAATCCGTCAAAAAGTGATAGGGATCGTTAGCATTGGTAATTAGCTGCTCAAAACAGTTATTCTTTCATGTTCATGATCATTTTTAGCCAAGTTATGATTAAAATGCCAATAAAAAATATTTTAATTTTTGCCAAAATCCGTTTTTTCAAATTTTGATTATAAAATAATCAGTTTTCTTGCAACAACTTAAAAAATAATTGTCTGAATTCGGAATGGTATACCTCGTTGCGTTCGTAGTTTAATTTCCCATCAAACTGTGTTTAAAAGTTGGAACTCAATTTTTTGGCCATTTTTGGCAAATTTTAATGATGTTACCCCTTACAAAAAATGCGAAAATCGACCCAAAAACGAATTTCCCAAAATCCGTCAAAAGTGATAGGGATCGTTAGCATTGGTAATTAGCTGCTCAAAACAGTTATTCTTTCATGTTCATGATCATTTTTAGCCAAGTTATGATTAAAATGCCAATAAAAAATATTTTAATTTTTGCCAAAATCCGTTTTTTCAAATTTTGATTATAAAATAATCAGTTTTCTTGCAACAACTCTAAAAAATAATTGTCTGAATTCGGAATGGTATACCTCGTTGCGTTCGTAGTTTAATTTTCCATCAAACTGTGTTTAAAAGTTGGAACTCAATTTTTTGGCCATTTTTGGCAAATTTTAATGATGTTACCCCTTACAAAAAATGCGAAAATCGACCCAAAAACGAATTTCCCAAAATCCGTCAAAAAGTGATAGGGATCGTTAGCATTGGTAATTAGCTGCTCAAAACAGTTATTCTTTCATGTTCATGATCATTTTTAGCCAAGTTATGATTAAAATGCCAATAAAAAATATTTTAATTTTTGCCAAAATCCGTTTTTTCAAATTTGATTATAAAATAATCAGTTTTCTTTGCAACAACTCTAAAAATAATTGTCTGAATTCGGAATGGTATACCTCGTTGCGTTCGTAGTTTAATTTCCCATCAAACTGTGTTTAAAAGTTGGAACTCAATTTTTTGGCCATTTTTGGCAAATTTTAATGATGTTACCCCTTACAAAAAATGCGAAAATCGACCCAAAAACGAATTTCCCAAAATCCGTCAAAAAGTGATAGGGATCGTTAGCATTGGTAATTAGCTGCTCAAAACAGTTATTCTTTCATGTTCATGATCATTTTTAGCCAAGTTATGATTAAAATGCCAATAAAAAATATTTTAATTTTTGCCATAATCCGTTTTTTCAAATTTTGATTATAAAATAATCAGTTTTCTTGCAACAACTTTAAAAATAATTGTCTGAATTCGGAATGGTATACCTCGTTGCGTTCGTAGTTTAATTTCCCATCAAACTGTGTTTAAAAGTTGGAACTCAATTTTTTGGCCATTTTTGGCAAATTTTAATGATGTTACCCCTTACAAAAAATGCGAAAATCGACCCAAAAACGAATTTCCCAAAATCCGTCAAAAAGTGATAGGGATCGTTAGCATTGGTAATTAGCTGCTCAAAACAGTTATTCTTTCATGTTCATGATCATTTTTAGCCAAGTTATGATTAAAATGCCAATAAAAAATATTTTAATTTTTGCCAAAATCCGTTTTTTCAAATTTTGATTATAAAATAATCAGTTTTCTTGCAACAACTTTAAAAATAATTGTCTGAATTCGGAATGGTATACCTCGTTGCGTTCGTAGTTTAATTTCCCATCAAACTGTGTTTAAAAGTTGGAACTCAATTTTTTGGCCATTTTTGGCAAATTTTAATGATGTTACCCCTTACAAAAAATGCGAAAATCGACCCAAAAACGAATTTCCCAAAATCCGTCAAAAAGTGATAGGGATCGTTAGCATTGGTAATTAGCTGCTCAAAACAGTTATTCTTTCATGTTCATGATCATTTTTAGCCAAGTTATGATTAAAATGCCAATAAAAAATATTTTAATTTTTGCCAAAATCCGTTTTTTCAAATTTTGATTATAAAATAATCAGTTTTCTTGCAACAACTTTAAAAATAATTGTCTGAATTCGGAATGGTATACCTCGTTGCGTTCGTAGTTTAATTTCCCATCAAACTGTGTTTAAAAGTTGGAACTCAATTTTTTGGCCATTTTTGGCAAATTTTAATGATGTTACCCCTTACAAAAAATGCGAAAATCGACCCAAAACGAATTTCCCAAAATCCGTCAAAAAGTGATAGGGATCGTTAGCATTGGTAATTAGCTGCTCAAAACAGTTATTCTTTCATGTTCATGATCATTTTTAGCCAAGTTATGATTAAAATGCCAATAAAAAATATTTTAATTTTTGCCAAAATCCGTTTTTTCAAATTTTGATATAAAATAATCAGTTTTCTTGCAACAACTTTAAAAATAATTGTCTGAATTCGGAATGGTATACCTCGTTGCGTTCGTAGTTTAATTTCCCATCAAACTGTGTTTAAAAGTTGGAACTCAATTTTTTGGCCATTTTTGGCAAATTTTAATGATGTTACCCCTTACAAAAAATGCGAAAATCGACCCAAAAACGAATTTCCCAAAATCCGTCAAAAAGTGATAGGGATCGTTAGCATTGGTAATTAGCTGCTCAAAACAGTTATTCTTTCATGTTCATGATCATTTTTAGCCAAGTTATGATTAAAATGCCAATAAAAAATATTTTAATTTTTGCCAAAATCCGTTTTTTCAAATTTTGATTATAAAATAATCAGTTTTCTTGCAACAACTTAAAAATAATTGTCTGAATTCGGAATGGTATACCTCGTTGCGTTCGTAGTTTAATTTCCCATCAAACTGTGTTTAAAAGTTGGAACTCAATTTTTTGGCCATTTTTGGCAAATTTTAATGATGTTACCCCTTACAAAAAATGCGAAAATCGACCCAAAAACGAATTTCCCAAAATCCGTCAAAAAGTGATAGGAATCGTTAGCATTGGTAATTAGCTGCTCAAAACAGTTATTCTTTCATGTTCATGATCATTTTTAGCCAAGTTATGATTAAAATGCCAATAAAAAATATTTTAATTTTTGCCATAATCCGTTTTTTCAAATTTTGATTATAAAATAATCAGTTTTCTTGCAACAACTTTAAAAATAATTGTCTGAATTCGGAATGGTATACCTCGTTGCGTTCGTAGTTTAATTTCCCATCAAACTGTGTTTAAAAGTTGGAACTCAATTTTTTGGCCATTTTTGGCAAATTTTAATGATGTTACCCCTTACAAAAAATGCGAAAATCGACCCAAAAACGAATTTCCCAAAATCCGTCAAAAAGTGATAGGGATCGTTAGCATTGGTAATTAGCTGCTCAAAACAGTTATTCTTTCATGTTCATGATCATTTTTAGCCAAGTTATGATTAAAATGCCAATAAAAAATATTTTAATTTTTGCCAAAATCCGTTTTTTCAAATTTTGATTATAAAATAATCAGTTTTCTTGCAACAACTTTAAAAATAATTGTCTGAATTCGGAATGGTATACCTCGTTGCGTTCGTAGTTTAATTTCCCATCAAACTGTGTTTAAAAGTTGGAACTCAATTTTTTGGCCATTTTTGGCAAATTTTAATGATGTTACCCCTTACAAAAAATGCGAAAATCGACCCAAAAACGAATTTCCCAAAATCCGTCAAAAAGTGATAGGGATCGTTAGCATTGGTAATTAGCTGCTCAAAACAGTTATTCTTTCATGTTCATGATCATTTTTAGCCAAGTTATGATTAAAATGCCAATAAAAAATATTTTAATTTTTGCCAAAATCCGTTTTTTCAAATTTTGATTATAAAATAATCAGTTTTCTTGCAACAACTTTAAAAATAATTGTCTGAATTCGGAATGGTATACCTCGTTGCGTTCGTAGTTTAATTTCCCATCAAACTGTGTTTAAAAGTTGGAACTCAACTTTTTGGCCATTTTTGGCAAATTTTAATGATGTCGTAGTTTAATTTCCCATCAAACTGTGTTTAAAAGTTGGAACTCAATTTTTTGGCCATTTTTGGCAAATTTTAATGATGTTACCCCTTACAAAAAATGCGAAAATCGACCCAAAAACGAATTTCCCAAAATCCGTCAAAAAGTGATAGGGATCGTTAGCATTGGTAATTAGCTGCTCAAAACAGTTATTCTTTCATGTTCATGATCATTTTTAGCCAAGTTATGATTAAAATGCCAATAAAAAATATTTTAATTTTTGCCAAAATCCGTTTTTTCAAATTTTGATTATAAAATAATCAGTTTTCTTGCAACAACTTTAAAAATAATTGTCTGAATTCGGAATGGTATACCTCGTTGCGTTCGTAGTTTAATTTCCCATCAAACTGTGTTTAAAAGTTGGAACTCAATTTTTTGGCCATTTTTGGCAAATTTTAATGATGTTACCCCTTACAAAAAATGCGAAAATCGACCCAAAAACGAATTTCCCAAAATCCGTCAAAAAGTGATAGGGATCGTTAGCATTGGTAATTAGCTGCTCAAAACAGTTATTCTTTCATGTTCATGATCATTTTTAGCCAAGTTATGATTAAAATGCCAATAAAAAATATTTTAATTTTTGCCAAAATCCGTTTTTTCAAATTTTGATTATAAAATAATCAGTTTTCTTGCAACAACTTTAAAAATAATTGTCTGAATTCGGAATGGTATACCTCGTTGCGTTCGTAGTTTAATTTCCCATCAAACTGTGTTTAAAAGTTGGAACTCAATTTTTTGGCCATTTTTGGCAAATTTTAATGATGTTACCCCTTACAAAAAATGCGAAAATCGACCCAAAAACGAATTTCCCAAAATCCGTCAAAAAGTGATAGGGATCGTTAGCATTGGTAATTAGCTGCTCAAAACAGTTATTCTTTCATGTTTATGATCATTTTTAGCCAAGTTATGATTAAAATGCCAATAAAAATATTTTAATTTTTGCCAAAATCCGTTTTTTCAAATTTTGATCATAAAATAATCAGTTTTTTTGCAACAACTCTAAAAATAATTGTCTGAATTCGGAATGGTATACCTCGTTGCGTTCGTAGTTTAATTTCCCATCAAACTGTGTTTAAAAGTTGGAACTCAATTTTTTGGCCATTTTTGGCAAATTTTAATGATGTTACCCCTTACAAAAAATGCGAAAATCGACCCAAAAACGAATTTCCCAAAATCCGTCAAAAAGTGATAGGGATCGTTAGCATTGGTAATTAGCTGCTCAAAACAGTTATTCTTTCATGTTCATGATCATTTTTAGCCAAGTTATGATTAAAATGCCAATAAAAAATATTTTAATTTTTGCCAAAATCCGTTTTTTCAAATTTTGATTATAAAATAATCAGTTTTCTTGCAACAACTTTAAAAATAATTGTCTGAATTCGGAATGGTATACCTCGTTGCGTTCGTAGTTTAATTTCCCATCAAACTGTGTTTAAAAGTTGGAACTCAATTTTTTGGCCATTTTTGGCATCTTTTAAAAATGCAAAAAAAAATACAAAAAATGCGAAAATCGACCCAAAAACGAATTTCCCAAAATCCGTCAAAAAGTGATAGGGATCGTTAGCATTGGTAATTAGCTGCTCAAAACAGTTATTCTTTCATGTTCATGATCATTTTTAGCCAAGTTATGATTAAAATGCCAATAAAAAATATTTTAATTTTTGCCAAAATCCGTTTTTTCAAATTTTGATTATAAAATAATCAGTTTTCTTGCAACAACTTTAAAAATAATTGTCTGAATTCGGAATGGTATACCTCGTTGCGTTCGTAGTTTAATTTCCCATCAAACTGTGTTTAAAAGTTGGAACTCAATTTTTTGGCCATTTTTGGCAAATTTTAATGATGTTACCCCTTACAAAAAATGCGAAAATCGACCCAAAAACGAATTTCCCAAAATCCGTCAAAAAGTGATAGGGATCGTTAGCATTGGTAATTAGCTGCTCAAAACAGTTATTCTTTCATGTTCATGATCATTTTTAGCCAAGTTATGATTAAAATGCCAATAAAAAATATTTTAATTTTTGCCAAAATCCGTTTTTTCAAATTTTGATTATAAAATAATCAGTTTTCTTGCAACAACTCTAAAAATAATTGTCTGAATTCGGAATGGTATACCTCGTTGCGTTCGTAGTTTAATTTCCCATCAAACTGTGTTTAAAAGTTGGAACTCAATTTTTTGGCCATTTTTGGCAAATTTTAATGATGTTACCCCTTACAAAAAATGCGAAAATCGACCCAAAAACGAATTTCCCAAAATCCGTCAAAAAGTGATAGGGATCGTTAGCATTGGTAATTAGCTGCTCAAAACAGTTATTCTTTCATGTTCATGATCATTTTTAGCCAAGTTATGATTAAAATGCCAATAAAAAATATTTTAATTTTTGCCATAATCCGTTTTTTCAAATTTTGATTATAAAATAATCAGTTTTCTTGCAACAACTTTAAAAATAATTGTCTGAATTCGGAATGGTATACCTCGTTGCGTTCGTAGTTTAATTTCCCATCAAACTGTGTTTAAAAGTTGGAACTCAATTTTTTGGCCATTTTTGGCAAATTTTAATGATGTTACCCCTTACAAAAAATGCGAAAATCGACCCAAAAACGAATTTCCCAAAATCCGTCAAAAAGTGATAGGGATCGTTAGCATTGGTAATTAGCTGCTCAAAACAGTTATTCTTTCATGTTCATGATCATTTTTAGCCAAGTTATGATTAAAATGCCAATAAAAAATATTTTAATTTTTGCCAAAATCCGTTTTTTCAAATTTTGATTATAAAATAATCAGTTTTCTTGCAACAACTTTAAAAATAATTGTCTGAATTCGGAATGGTATACCTCGTTGCGTTCGTAGTTTAATTTCCCATCAAACTGTGTTTAAAAGTTGGAACTCAATTTTTTGGCCATTTTTGGCAAATTTTAATGATGTTACCCCTTACAAAAAATGCGAAAATCGACCCAAAAACGAATTTCCCAAAATCCGTCAAAAAGTGATAGGGATCGTTAGCATTGGTAATTAGCTGCTCAAAACAGTTATTCTTTCATGTTTATGATCATTTTTAGCCAAGTTATGATTAAAATGCCAATAAAAATATTTTAATTTTTGCCAAAATCCGTTTTTTCAAATTTTGATCATAAAATAATCAGTTTTTTTGCAACAACTCTAAAAATAATTGTCTGAATTCGGAATGGTATACCTCGTTGCGTTCGTAGTTTAATTTCCCATCAAACTGTGTTTAAAAGTTGGAACTCAATTTTTTGGCCATTTTTGGCAAATTTTAATGATGTTACCCCTTACAAAAAATGCGAAAATCGACCCAAAAACGAATTTCCCAAAATCCGTCAAAAAGTGATAGGGATCGTTAGCATTGGTAATTAGCTGCTCAAAACAGTTATTCTTTCATGTTCATGATCATTTTTAGCCAAGTTATGATTAAAATGCCAATAAAAAATATTTTAATTTTTGCCAAAATCCGTTTTTTCAAATTTTGATTATAAAATAATCAGTTTTCTTGCAACAACTTTAAAAATAATTGTCTGAATTCGGAATGGTATACCTCGTTGCGTTCGTAGTTTAATTTCCCATCAAACTGTGTTTAAAAGTTGGAACTCAATTTTTTGGCCATTTTTGGCAAATTTTAATGATGTTACCCCTTACAAAAAATGCGAAAATCGACCCAAAAACGAATTTCCCAAAATCCGTCAAAAAGTGATAGGGATCGTTAGCATTGGTAATTAGCTGCTCAAAACAGTTATTCTTTCATGTTCATGATCATTTTTAGCCAAGTTATGATTAAAATGCCAATAAAAAATATTTTAATTTTTGCCAAAATCCGTTTTTTCAAATTTTGATTATAAAATAATCAGTTTTCTTGCAACAACTTTAAAAATAATTGTCTGAATTCGGAATGGTATACCTCGTTGCGTTCGTAGTTTAATTTCCCATCAAACTGTGTTTAAAAGTTGGAACTCAATTTTTTGGCCATTTTTGGCATTTTAAATGATGTTATACAAAAAAGGCGAAAATCGACCCAAAAACGAATTTCCCAAAATCCGTCAAAAAGTGATAGGGATCGTTAGCATTGGTAATTAGCTGCTCAAAACAGTTATTCTTTCATGTTCATGATCATTTTTAGCCAAGTTATGATTAAAATGCCAATAAAAAATATTTTAATTTTTGCCATAATCCGTTTTTTCAAATTTTGATTATAAAATAATCAGTTTTCTTGCAACAACTTTAAAAATAATTGTCTGAATTCGGAATGGTATACCTCGTTGCGTTCGTAGTTTAATTTCCCATCAAACTGTGTTTAAAAGTTGGAACTCAATTTTTTGGCCATTTTTGGCAAATTTTAATGATGTTACCCCTTACAAAAAATGCGAAAATCGACCCAAAAACGAATTTCCCAAAATCCGTCAAAAAGTGATAGGGATCGTTAGCATTGGTAATTAGCTGCTCAAAACAGTTATTCTTTCATGTTCATGATCATTTTTAGCCAAGTTATGATTAAAATGCCAATAAAAAATATTTTAATTTTTGCCAAAATCCGTTTTTTCAAATTTTGATTATAAAATAATCAGTTTTCTTGCAACAACTCTAAAAATAATTGTCTGAATTCGGAATGGTATACCTCGTTGCGTTCGTAGTTTAATTTCCCATCAAACTGTGTTTAAAAGTTGGAACTCAATTTTTTGGCCATTTTTGGCAAATTTTAATGATGTTACCCCTTACAAAAAATGCGAAAATCGACCCAAAAACGAATTTCCCAAAATCCGTCAAAAAGTGATAGGGATCGTTAGCATTGGTAATTAGCTGCTCAAAACAGTTATTCTTTCATGTTCATGATCATTTTTAGCCAAGTTATGATTAAAATGCCAATAAAAAATATTTTAATTTTTGCCATAATCCGTTTTTTCAAATTTTGATTATAAAATAATCAGTTTTCTTGCAACAACTTTAAAAATAATTGTCTGAATTCGGAATGGTATACCTCGTTGCGTTCGTAGTTTAATTTCCCACGAAACTGTGTTTAAAAGTTGGAACTCAATTTTTTGGCCATTTTTGGCAAATTTTAATGATGTTACCCCTTACAAAAAATGCGAAAATCGACCCAAAAACGAATTTCCCAAAATCCGTCAAAAAGTGATAGGGATCGTTAGCATTGGTAATTAGCTGCTCAAAACAGTTATTCTTTCATGTTCATGATCATTTTTAGCCAAGTTATGATTAAAATGCCAATAAAAAATATTTTAATTTTTGCCATAATCCGTTTTTTCAAATTTTGATTATAAAATAATCAGTTTTCTTGCAACAACTTTAAAAATAATTGTCTGAATTCGGAATGGTATACCTCGTTGCGTTCGTAGTTTAATTTCCCATCAAACTGTGTTTAAAAGTTGGAACTCAATTTTTTGGCCATTTTTGGCAAATTTTAATGATGTTACCCCTTACAAAAAATGCGAAAATCGACCCAAAAACGAATTTCCCAAAATCCGTCAAAAAGTGATAGGGATCGTTAGCATTGGTAATTAGCTGCTCAAAACAGTTATTCTTTCATGTTCATGATCATTTTTAGCCAAGTTATGATTAAAATGCCAATAAAAAATATTTTAATTTTTGCCAAAATCCGTTTTTTCAAATTTTGATTATAAAATAATCAGTTTTCTTGCAACAACTCTAAAAATAATTGTCTGAATTCGGAATGGTATACCTCGTTGCGTTCGTAGTTTAATTTCCCATCAAACTGTGTTTAAAAGTTGGAACTCAATTTTTTGGCCATTTTTGGCAAATTTTAATGATGTTACCCCTTACAAAAAATGCGAAAATCGACCCAAAAACGAATTTCCCAAAATCCGTCAAAAAGTGATAGGGATCGTTAGCATTGGTAATTAGCTGCTCAAAACAGTTATTCTTTCATGTTCATGATCATTTTTAGCCAAGTTATGATTAAAATGCCAATAAAAAATATTTTAATTTTTGCCATAATCCGTTTTTTTCAAATTTTGATTATAAAATAATCAGTTTTCTTGCAACAACTCTAAAAATAATTGTCTGAATTCGGAATGGTATACCTCGTTGCGTTCGTAGTTTAATTTCCCATCAAACTGTGTTTAAAAGTTGGAACTCAATTTTTTGGCCATTTTTGGCAAATTTTAATGATGTTACCCCTTACAAAAAATGCGAAAATCGACCCAAAAACGAATTTCCCAAAATCCGTCAAAAAGTGATAGGGATCGTTAGCATTGGTAATTAGCTGCTCAAAACAGTTATTCTTTCATGTTCATGATCATTTTTAGCCAAGTTATGATTAAAATGCCAATAAAAAATATTTTAATTTTTGCCAAAATCCGTTTTTTCAAATTTTGATTATAAAATAATCAGTTTTCTTGCAACAACTTTAAAAATAATTGTCTGAATTCGGAATGGTATACCTCGTTGCGTTCGTAGTTTAATTTCCCATCAAACTGTGTTTAAAAGTTGGAACTCAATTTTTTGGCCATTTTTGGCAAATTTTAATGATGTTACCCCTTACAAAAAATGCGAAAATCGACCCAAAAACGAATTTCCCAAAATCCGTCAAAAAGTGATAGGATCGTTAGCATTGGTAATTAGCTGCTCAAAACAGTTATTCTTTCATGTTCATGATCATTTTTAGCCAAGTTATGATTAAAATGCCAATAAAAAATATTTTAATTTTTGCCATAATCCGTTTTTTCAAATTTTGATTATAAAATAATCAGTTTTCTTGCAACAACTCTAAAAATAATTGTCTGAATTCGGAATGGTATACCTCGTTGCGTTCGTAGTTTAATTTCCCATCAAACTGTGTTTAAAAGTTGGAACTCAATTTTTTGGCCATTTTTGGCAAATTTTAATGATGTTACCCCTTACAAAAAATGCGAAAATCGACCCAAAAACGAATTTCCCAAAATCCGTCAAAAAGTGATAGGATCGTTAGCATTGGTAATTAGCTGCTCAAAACAGTTATTCTTTCATGTTCATGATCATTTTTAGCCAAGTTATGATTAAAATGCCAATAAAAAATATTTTAATTTTTGCCATAATCCGTTTTTTCAAATTTTGATTATAAAATAATCAGTTTTCTTGCAACAACTCTAAAAATAATTGTCTGAATTCGGAATGGTATACCTCGTTGCGTTCGTAGTTTAATTTCCCATCAAACTGTGTTTAAAAGTTGGAACTCAATTTTTTGGCCATTTTTGGCATCTTTTAATGATGTTACCCCTTACAAAAAATGCGAAAATCGACCCAAAAACGAATTTCCCAAAATCCGTCAAAAAGTGATAGGGATCGTTAGCATTGGTAATTAGCTGCTCAAAACAGTTATTCTTTCATGTTCATGATCATTTTTAGCCAAGTTATGATTAAAATGCCAATAAAAAATATTTTAATATTTAATCCGTTTTTTCAAATTTTGATTATAAAATAATCAGTTTTCTTGCAACAACTTTAAAAATAATTGTCTGAATTCGGAATGGTATACCTCGTTGCGTTCGTAGTTTAATTTCCCACGAAACTGTGTTTAAAAGTTGGAACTCAATTTTTTGGCCATTTTTGGCAAATTTTAATGATGTTACCCCTTACAAAAAATGCGAAAATCGACCCAAAAACGAATTTCCCAAAATCCGTCAAAAAGTGATAGGGATCGTTAGCATTGGTAATTAGCTGCTCAAAACAGTTATTCTTTCATGTTCATGATCATTTTTAGCCAAGTTATGATTAAAATGCCAATAAAAAATATTTTAATTTTTGCCAAAATCCGTTTTTTCAAATTTTGATTATAAAATAATCAGTTTTCTTGCAACAACTTTAAAAATAATTGTCTGAATTCGGAATGGTATACCTCGTTGCGTTCGTAGTTTAATTTCCCATCAAACTGTGTTTAAAAGTTGGAACTCAATTTTTTGGCCATTTTTGGCAAATTTTAATGATGTTACCCCTTACAAAAAATGCGAAAATCGACCCAAAAACGAATTTCCCAAAATCCGTCAAAAAGTGATAGGAATCGTTAGCATTGGTAATTAGCTGCTCAAAACAGTTATTCTTTCATGTTCATGATCATTTTTAGCCAGTTATGATTAAAATGCCAATAAAAAATATTTTAATTTTTGCCATAATCCGTTTTTTCAAATTTTGATTATAAAATAATCAGTTTTCTTGCAACAACTCTAAAAATAATTGTCTGAATTCGGAATGGTATACCTCGTTGCGTTCGTAGTTTAATTTCCCATCAAACTGTGTTTAAAAGTTGGAACTCAATTTTTTGGCCATTTTTGGCAAATTTTAATGATGTTACCCCTTACAAAAAATGCGAAAATCGACCCAAAAACGAATTTCCCAAAATCCGTCAAAAAGTGATAGGAATCGTTAGCATTGGTAATTAGCTGCTCAAAACAGTTATTCTTTCATGTTCATGATCATTTTTAGCCAAGTTATGATTAAAATGCCAATAAAAAATATTTTAATTTTTGCCAAAATCCGTTTTTTCAAATTTTGATTATAAAATAATCAGTTTTCTTGCAACAACTCTAAAAATAATTGTCTAAATTCGGAATGGTATACCTCGTTGCGTTCGTAGTTTAATTTCCCATCAAACTGTGTTTAAAAGTTGGAACTCAATTTTTTGGCCATTTTTGGCATCTTTTAATGATGTTACCCCTTACAAAAAATGCGAAAATCGACCCAAAAACGAATTTCCCAAAATCCGTCAAAAAGTGATAGGGATCGTTAGCATTGGTAATTAGCTGCTCAAAACAGTTATTCTTTCATGTTCATGATCATTTTTAGCCAAGTTATGATTAAAATGCCAATAAAAAATATTTTAATTTTTGCCATAATCCGTTTTTTCAAATTTTGATTATAAAATAATCAGTTTTCTTGCAACAACTTTAAAAATAATTGTCTGAATTCGGAATGGTATACCTCGTTGCGTTCGTAGTTTAATTTCCCATCAAACTGTGTTTAAAAGTTGGAACTCAATTTTTTGGCCATTTTTGGCAAATTTTAATGATGTTACCCCTTACAAAAAATGCGAAAATCGACCCAAAAACGAATTTCCCAAAATCCGTCAAAAAGTGATAGGGATCGTTAGCATTGGTAATTAGCTGCTCAAAACAGTTATTCTTTCATGTTCATGATCATTTTTAGCCAAGTTATGATTAAAATGCCAATAAAAAATATTTTAATTTTTGCCAAAATCCGTTTTTTCAAATTTTGATTATAAAATAATCAGTTTTCTTGCAACAACTCTAAAAATAATTGTCTGAATTCGGAATGGTATACCTCGTTGCGTTCGTAGTTTAATTTCCCATCAAACTGTGTTTAAAAGTTGGAACTCAATTTTTTGGCCATTTTTGGCATCTTTTAATGATGTTACCCCTTACAAAAAATGCGAAAATCGACCCAAAAACGAATTTCCCAAAATCCGTCAAAAAGTGATAGGGATCGTTAGCATTGGTAATTAGCTGCTCAAAACAGTTATTCTTTCATGTTCATGATCATTTTTAGCCAAGTTATGATTAAAATGCCAATAAAAAATATTTTAATTTTTGCCATAATCCGTTTTTTCAAATTTTGATTATAAAATAATCAGTTTTCTTGCAACAACTTTAAAAATAATTGTCTGAATTCGGAATGGTATACCTCGTTGCGTTCGTAGTTTAATTTCCCACGAAACTGTGTTTAAAAGTTGGAACTCAATTTTTTGGCCATTTTTGGCATCTTTTAATGATGTTACCCCTTACAAAAAATGCAAAAATTGACCCAAAAACGAATTTCCGAAAATCCGTCAAAAAGTGATAGGGATCGTTAGCATTGGTAATTAGCTGCTCAAAACAGTTATTCTTTCATGTTCATGATCATTTTTAGCCAAGTTATGATTAAAATGCCAATAAAAAATATTTTAATTTTTGCCAAAATCCGTTTTTTCAAATTTTGATTATAAAAAAATCAGTTTTCTTGCAACAACTTTAAAAATAATTGTCTGAATTCGGAATGGTATACCTCGTTGCGTTCGTAGTTTAATTTCCCATCAAACTGTGTTTAAAAGTTGGAACTCAATTTTTTGGCCATTTTTGGCAAATTTTAATGATGTTACCCCTTACAAAAAATGCGAAAATCGACCCAAAAACGAATTTCCCAAAATCCGTCAAAAAGTGATAGGGATCGTTAGCATTGGTAATTAGCTGCTCAAAACAGTTATTCTTTCATGTTCATGATCATTTTTAGCCAAGTTATGATTAAAATGCCTATAAAAAATATTTTAATTTTTGCCAAAATCCGTTTTTTCAAATTTTGATTATAAAATAATCAGTTTTCTTGCAACAACTCTAAAAATAATTGTCTAAATTCGGAATGGTATACCTCGTTGCGTTCGTAGTTTAATTTCCCATCAAACTGTGTTTAAAAGTTGGAACTCAATTTTTTGGCCATTTTTGGCAAATTTTAATGATGTTACCCCTTACAAAAAATGCGAAAATCGACCCAAAAACGAATTTCCCAAAATCCGTCAAAAAGTGATAGGGATCGTTAGCATTGGTAATTAGCTGCTCAAAACAGTTATTCTTTCATGTTCATGATCATTTTTAGCCAAGTTATGATTAAAATGCCAATAAAAAATATTTTAATTTTTGCCAAAATCCGTTTTTTCAAATTTTGATTATAAAATAATCAGTTTTCTTGAAACAACTCTAAAAATAATTGTCTAAATTCGGAATGGTATACCTCGTTGCGTTCGTAGTTTAATTTCCCATCAAACTGTGTTTAAAAGTTGGAACTCAATTTTTTGGCCATTTTTGGCAAATTTTAATGATGTTACCCCTTACAAAAAATGCGAAAATCGACCCAAAAACGAATTTCCCAAAATCCGTCAAAAAGTGATAGGGATCGTTAGCATTGGTAATTAGCTGCTCAAAACAGTTATTCTTTCATGTTCATGATCATTTTTAGCCAAGTTATGATTAAAATGCCAATAAAAAATATTTTAATTTTTGCCAAAATCCGTTTTTTCAAATTTTGATTATAAAATAATCAGTTTTCTTGCAACAACTTTAAAAATAATTGTCTGAATTCGGAATGGTATACCTCGTTGCGTTCGTAGTTTAATTTCCCATCAAACTGTGTTTAAAAGTTGGAACTCAATTTTTTGGCCATTTTTGGCAAATTTTAATGATGTTACCCCTTACAAAAAATGCGAAAATCGACCCAAAAACGAATTTCCCAAAATCCGTCAAAAAGTGATAGGGATCGTTAGCATTGGTAATTAGCTGCTCAAAACAGTTATTCTTTCATGTTCATGATCATTTTTAGCCAAGTTATGATTAAAATGCCAATAAAAAATATTTTAATTTTTGCCAAAATCCGTTTTTTCAAATTTTGATTATAAAAAAATCAGTTTTCTTGCAACAACTTTAAAAATAATTGTCTGAATTCGGAATGGTATACCTCGTTGCGTTCGTAGTTTAATTTCCCATCAAACTGTGTTTAAAAGTTGGAACTCAATTTTTTGGCCATTTTTGGCAAATTTTAATGATGTTACCCCTTACAAAAAATGCGAAAATCGACCCAAAAACGAATTTCCCAAAATCCGTCAAAAAGTGATAGGGATCGTTAGCATTGGTAATTAGCTGCTCAAAACAGTTATTCTTTCATGTTCATGATCATTTTTAGCCAAGTTATGATTAAAATGCCAATAAAAAATATTTTAATTTTTGCCAAAATCCGTTTTTTCAAATTTTGATTATAAAATAATCAGTTTTCTTGCAACAACTTTAAAAATAATTGTCTGAATTCGGAATGGTATACCTCGTTGCGTTCGTAGTTTAATTTCCCATCAAACTGTGTTTAAAAGTTGGAACTCAATTTTTTGGCCATTTTTGGCAAATTTTAATGATGTTACCCCTTACAAAAAATGCGAAAATCGACCCAAAAACGAAGTTCTCAAAATCCGTCAAAAAGTGATAGGGATCGTTAGCATTGGTAATTAGCTGCTCAAAACAGTTATTCTTTCAAGTTTATGATCATTTTTAGCCAAGTTATGATTAAAATGCCAATAAAAATATTTTAATTTTTGCCAAAATCCGTTTTTTCAAATTTTGATCATAAAATAATCAGTTTTTTTGCAACAACTCTAAAAATAATTGTCTAAATTCGGAATGGTATACCTCGTTGCGTTCGTAGTTTAATTTCCCATCAAACTGTGTTTAAAAGTTGGAACTCAATTTTTTGGCCATTTTTGGCAAATTTTAATGATGTTACCCCTTACAAAAAATGCGAAAATCGACCCAAAAACGAATTTCCCAAAATCCGTCAAAAAGTGATAGGGATCGTTAGCATTGGTAATTAGCTGCTCAAAACAGTTATTCTTTCATGTTCATGATCATTTTTAGCCAAGTTATGATTAAAATGCCAATAAAAAATATTTTAATTTTTGCCATAATCCGTTTTTTCAAATTTTGATTATAAAATAATCAGTTTTCTTGCAACAACTTTAAAAATAATTGTCTGAATTCGGAATGGTATACCTCGTTGCGTTCGTAGTTTAATTTCCCATCAAACTGTGTTTAAAAGTTGGAACTCAATTTTTTGAGCATTTTTGGCAAATTTTAATGATGTTACCCCTTACAAAAAGTGCGAAAATCGACCCAAAAACGAATTTCCCAAAATCCGTCAAAAAGTGATAGGGATCGTTAGCATTGGTAATTAGCTGCTCAGTTATTCCCAAAAAAGTTATTCCCAAAGTTAGACCCAAAAACGAATTTCCCAAAATCCGTCAAAAAGTGATAGGGATCGTTAGCATTGGTAATTAGCTGCTCAAAACAGTTATTCTTTCATGTTTATGATCATTTTTAGCCAAGTTATGATTAAAATGCCAATAAAAATATTTTAATTTTTGCCAAAATCCGTTTTTTCAAATTTTGATCATAAAATAATCAGTTTTTTTGCAACAACTCTAAAAATAATTGTCTAAATTCGGAATGGTATACCTCGTTGCGTTCGTAGTTTAATTTCCCATCAAACTGTGTTTAAAAGTTGGAACTCAATTTTTTGGCCATTTTTGGCAAATTTTAATGATGTTACCCCTTACAAAAAATGCGAAAATCGACCCAAAAACGAATTTCCCAAAATTCGTCAAAAAGTGATAGGGATCGTTAGCATTGGTAATTAGCTGCTCAAAACAGTTATTCTTTCATGTTCATGATCATTTTTAGCCAAGTTATGATTAAAATGCCAATAAAAAATATTTTAATTTTTGCCAAAATCCGTTTTTTCAAATTTTGATCATAAAATAATCAGTTTTCTTGCAACAACTCTAAAAATAATTGTCTAAATTCGGAATGGTATACCTCGTTGCGTTCGTAGTTTAATTTCCCATCAAACTGTGTTTAAAAGTTGGAACTCAATTTTTTGGCCATTTTTGGCATCTTTTAATGATGTTACCCCTTACAAAAAATGCGAAAATCGACCCAAAAACGAATTTCCCAAAATCCGTCAAAAAGTGATAGGGATCGTTAGCATTGGTAATTAGCTGCTCAAAACAGTTATTCTTTCATGTTCATGATCATTTTTAGCCAAGTTATGATTAAAATGCCAATAAAAAATATTTTAATTTTTGCCATAATCCGTTTTTTCAAATTTTGATTATAAAATAATCAGTTTTCTTGCAACAACTTTAAAAATAATTGTCTGAATTCGGAATGGTATACCTCGTTGCGTTCGTAGTTTAATTTCCCATCAAACTGTGTTTAAAAGTTGGAACTCAATTTTTTGAGCATTTTTGGCAAATTTTAATGATGTTACCCCTTACAAAAAGTGCGAAAATCGACCCAAAAACGAATTTCCCAAAATCCGTCAAAAAGTGATAGGGATCGTTAGCATTGGTAATTAGCTGCTCAGTTATTCCCAAAAAAGTTATTCCCAAAGTTAGACCCAAAAACGAATTTCCCAAAATCCGTCAAAAAGTGATAGGGATCGTTAGCATTGGTAATTAGCTGCTCAAAACAGTTATTCTTTCATGTTTATGATCATTTTTAGCCAAGTTATGATTAAAATGCCAATAAAAATATTTTAATTTTTGCCAAAATCCGTTTTTTCAAATTTTGATCATAAAATAATCAGTTTTTTTGCAACAACTCTAAAAATAATTGTCTAAATTCGGAATGGTATACCTCGTTGCGTTCGTAGTTTAATTTCCCATCAAACTGTGTTTAAAAGTTGGAACTCAATTTTTTGGCCATTTTTGGCAAATTTTAATGATGTTACCCCTTACAAAAAATGCGAAAATCGACCCAAAAACGAATTTCCCAAAATTCGTCAAAAAGTGATAGGGATCGTTAGCATTGGTAATTAGCTGCTCAAAACAGTTATTCTTTCATGTTCATGATCATTTTTAGCCAAGTTATGATTAAAATGCCAATAAAAAATATTTTAATTTTTGCCAAAATCCGTTTTTTCAAATTTTGATCATAAAATAATCAGTTTTCTTGCAACAACTCTAAAAATAATTGTCTAAATTCGGAATGGTATACCTCGTTGCGTTCGTAGTTTAATTTCCCATCAAACTGTGTTTAAAAGTTGGAACTCAATTTTTTGGCCATTTTTGGCATCTTTTAATGATGTTACCCCTTACAAAAAATGCGACAATCGACCCAAAAACGAATTTCCCAAAATCCGTCAAATAGTGATAGGGATCGTTAGCATTGGTAATTAGCTGCTCAAAACAGTTATTCTTTCATGTTCATGATCATTTTTAGCCAAGTTATGATTAAAATGCCAATAAAAAATATTTTAATTTTTGGCATAATCCGTTTTTCAAATTTTGATTATAAAATAATCAGTTTTCTTGCAACAACTCTAAAAATAATTGTCTGAATTCGGAATGGTATACCTCGTTGCGTTCGTAGTTTAATTTCCCATCAAACTGTGTTTAAAAGTTGGAACTCAATTTTTTGGCCATTTTTGGCAAATTTTAATGATGTTACCCCTTACAAAAAATGCGAAAATCGACCCAAAAACGAATTTCCCAAAATCCGTCAAAAAGTGATAGGGATCGTTAGCATTGGTAATTAGCTGCTCAAAACAGTTATTCTTTCATGTTCATGATCATTTTTAGCCAAGTTATGATTAAAATGCCAATAAAAAATATTTTAATTTTTGCCAAAATCCGTTTTTTCAAATTTTGATTATAAAATAATCAGTTTTCTTGCAACAACTTTAAAAATAATTGTCTGAATTCGGAATGGTATACCTCGTTGCGTTCGTAGTTTAATTTCCCATCAAAGGTATGATTAAAATGATCATAATCAGTAGCAGGTTTTTACTGCTCGCCTGGTAACTTAAACCAAAAAATCTCACAAATTTGACTATAAAATGCGCATTTTTTGTGGCAAATTTGTGGATTTTTTCGATATTTGGCACCAGGCGATCATAATCATAATATTTACTGCAAACGCAGAGTACTGTTTTTTTTTCTATGTGCTCCAGATTATTGGTCGTAAGTAGTAAAGTGTAGATGGTCCAGCCATTTGCCCGAAACTCCAGCTAGCATATTAATGTCGTCAAGTACCTCATAAGCTATGATATTATAGCCAGAGTGTGCTGTTAATTAAATGTTCATGATATGGGGAAATGGTTGTCTTGTACTTTAAGTCAGCGAGAATGGTTTCTGTAATGCTCTTCTAAGTTAGAAATCGCTATTACTTTAACCAAGTAAATAAACTTGATGATGAAATTCTCTTTGCGAAAAATAAATGTTTTAATGGTAATAAGGTATTTAAATAGATCATAACCAAGTTTTTTACCGTGTCATGTGGCGGCTGGTGGTTTTGGTTTGGATTGGATTTTACAAGAATGTGTTCAATTTTATGACGCATCCACTCATAATGGAAAAGATAAATGGTGATTTCACAGCGCAAAAGTTGCCCCTCCTTACTCGCAGTTGACCATTGAAATGATGGATTATAGCACTCCTGAGGAGCACACGCAAAACTGGCCAACAAATCGTGGCCAAAAATAACAGAGCACCGCAATTTACTTACTCGCAAACTAGGAAAACAAATGGAGGCGGAGGTCAGGAGCCAAACGTTAGCACACTCGCGCACACAGATACACAGCCAGTTACGCTGAAAAAGCAACAGGAACTTTGGGGAAACTTGTAAGTTTGTTTGCCCACTGACTGCCACGGTTGTTTGTCTTCTTGGATGGGTTAAGCGGCGTGGGTTAAGGCTGAAAGTGGCCTTCACAATGGAGCCCGACGCACCTGGCTGAGTTGCTTAATTGTGGCCAGGACTTTGGTGGGCCACTGGTATCCTTGGACATTGGCTGTGGGCTCGTGGGTTTTTGTCAACGGCTTTGCAGTCTGGCCGGTGACATCTTAGTGGCCGTTCATATGTTAATATGTGGGGCAAAGGGCTAAAAGGTGGGACTGTGTGCCTCTAATTAAAAGCTACACATATGGGGCCAAAGCGAAGACTTGGTCTAGGGATTGTGGCGCACAGTTTAACACTGTCACGCATGGCTCCGTGTCGAAATGGTTTTGGCCAAAAGGTTAAGGCCAGGCCTAATCACTGAGATGGGTCGCAATGTACGCACGCCCGCCCAAGAGTCACAATTAGACTAATGAAAGCGGCATCAGACTGCGTAATTTTGTGGCTAATTTTCATTTGGATCGCATAGCCGTCGGCGGGCTTGTTTGTGTTATACCTGCATTTGGCTTTTGCCAATTAAAATAAATTATAATCCAATTTATCCGTAAAAAGGGGCTAACGAGGGGATCCAGACTTACACAATTACGCGTGGATTTATATCATTTCGGTAAGTCGCGACGTCCTAGTCTCCGGGGATCCAGATCCAGTATTCATTTGCTTAAAATGAGAGACGAATAAAGAATAATGAAAAGCGTTCGGATTTCGATGGGATGCCGCAGACAGATTGTCTGGATTTTCCTTTTTTTCGCAAGCTCTCTTTTTGTCTGCTTGCTAAAACAATTTTCCCTTTCTCATTGAAATCGACAGGGGCTGCAGCGATGTCGAGAACATTTTGATGGATTAAAAGTTAAATGCCCGCGCCCCGCGGACATTTCACATTTTCCAGTCACTGGCTGTTCAATTGCAGAGGCAAAAGCAAAAAAAATAAGAGTTTCGCTGATGATGAGTGGATATCGCAGGGCTCTTGCTCCACTGATTTCTGCAATATGGCCAGTAATCCGAGCTGAATTTAGTTTCAAAGAATTAAAAGTTATGTAAAACGGCTGCGAAGCTAATTAAATTAAAACCATTTAGTAAGTAGTTTAGATACACGTTAGTCGTTTTTTTTCGCGATTACATTCGTTTCCCATTCACTAACGAAGCTAAATTAAAGCCTCAGACCATAATTTACAAACGAAACTCATACATGATGGAAATATATACTATTGGCAACCACAGAAGCTTATTTCGCTTCTTTTTAAATGACACGTCAAATATTTGCGTGTCAATTTTAATCGGAACCTGTGCGGGATATTGAATATGACTCTCGAATTCGTGTTGGACTCTTTGATATGCGCCAGCTGTAATAATGGTGCTAATGGCAATTAAAACGGCTCCAACATTGGTCCGGAGAATATTGGACTTCCTGCTCTGTACGTATTTTATGGTTAGTTTTTAAAGCTCCTGCTCCGCTCTGCTCCGGCTGCAAAGTTCGAGCGCTGACAGCTCGACGGCAAAATGTCGCTCGGCAGCAGACACCGACTCTAAAGTGGTAAAAACTTTTGCGGTGATAAGCGTCGTCCTTTTGGGCTGGAGGAGAAGCACCAGGAGCAGGAGCTGGAGCTGGAGATGGTGGCATTTCTGAGGTCCCGATGCCAATGGCTTGTGGCAGCGCATAAAAGTATGCAACAGTTTTTAGCTTCCGCATTATGCCCAACTTGTTACTCAAGCCACAAGGAAGTCAAGTTTGCTGCTCCTGGCTGGCCGCATTCTGTGTTTTGGCCCGTATCAGTTCTCGTCTGAATAGACACGTTATCTATACACAATATGGCGTCAAGTGAGCTGGGTACAGGCACGTTTGAATGATGCCCACCCACTGAAACCCAACCCCTATCGACTTGGCACAATGTCGTGCATTTCTTTTGTAGTAGAGTGTTCCATTTTTGTGGCTCTGCCGAAGACGTGCCATTGTGTTCACACAATATCTGGAAAAGCCATTTCCCATTTATTTCAAAAGTGCCTGAAACTTTTGGCCGCTTGAGCTTTGCCTGCAATTATCAACTGCCAAATTCACACACAGTCACTTACTCACTTATGTGTACCTATTCGAATGCAAATTAATCAACCGAAATAAATCTAAATTAGAGCTCTTGACACCAGCACAACGCACCGAGTTCAATTGAAATTTTCATTTCAACAAGTTGAATTAAGTTGGTCCTAGCGGCCACAACAATGCAATATTTTATTGCCCAAGTGAAGTTTACCTGGACGAAAAGTACAACTGGGAATGAACGCCTCTGTATTTTGTAGCACATAAATTTGATTTGTTCGACAAGCCTACAAGGATAGGACAACCCACAAGGAGTACATTGTACATTGTGTGTAGTACATTGCGAAAATATTGTACATACTGGAATGAAAGATAACTAACATACACGTACGAGTATATGTATATTTAAGGTTGTATGATACTTAATTCATAATAATATGCTTATCTTGTATTCCAAACATAATTATATAAATAAATTACGACGTGAGCTAATTGGTACATGTATTTATCGCTTAAAAGTTTTATACTTTTTATTTTACAGTGGACTATAAAAGCTACAGTTCGCAAAGTTTGCAGCAAAGTTCAAGTTTTGCATTGCACTTTATATCATTGGACGACACGCAGATCGACATAAATAATTCATGCTTGATAAATTAAACAATATACTAAGCAGCCATTTGTTATGCATAAAGTATGCGCCATGTGCGCCAGACTGTGGCACACCCTTACCAATGCACTGGATCACACGAGCACACACAAGCACACACGCACACACAGCATTATGGAGACAAAATGGCGGAGGCTGTCGTTGCAACAAGCGACAATTGCAACGCCTGTAAGCCCGAAAGAGCGGAAACGGAAACGTGCATAGTGCATGCTATTTGCACAAATGTGTGCGGGAGCGGGGGGAATTGTCTGGGCCGCCACCACCACCATTATGCATTGTGTCTGCGTGGGAGCTGTTTTTGTGAAGAGCATTTATTTATGGTCACTTGGAAGCAACTCGTTACGTTGCCAAAAGCGAGAACGTCTTGAGTTCGTAGCACTGGCCAAGGGAAAGTGGAGCTTACACCCAGGCCAATGCGCATATCCTTAAAAAAAATAAAAACATAATTAAAGATCGTATTCAAAATTTGCTGAAAAACTTGGTAAAATACCTCTTTTATATTAATTTCTTCGTTGAAGCCCTTACTGAATGGAAAAACAAGTTATGGTGTGCACTAAAAGTTCCAACATCTATTTCTACACGTATGCAAGGGCATACCCCACGGATAACGAGATTCCCCACTAACCTTGACAATTACTCATAATCACTGCTGGTTGCACTAACCTTTGCCCCAGGGGCGACTGCTGCTTGCCACAGTGCAAACACAACAGTAATTATGTAATGAATAAAAGCCACATTCACAGTTGCAGCATGGCAATAGGATGTGCTGGAATGGGAAAGGGGATGGAGATGGGGAAGGGGGTTGAGGATGAGAACGAGCATGGAAATGTGGTTGAGGATGGGGATGGAGATGGAGATGGGGAGTGCCTTAAATAGCGCATGTCATGTGTGTGCCCCCCTTTTCATACGTCTAGGAGGCAAATACTGTAATTGAGAAGGGAATTACGTCTGTTCCTCATATGACCATGATCCCACTACCAATTTTTGCACAGCTTAGAAGGATTCAACATTAAAGGTATCGAGTTCGAAAATTTGTAAAAAATAAATTACATATTATTTTTGTACTGAAATAAAAGCCTAAAAAATATCTTAATAACTCAGTACATACTAGCCTAGTACAGAAAATGTAAAAGGCAAATTTAGTTGAGTTTAAATTAATCTTAGTTCAATTGGGTATTTGAAAGAACACAATCTCATTAAAAATGTATAATTGTTATGCATACAATAGTCCGAATTGCACATGAATAGCTAGATTTTGTTCGAAAGTAGCCGAGTCGCCAGCACTGGATGGCTTCCGTAATTACGTATACGTCATGTGTTACATGGCGGCATAATTTAAAATGAAATGTCTGCCAAAGCTCGGTAATATTTGGCCAAAAGGCGACTGGCGAACTGCGAAATGCAAAAGGGAACAAAGTAGCACTCGTGACGAGCAATTTACTAGCGCTTTGTTGTTCAGCAGGCGGAAGATTTTAATGATGCCTCCAGAGTCTGGAGTCCCGGCATTTGGCATTTTGCATTTCCTGCAGCCACTGCTGATTTAAATTAATTACTGCTAAATTTGCCCTAGCGCAGACGCCGCTTAAATTGGCCAACTGGAACTTGGCAGAAAGTAAAGCTGAAAGTTGGTAAAATCGGGGTAATCGATACACGTTACTCGGGGCTCAGTGCTTGGTGCTTGGTGCTTGGTGCTTGGAGCTAGTGTCATAACGCCAGACGCCCTGAGAACAAAGCAAACAAAATTAATTTAATTTGCACACAGAGCTGGCTTTCGTGAGCGTGTCTGTGTGCGAGTGGCTGGGATTACGTTCCATGGAATTTAATGCAATTTAAAACGCATCAATTTTCTGTGTTGCTGCAGCGGACATTGTCATGTCCTCGCAAAGGCGGAGAAAGGATTTTCCATTTTCCCCACACGCACACAGATGCACACACGCACATATACGCACACATACGCACACGAGCACGCTGCTGTTGGCAAATGCCATTTAAGCTGCAATAATAAAGCTGAATCACAGGATGCATCTGCATCCGCTTCCTTTCGATATCCGTGTCGCTTTCTCCACCTAGCTGCCGCATTAACTTCTCACGCTTGCCTTTCGGTTATATATCCTCACGGATTTCTCGGCAATCACTTAATTAATGATAAATATTGCCCAGAGCCAAGCCGCCAAGGCCAGCACGCAACTCCAGTTCCCCCACGAAGCTGTCATCAAGTGTCCATCCCCCACAAAAGTCGGATAACAACTCAATTGGGCTAACCCAATTCCCCGAATATTCACTTGACCATGGTTCATTAGCCGAAGTGTTCGGTTCGTTTCTCTCCATACTTTCAGGTAAAATAGCTTAAGGTTTCGACTTAAAGCAGCTTAACTTCGTTTGAGTACCTAACTGCCCCAAGAATTTATCGTTTCAGCAGTCCTGAATGCGCCGGTACTTTGCGTTGTTGCGCTAACAACTTTGACTTGGCCAGAGAGTTCATAAAATATTTTTGCATATCCGTCAGGATGCAAGTAAAAAGTAATCTGAGCTGCGATCTTAGGGTACAGCATTGGCAGAAGCTTTAGCACGCGGTAGAGGTCTCTCGCCTTGATATGTTCACAGAAATTCTCTTCAGGATCGTTGACCATGAACCACATGGGATACTCCAAGTCGCAGAGGTACAGTCCCGTCGGACGAGGCACTGAGCCCGGCTGGGCCACCACATTACTGTCCCTCTGATGGGCATGGGGTCCCTCTCCCTAGAAGGGCATGATGTCCTCGTACATGAGCAAATGGCGTAGACAGCGCGGACATCTCGGCATTGGAGTACCACTCAATTTGGGCCACAGGCAAGTCCAGCAGAACAAATGGCCACAGATGGTGACCACGCCCCCACCCACATACTGGTGACACACATTGCACATATGTATAGGGATCCAGATGCAAATTCCTGGGACGACGACGAACACTCCCAGGCAAGTGAGTCCATTTGACATCTTCGCCACTTTTTTTCTGCTGCTGCTGCTGATTGACTTTTGCGTTGGACAAGTCTGTCGTACCGTTCGACGTCACCTCACCTACTCACCTTTAAATTATTAATTTATGCCATTTAATTGGTATGTCTTACCTGGAAGGCCATGACAAGGATTCTGGGCATCTCCATTCGCTGGCACCTCTTCTTCATTTGCTTGATTATTTGCACGATCCAAAGCCTGCATTTTAAATTGGATTTTTTTTAGCTTCAAAACCAATGTTCCAGCTTAGATAAACATCTAATTGTGTCTGGCAAAGTTGTGACAACTGAGTCATGACAAACACTTCAAAATATTTATACCCGTTACCCGTAGATAATATTATCTAACAGGCAGTAGGATGCTTTTCCGACTCTATAAAGTATATACATTCTGGCAATTTTCACTTGTCCATCCGTAGGAATGTCCGGATCTCGGAAACTATGAAAGATTATACGTGCATGCTCTACTCCTACTAGCTAAGTACCGGGTATCTCATAGTCGAGAGTTATAGAAGATAGAGAGACAGTAGATATAGAGATATCAAGAGATATCTTATAGTAGAAATAATTTCAAAATAAATTAATCAAGTAAATAATTTTATCGATAAATAAAAGAGTAACGTTTTTACTATAAGCAAACTTGGTTTAAAGCTTAAATTTTAAATTTATTTGTATGGATTATATGAATGTCAAGATTTACATTCTATGGGCAGATTCTCATCGCATAAACTACGACATTTTGTTTGGTTTCGCAGACACTTAGTGATTTATATCAAAGCCAGTCCCTCAATTGGCATAATGCCAATGGCAATTAGACAAAAGCTGTCGCCGTCCGTCCAAGGATCGCAAAATAGCGACCTACACACGCCGAGCAGTTGACAGTTCCGGAAAAACGGCGGAAAATCGAAATTCGAAGCATTCGCCAGATGTGTGACATATGGCGGCATAATTTATGCAAAAATTGAACCGGATAGTGAGTGGAAACTTCGCGGTCCGTTGCCGCTGAATTTAAATTCTGACAATTGTTTGCATTGTCCTGGCAGCACGTCTGCGGCATTGTTTAATCCCGATTTTTCGACATCGATGGGGGCCATCGACTGCTTGTTAATTGACCCACATTTGTGATCTGAGTACATAATTAAAAGAAAATAAAGCGCGGGCCGTACCAAATAAACCCGCCGACAGGCGTTCGCTCACATAACAATGACAATAATAATAAAAGTGAAGTTTCACAGCGAAATTACACACTCGAACAGAATTAAACACAGACCGATTACGCAGTGGTGTAAAATACCCTGTTCTTCTGATTAAAAACAAGTGAGAGTGTTGCGCAGTAAAATATAATTAAATTTAAGTTTTTAAGAACGTCAATAAAATATTTTTAAAGTACCATTATAGGGTAGTGCGTACCAAAATCTTTTCGAAACTTGTGGACACACGATGGCGCTTTTAATTTGCCCAGTGAGTTGACAACTAGGGGAAAATAATGCATATTAATAGCGACTTTTTGTCATTTTACCAACTGCCGACACTTATCAGGCATTAATAATTACGTGTTAATACGTGAAATATGATTAAATTTTTATCAGTTTACATGAATCACTTTCGCACGTTTGCGTGCGAACAAGGACATTTTATTGGCTTCATTTGGCGCGACGAACCGCAGAGAAACTGACGTTTGCCCAATCGGAATTACAATCGCAATGCCAGTGGTTCTGCGTCATTTGGCGTCCTACGTGTATATCCCTGTCCACAAAGCGAATCCCTTGGCCTGCCATTTGCATGCTGTGACTGGAGGGGCGTAATACACTGCGTATACGCGATGCGGCCTCCACTGCGTATACGCAATAAAAAGTGGTAAGGCCAAGCGATGGCGCAAGGACAACCGCCTGCGCTGGCCATTAAATGCAACAATAAATTCGGCAGTTCAACTCCAGTCAACTTCGTTGGCATGCCCGAAATTTAATTAGTTGGCATTTAACATTAAGCATTTCCACTGGCGCCACTGCTGTCATTGGGCTTTGTTTTCGTTTTCGTTTTGCTTTTTATGTTATTTTTCAGTTAATTAAACGCACGCCAACATCTCGCCATTCTAAATTGTGCGCAATTAAATTTGGAATTACTTTCAACTGAGTATTCTGCGTTGCTCTCGCCAGCGGCGCGGCAATAACTTAACTTGAAATTTTATTGTAAGCCCCTGCCTTGCCAACTGTCACTTTTGATGGGCAGCCATTGGAGCGTAATTAGGCTACTACAACACCCCTAAGAACCCACCCCGAAATACCAATCCCTTCCTCCTTGTGCTGAAAAGCGCACTTTAACTTTTCCGCCTCGGCAAGCCTTTAAGTTCTTGCCTAACTTCGTTTGTCTGCTGCTGGAAATTGCACTGTCTGCCGTATTCATTATGCAAAATGCAATGGTACACAAGCCGATGTGAAGTGGCTGCTTGTCTTCCTTATGAGTTTCCCTGCTCATACTTATCCTGGCCAGAATGGTATTTTTTGGGCGCTGATGGTGCCCAAGCACTCACACATCCAATGGATCGGATCCGTCTCAAGGCACTTCCCACAATCGAGAAAAAAAGTACACCAAATTTATGTACTATCGTGTTGGATATTAAGTTTTTGAATGATGCAGAATGAATGATACTATTTATTTTTAAGACCCAGTCCATTTAATTTTTCCTATCCTATTAAGTAACATTTACAACACTGAACTACAAAAATACACAAGTATTCCCAAGTGTGCTACCATTACATTGATAGGCATTCCTTGAGGTCAGGGCATGCACACCGCGACTTGGATAAACAATGGCAGAGATTCGCTTCTATATATTTTCCATATCACCTGTGAAGAAAGCACACGGACAGAGTCGGTGTGTCATGGGTGAAAAAAATAAAGGATGTGAGCAGTTCGTGTCTGTCTGCGCCAAACGACGTACGAGTGCAATATTTATATTATTGCAGCTGCGGCGCCACATTGCAGCGACATGAAATGCCTGGCGTTGCATGAAAACCAAAATTAATGTGCACTCCCACGGGAATGAGGATGAGTTTATTGCTTTTGCGACTCGAGGTATCGCACCCTGTCCCGTTTGCGTCTCCTCTTCGTCTGGACGATGGTCACGATGAGTATCAACATGATCACGACCAGGAGCGCTACGCAAATGGCCGACATGCTCAGGCTGACCGACTTGGAGGCCGTTGCGAAGCTGCTAAAGAGGAAAACCAGCTCCATGGAATCTCCTAGTTTTTCAAACGAAAATGCCTTTAGGAAATAATAGGTAGAACAGCAGTTGGATACTATCATAATCAAAATCATGGCCAAGAGCTGCAAAATTGGATTGGAAAAATGTAAATGTGCCAAATTAGACTACACCGCCACCATTGGGACGACCACCCACCACCAATCGCATGTGCAGACGGGTCCTGGAATAATTCGAGTGGTACAACCAGGTGCTCAGGGCGTAAATCAGGCAAATGTAGGCGGTTCCCACGCAGACCACCTGCTGGGCCAGCTGCTCATAACTGACGTGCAGGGGCAGGACGTTCCCAAACACCGACGCGTTCAGCACGGAAATGATCTGCGGAGCAGATGACAGGGGGAGTCAAGAGGTCAGGTATTAGATAGCACTCAGGTGCAACTAACCGCCGTAAGGAATAGCAATAACGATACGATTTCCTTGCGAGAGAGAAGCATAATGGGCCTTAAACTGGTAATTTAAAAATACTGGAGAAGTTACTGATGTTTAACTCAAGGCTGGTTTGCTAGGTCATTTTCTAACACTTGGCGCTTGTATTGTATTATTTAAAGGGAATATATTACATCGAGTTCCACGATAATGGAGTAATTTTAGATGCATCGCTTTGATGAATTGCCAATTGCTTGCTATTGTAGCTCAGGCATCACTTCATATCCTTTCGAACAAGGTCGTGTTCCCGTCTGCCTAGATTGCCGGCCTATTTGATGAGCGCAAAATCATCGAGAACAAATTGAAATTTGCACCCGTGGTGGAGGCTTATCTGCGCCACGCAGGCACTTGCAATGCCACCCATGCCACGCAAATGGGAGCGGCAGGCAGCCGGCGCTAATTCATCAACAGTAAAGGCAATTTAGATACTCATCTACCGGATATCGACAGCCAGGCAGCCAGGCAGCCAGGCAGCCGGCAGAAGGCACAAGGCACAAGGCACAAGGCAGCCATGTAAGCAGATACCCTCGTCCTGTTTTGAGGACTCCAACCCATCCATTTCTGCGGCTGCGAGCAGCGCGGAGCGTTCTGCAGACAGGGTTTCATAAAATATTGATGGACGTGGAGTTGGCAGCGCATACTCGCTTCCTGTTCCGTGTCTGTCGCAGCCATAAATAATTTGCTGTAAATGCAATCGTGGGGTTACATGGGGCATGGCATGGTCTACCCTGTGGCTCGAAGTGGGCGCCTTTCTGTTGCCAGTGGGCGGTGGTCAGTGGGTGGTGTGGGCTGGGTGGTGGATGGACGTTGGGGGCAGTTGTACGATGCTAATGGCAAGGAGCACGGTGCGAAAGTGTTTCGTATGAATTATTCGCCGGCAGCCAATTTGGAGTCACGTTTGCCGGCACAATTGAAACTGAACACTGAACACCGACCATCGAACCACCGGCCATAATGCCAATCCAGTGCTGGCCATAGCGGATAAAAAATAGCTAAGAGTAGATAACTATGATTATCTTTAATATTAATATTAAAATTTTGAAACATATGTGTCTATTAAAGCAAGTCGTATTGTTAATCCTTGAAAGAGGGTAATTTTGCCTAAAATGCCATTTAAGATATACACATTACTTTGAAGAATTATATGGATTTTGACAACATTATATCCTTGATGTGCATCTCAGAAATAGCCAAGAAGCTAGTAATAAGCTCTCCAACAACACTGCCTTCCTGTTGCGAACCGCCTGTCGAAATGGTGTAATTTGTTATGTCTGCCACTGTAGCCGACCATGTCTATCTTCGGGCCGGGCTGCTTTTTAATAGCCATTCCCCTGTTGGCCGACTGTTGCTCGGCGGCTGTTGTGCCTTTATCGCCGGACTGCCTCCATTCCCCGCCGCCTGCTCGTGCTCCTGATCCTGAGTTGGTCCAGCGCCGGCAGGGTAATGTGTATTTAATGACGCCATCTCATGTACAATGCCCGTATCCGTTCTACCATGATCCTGGCCTTGTCGACGGACACCGGTTGTCCTCCAGCGCCTAATGTCCAGTGACCGCAGCCATCTGCAGGATAATGCCCCGGCTCCTGGTCGACGGGTGCCAATAAAGCTGCGCCCGTTGGCAGGCATTTCAATTTCGTGCCTGCCCTGCTTTTTTCAATATTTTTAAACGGCAGCCATAAAACGTGAGCGGTAATGTGCGGACAAGGCTGTTTAATTGTACCCCTGCCCCCAGGGCAATCAGCTACTGTTTGTCTCAGATTACGATGGTAAGGCACTCGATGTGTTTAAACAATAATTGAATTTAAGTCCGTTCTCTAAACAATAGAGGCCGAGCAAGGCAATGCAAATGTGGGAAACAAGTGCACTGGAAAACTAGTTCTGCATGTATGCTTCCCAAAAAATTTTAAAAATTTATAAAGGGATAAAGGGATAAAATTATGAAAACGATACATTCAAACACAACAACTTTATCTAGTGATCTTTGTTTTCTACTTAAGACCACACATCAGAATCTAGTTATTCCCACTCCGAATTTCATCCATATCTATAACGTATTTATTTGGGTACAATACTAATATACATTATCTTCACAACCGCACAGCGCAACAATGAGTCTAAGGGATCTCAATCTGACTAAGGAGCAGGTGCAAAAGCTTCAGCAGTTACTGGCAGAGGAAGAAAAGGACGAAGGCCAGCAGGATCAGAAGGAGCCATCGAAGGAAATGGGCATAGCCAAGGCCCTGGATAATGTGCAGGTCTATGTGGAGGCTGGAAAGCCAGAGGCTTTTGTCCAGCTAAAACCACCGCAATTACACAAATTTGATATTTCATCAAATGCAGTGGCCTCTGGATCTTCGGAATCGAATAAGTTCCAGCGCGCAGACGCCAAGGATATTGATCGCTGGAAATCGGACAACGTGACCAAGATCGATTGCATTTCAGACGAGGACCGCGAGCAACTAGGCCAAATTCAAACCGACGAAAGTACTGGCGAAGCGTTCATGCTCGTGCCCATGGATATAAACGTACTCATCGACCAGACCGAACTAACTCCTGATGCTTCCACAAGGCAGATCACCGAAGATGACGCCTACAAGTTGGCGGCGGGAGCTGGACACACCGTTTATATGCACCACGAGAACGAGGGGCATCCTTGCAAGCCGCCGCAGGCTGTTCCGGATCAGAATCCTCAAGCTAATGAGACAAGTCCGACTCCACCAGAAAATCAGGCCACCTACGTCTACCACCTGCACACTTTCGAGGTGCCCAGATTGAGTTTTCCCTTTGAACTGAAGTTTGGCCCTGATGAAAGCAAAGTGCTTAAGTCAGACGAGGTCCCGGAAAATCCAGATCATGATGCGGATGTGGAAGTGGGGGCAGCTGCCAAGCCTCAAGACTTAAAGGAATAAAGGCCATCTTGCTCATCAACGTCATCAAGGAAACCATTTAGAGCCACAAAATTACTAACTAGTTTTCCAAGTTTGGTCCCTCTCTTTGACTAAATCTTGTCTTAAATATTAAATATTTGATTAAATTAAATGCAAGTCATACGAATGAAAGAGCATTCTCCTTTTCGCAGTGTAAGCACCCTGAAATGTGGGTGCAAGCACATGTGCTGCATATTAATTAACTCGCCAGACACGATCTAACCGATCCAATAAGCGTTCGAATGGCTGTTGCAGTAATAATAATGCCCTTAAGAGGGGTTGGTAAGTGCCCTGCGTGTTCAAATGCATAACCAAATGACACTTCCTCTCAAACAATTGCACCTAATTGCAGGCACTTGATCTTAGTTGCGCAACAATGACCGCCCACCCAATTAACTCCCCGATATCGTACTTACACGTATACACGAATACACATCGTACTTATGGATATACGTATGGATATATGTACAACCTCGCAATGCAATGTCGTTCCCGGTTCAATACAATTTCCATTCAGCTTGCAGCAGGGCAAAGGGAATATGATAAGAAGCGGGGAAATTTGCATAAAGCTTTTAGCCTAACGACGCGACATTTGCTTTTTATGTGATTCATGGACCACCCCCACTTTGTGTTCGTTCTTTTTATTTCTCATTTTCATCCCAGAATGCAACAGCTCCCAGCTTCCGCACAATTATTCAGCAATTTTAAGCACAACAATCGGTCGGCAGATGGGGTCGAGTCAGGATCTGGCGCAGATCTGGTTGCATGCCTGATTGCCTGGGGGACAGAGTGCTAGGTCCTTCGATTCCGACATCGACTTGGTCGCTTAAGCAGATTGAAACAATCTCCGGGGTGGGTAAGAGCTTATAGAGCGTTTTCTTTGGCTTTTAACTTTCGCCGGGACCGCCATTATTATTATTCGCCGCCGTCTGCCTGCAACTGTCAGTTGGGTAATTTATAATGAAGTTTCCTTATTGACAGTGGCAGCTTCCCTTCGAATTTCTGGCTCCCGATTCGCGATTCGCGTTTCGCGCTTCGCACTTCCGCTGCAGCGATTCTCCTGCAGTTGGGCATAAATTATGGATGCCTCTATATAATATATCGCCATAAATTGCTTGTCAAGTCGCGAGTCGACAGGCGAGCTAACTAAGATGCCGATGCCGGCAAACAAATAACAATCAAAATCACTTTTCGACCCCAAGTCGATTTATTTATATGGGACGAAATCTCGGCACTGAGGCCTTAATCGCTGGGGCCAGCCGCATCATGAGATCGTCAATCGTTTTGATTTATTGCTACTTTATTTGCGCATATCCTTATTTGCCTTGGCCGCAAACTTCGAACCCCAATCACGGCCGAGGCTATTTTATTGTTCGATAGCTTATCAGGCAAAGGCAAGGCGAAGGCAAAGGCGAGCGCCTTGCAGGCCGGCAAATATCATAATTTTCGCAGGACACGCTGGCCTCTGTTTGTGTTTGTGTTTGAGTTTGTGTTGGTTTCGCCTGTCACAATGCCGAGCAAGGCATAAATCTGAATTAAATGCCATTTTGAGCGGCTCGCAAGGAGTAGCTGGGCGGAGAAAATGTTTATATTCAGCACATTGTCACTTGTTGTGGCCTCCTTCTTGGACTCAGCTCAACTCAGCTCAACTCAACTCAACTTAACTCAACGGCGGGCCAGGAATTCCGCCGGGAGTCGCTGCTCAGTGGACCGGGCAAATAAATATTAATCATTGTGTAATAATTTTCTGCTGTCAGCTAAATTCAAGCAAAGTATTCATAATCCACAAGTAAGAACCGCTTTTGACAAATCGCTTTGCGGGCCACTCGTATAAATATTTATATTTGTATTCTTGTTGGCCGGCAGTTGAAATGCTTTTAAAGTGGCCGAGAGCTGGGCGCCAGTTGCTGATTTGATTTTTTCAGCGATGTTTCCATTTGTTTTCTCGCCAACTTTTCTCGGCAGCTGTAAATCAGTTTGAGATCCTTTGATGTGTGTTTTGGGCTTGGGTTCCCAGAAACGAGATTGCAATAATCAAAATGTAATAAACAGAGGCTCTCACACATCCGCTTTCAACTGCTCGGGTCAGAACCAAAATGTTCTTTATGCACGGGTCCTTTGTACGTGATTGTGTGAGTGTGGGACCTTCTCATCTTGTCCTTTGGGTGTGTGTGTGTGTGTGTGTGTGTGTGTGGCTCTCAGCATTCGATGCACGTAACGCATTGTTTGAATTTCATGGCGACTTTATGAGTTTTGTAATCAGGTTTGTGAGCAAACAGACCCAAAAACACACACACGCAGCCTCGCACTCACGTGTTAACCTGCACATAAATATTGTTTCTGGTCGTGGCCTCTCCGATTCTCAGATGTGGGCGTGTTGACAAGCCGGCCGGCCGAGCAGCCAACCGCCCGTTAATGCTAATGAAACCCAAAGTTTGGGCTCCTCTGCTCGCCTATTAAGCCATTTTGTGGTCTGCAAAATCCACTTAAAACGTCTGGCGGCAACAAAATATTTTATTGCATACTTTTGTGCGCAGACATTACCTGCACCTCTGCCTCAGCAATCGGTAAAAATGCTCAACAATGTGATTTATACACGCTGGAAGCACTTAAAACTAGACACACTCTTTCACAATAGACTGGCCACGCCTCCGGAACGCCTCCTTTGTTGTTTGCTGGCACTTTTGGAGCTCTTCCAAGGCTTAGAGCTTAGTCAGCACACGTGGAAAAATAAAAATCATATAAATTTTCTTTTTCTAAATATTAAAACAAAAATTGAATGATATAAAGTTTCAATTTCATTTTAAATATTATACTTATCGTTACCAAAGTTCCTTCCATACTTCAATACAATGGCATGAAGTAGCTCGCTAAGCAGATTTTTTCATTGTAGAATAATCACCTCGTTATCCTTGGTTTTTTTCTCGGTGATATGCTATTGTCTGCTTGCCAAACAAAAGCCTCTCTGCAGTTGATGACTAGAAATTAACTAAGCAGCAGCAGCGCAACAGCAGCAGCAGCAACAATGTTGCCAAGGCCGAAACAATGGAGCTTTCTCAAAGACCGGAGGGCCCGCCCCCAACACCAAAAGCAAACAAGTAGTATTTCCAACCCCTCGGTTTGCATGTCTGGCTATCGGCTGTCCACTCCGGAGCATTAAATAAATATTTGCCATGCTCTGCAGGAATTTCGAGACCCCAAGCCCAAGGAACACATCCCTGCCTGCCAGCCCGTCCGACTGGGAAAAAATATTCTAAATATCATATCATCAGCATTTTCCGATG
This sequence comes from Drosophila orena, assembly GCA_005876975.1. Taxonomy (NCBI): domain Eukaryota; kingdom Metazoa; phylum Arthropoda; class Insecta; order Diptera; family Drosophilidae; genus Drosophila; species Drosophila orena. The sequence goes on along the minus strand of VCKV01000282.1, from coordinate 16,997,337 downwards.
GAGTCTCGCCCTGGTTGCCATGGGGCCATGCGGTTTCGGGGGCTGGGATCGTCCAGTGTTTACAATTTATTTTTTGATTTGGGTATTTAAGGTGTGGATGGGTGGGCCAAGGCGGGCGTGCGTGTCCAGAAGAGTGTCGCAGTGTGAGTGCGGTGGGCTGAGTATGTGTGTGGTGTGTGTGTGTGTGTGTGTGTGCGGTTGTGTAGGCAGCAGTGTTGACAACTTAAGTGGAATTTTGCTTGCTCGAGCGTTGCAAGCATTAGCTTTTATCAAATGACATTAATATTATCTGAAGGACAGTTACTAGTTGGGTTAGAAGGGAACCCATCCTACATTATACACAAGGAAAGGCACTTTTTACTTCAATATTTAAAAGTATATTCATTGCTCGCCAAGACATCAATACCAATTTAAGTCTTCTTACGAACGTGGTGGTCGTACAGTATAATGAAACCATATATATTCGACTTGATCATAAGTCGTCTAACGTTGCTGGAGAAAGGGTTCTTCTTGGTGGTAACGGGTATGTTCTTGTGATCACCCTTGTGAGCAAACATAAGACCATATTCCGGATGAGCGACCACCGTGTAATTGTCATTGTCATTCGAAAAAATCTTCCTGGTCTTCCAGTCGTAGAAGACAATATCACTCGGCTGGGGCTTCAGCATCTTCCGCTCCTCGAAAACTGCCCTCCAGTCGACTGCATTTGGTCCCTTGAAGCGGTAGTTACGCAGACTGGCCTCAAAGTCGATGTAGCCGGACTTGGAGAACCCGCTCCGCCCGCTTATTTCCAAAAAGATAATGGTCTGCATGGGGAGATTTTCCATTAGAAATATAAAATATATCCTTACGCATTTACCGATATCTCCTGCTGGACATTGCCATGTTCGCGATGGGCCAAGGCCAAAAGTGCTGGGTCGGTTCCTTTGAAGTACTGACTGTAATATATCTGGGCAGAAACCGTTGGGTTCAGGAGCTGTTCCACCTGTTTCTTCACGTTCAGGAATTCGTCCTCTTCGTAGAAAGAGCGGTGTTCCCGATAGCCGAGTTTTGTGAGAGTGATGACTGTCTTGTGGAAAGGTAAGTACCGAAAGTCTTCGACGGTCGTAAAGGAGTGCAGATACTCCTGGTAGTTGTCAAACTTGGCAATGCTGAAGTCTGTCATGATGAGCAAATATTTCAGAACCTTTTGTGTTTCTACGAAAGTGAATTTTCTGTATTAAATCTTCTGTATCTCTGATTTAAGAACGCCGGACTGCTAGGTGTGCACTAAAGCACATTATGAATAATGGTTTCTACCCTGTCAATTAGCTGAATATATGAGCACGAATTATGGCCATCGGTTGTTCTCCAGAACACGTGGAACGAGGCCATTGTTAATACATAAACTCTAAAGTTCCCTAGAAATAAGCATACTTAAAGCTTTTAAAATGCAGAAAGGCGTCCGTTAGTTATTTATGTCAGAACTAAAAATAAATGTTTTTATACATGTTTACTTCGACCTTCTTCCACTCATCTTGTCCAGGAATTATTTGGAATTAATCAAATTAATTTGTTGTAAAGCACGTATACAAACTATAAGCATACTATACTCAGGCCCATCCATAGTTTGCTTTTGTCACGGTGGCTTCAGCATGTTCAGTCCGAAACCGCAAATATTAACATAGTTTAAATAATCCGTATCATGAATACGTCGATTTTGTGGAATTTTTTAATAAATTTCGAACAACGCTCTCAGTGGCGACTTTTCATTTGGCGCATTATCCAAATACCGCAATGGGCAAAAATATGCATTTATTCATTTATTTTATTTGTCGTTCTCGTCGAGCGTGTTTAAAAGAGGGTTGGCGTCCGAAAATTCCATGCAGCCAAAAGCATGTTCACTTCTAAAAGTCCCATGCCACTCAGGAGACGTCTTCAGTGGTGGAAATATTAAAACCATTCTCGGCATTCCCCATTTGATGTACGCAGATGCCTATGTGGATTATTTGGACAGAATTCGGGGCTGGGTTCAGCGACCTGCGGAACCGTCATTTATATATAATATTTATATTTATCAACACTTTCGTCAGTGACGTAATTTCCGGTTCGGCACGCACAAATAAACAATCGTGCAGCTGACATAACAAAACAAAAACGGCCGACGCGTGCTCAAAATTTGGAAGCGAAATAATTAACTTGAATGCTAATTAGTTGAATTATCAATGAGGGGCTCAGTAAATCCGCCACTAGTATTTCTTGGCATTAAATCGCCGTAATGTCAGAGGGAGGCGTGGCAGTCCATGTTTATGGCCCAGTGGGCTTTGTTCGTGATAACCAGAATGTGTTCTAGCCGCATAAATCCTCATTCAGGCGATGGGCTTTGCCAGGCATTTAAATATACCAAGTGGCAGGACGGCCCAGATACTCACTATTATTTACATGGCCCCCATCAACAACTGCAATATCAGCAAGTTGTCCTCGGCGTATGTAATTTAAGACCACGGCATAAATCATCGGGACACCCGCTCAGACAATTTTGTAAAACACTCCGAGTGCCCTGCCTTTCCCTTCCAGTCTGCTCCTTTCGTCTCCTTAGCTGACTGGGCGGCATGTGTTGAATAAATTTATTGTTGTGCATAATGCTGGCCAAGATCGCAAGCGTAAAAAATTGCCATTATGAATATGAAGTGCATTGCGTTTAAGGATGCAAGACGACTGTTCGTTCATACGCGGAGCGGCAGAGTGTGAGTGATGGCGGCGTTTAAGGACGCGTTGCATCAGCAGTCGCAGCCCGTAATTATGAATATTAATTGCAGGGTAAGCGCCGAAAGTGCCAGCCGCAGGATGAAGGCGTGACCCTGTGAGGCTATGCAAATATACGCAAAACTAATGGTGCAAAAACGGAGTCCATGAATAAATCACGCAAGATTAGGTCCCAAATGATGTGAAAAGGGATAAGGCCGCAAAAGTGTCCATCTCACCAAAAAACAGACGCACACACGCACACATGCACACACGCATACACGCCGCACACATTCAAAACACAAGTGAACCTAAACAAATAGGACCAAAAAGTATTGGCAGAGAAAAGGATACGACCAGAGGAAGCACAGAGTTCATATCAGCCTAAATGCAAGTCTTCATTAAATTTGCATATGTCGATATTTTGGGGCTTGCCACATGTCCCTGCAGAAGCCCAACAAGTTTCAGCTGCAGAGTATTTGTGGAAAATATGCCAATGTCTGAACAGCTGACAAGCTTTTATACGATGTATTCAAATCGTCAGTCCAATTAAGATGCCTATACACTTCCTCATATCCTTTACATGTCTGCCTATAAATGCGTTTTACCAATCCAATTATTCCATAAAGTATTTTACAACAAGCCATTTCGGTTGCTCAAACTAAAACCAAAAATTTCAAATCGAAGGACATCAGGGCAAAGTCGTATTTCAAATTCGAATTTCACGGAATTCGTTTTACGGGTATATTGAATTTGAGTCTTCTACTTGCAGGGCTGGCTGGATTCCGTGTAATTATTTGCCATGTGCGTCGGAAAACTTTGCCATTTTTGTGAACGAGTGCACTTCAAAGTTTATGCGCCAAGTGTTACATGGCGTATACGTAATTTTTCATTTCGGAGCCAGATTCAAGGCACACTCACAGAATGTGTGTATCTCCTCGCCCTGGTCTGTCATGTTCTACATGGCCCTGTGCGTGTGTGTAGTTTTGAGTGCTCTTTGCTTGTGCCCTGTTGATGTTTAGTTTTTAGACAAGCCGGCAAATATATTCGAATTTTATGCAAATTTTAATTGCTTTACTTTGCGATGGAAGTTTACGACCGCAGCCGTGGCAAAATGAAAAAAAAAATAAAAGCGGAAAAGAGAACTTCAGTGTGGAGGATCATCTGCATAAATATTTTAGTGGTGCTAAAATAAATAATAGCCATTCTCGGTGGTTAATTCTCGACGTTGTCGGCAATTAGCCAAGGAGTCAATGGGGCAACCGGAAGAAAAAGACCATCGCACTCAAGAGGTTTTATAGCCCATCTCAGATTTTGCTTGGCAAGATGAAGAGCTTTTCTCGCACAAGCTCGCCAACAGACCAAAACGACTTGCGAAAAGTTCGAAATTAATTCGCAGAAATCACTCAAAAGGATTTTCAGCAGCGCAGCATCACATGTGTCCATTCGACTTCCTTTCCGCAGCATTTCAGGCATTTTTATGTGTCCCCCAGCAATTTTGGACAGTTGACTTGCTAGACAATTGACCCAGCTGAGTTTTTTATTTGATTTCCTCTGTCAGACTTCAAAGCTTTTTTAATGGCCATTTAATGGTTGGCCATGGCATTTTTATCGTTATCAGCTTGGACAGTTTGTTCATTTATATTTGCCTTATATTATATTTATATTATGTGTTCTTCTTGAGCAATGAATATAAATTCGTAACTTAATTTTTTACAAATATCTATAACAAGATATACTTAATTAACATAACTTCCATATCCTCTGAATTGTGCAAGAGAAATGCTTATGAGCATACATTTTTTATTAAAAAAACGTGGGTAGTATCAGCTTATTACACATGCTGTTATTCTATTTAATATCATTTTAATCTTTTACGACTCGCAATATTGAAATAACATATTGTATCGGGCTGGTCTGGAGTCCAAGGTCTGGACTTTTGGGGCGTTTCCCTGCAGTTGTTACTTTTTACGAGCATCAATTTCTGCCACATTGACATAAATGTGCATAATAAACGAAATGCTTTTTACATTTCCGCTGCAAAGGAAGTCATAAATAAGCCAAACGCTGACGGGGCAGTCAGGCCCGGCGTCTTCGCTGTCCGGCATTATCCGGAAAAGGGGCGTGTCCCCGCCCATAGATACTTGTGCTGCATCTGCGTCGCCACGTTGGGCGCAAATCAAGTTATTACGGCCCATGGCTGGACTTTGCCACTGCGTCACATATGGCGAGCATAAATAGTACCCATCCGCCCCGTTGGCCGGCTGACTGGCTGACTGGCTGACTGGCTGAATGGCTGAATGGCTGGCTACAAACTTTCTTTATGCGCTTTCCATGAACATTTCGTGGCAGGTTTATGTATTTAATGGACTTTGCACAACTTTCTTTTGCTTTCTTTGGCCCTTTCTTTTTGGCAACTGAAAGGGCGTCTGCATCGCAAGTTTGGAAAGGCTCGGTTTGGACGCATTACGTCCATTGGCAAAGTTTTCCGACGCCAGCATTTACAACCGCTTCAGCGTCCATTTTGATTATTAGCCGGCGAAACCCACACAATATCAGAATGCGTGGGATTTTATGTTCAATTATTTTTATCGCCTGCACAGCATACTCGCATTATTCGCGGCGCCACAACATCCATAAATAGCTCAATGCATTTTATGCGCTGGCGGCATTCAATACCAATCAAAATTAAAAAAATAATGCCTATACGGATGCCAAACCAATGGAAAAATGGTAAGCACCAAACAATCTTTGGTAACTGGTTTTATTAAATTTTAACTTTAGTTCTTCGCGTTCTATTTAAAAAAAAGCTTCTGGTGTAGCTGAAGGGTTTTCAATCCGACTGCTGTAAAAGCCATTCACCATCAACCTTGGCATTTCCCGCAGCTTTGGATGACCTTGAACTTTCGCCACGAAAGCAAAAGCAGATAGCCAAAAGGGCCCTTTTGTTCGCTCGGTTTGAAAACATCCTTTGAAAGAGTGCTTTGCATACGGCTCGCTCGAATTGAAAAGTTCAAAAGTTAAGCGAACACTCGCAGGCAAATACGGTGGTCAGTTGCAAATGAATACGCCTACGAAATCGTCTATTATACCCGGGTGCTTTTCGACCTGTTTGGGTATGTGGAAATCTTTTCATTTGGCGGTACTCAACATACAGTGTAAACTTGTATTCAGGCATATGCCAATCCTGCAAAGGACATGGAACTTGGCTAAGAAACGACGTCGTGAGGCAGCAAAAAGCCAACACATAAGATGGCACTCCCCACGGAAAATGTCCTCGCAACATTATTAAAATGTTGTCAGGCATTCCGAACCAGTCACTGTGCAGTGGAGTTTATTTCATATTTGCAGCCAACCAGAATCACATACATACATCTAATATGTTGCATGTTGCGACAGTAAAAGTAAATGCAATATGGAATATACAATTCGCCTTATTGCCTTTTTAAAGCTCAACTTTTCGCTCTTTTGCAAAAACATTAAATCAGATGATAGTAAATATTTTGGTATCCTACAAAATAGTTTAGGTTATTATATAACATTTTGTTTTAAAATTCATATTTCGATTACAGAAAGACCAAATATGTAAGTAAACACTATGGCCGCAAATATTTGTCAACCAAGATATGACGAGATATTCCGGATTTTCCGCTGCCATGAAGTAAATGAAAAATCGAACAGAAATGGAGAAAATGAAATGGTAAGTATCAACAAGCGTTGACAGCGGCGACAACGACACTTATCGAATGCGAAATTGATGAGCTAGGCAAATGACAGTCCGGCTGGGAAGGCTCACGTCCCTCGTCCTCATCAGCAGTCCTAGAGCCCATTCCCGTTCCCAGCTGCCCAGCTCAATGCTCCTGCTCATCCAGCCACCCCCAGGCGTAATGAAGGCTCGGCGGACTCCGTTCGATAAATTCCCGGAATTGGTTCTGACTTAAAGTCAATAAAAGTCCACTTAAGGCTTCATTGTTGCCCGCTTTTTTGGCAGGAGCTGGAGTTATCCTGCTGCTGCCGTTCTGCTTTCACAAAATTGTTTTTTAATGCGCGCACATCAATAGACAAGCCAAATAGTCCATCGCAAATTTAACTACTACCATTTTCGTGCTCGATTTTGTAGCTTCTGCAGTGTTCAGCATCAGATATTAAGCGACAACATGAATGGTGCTGCTTTTCAGGGGGTTTTGCTGGACCTCGAGGACGGTCCATTTGGGGGATGATGTTTTCACAGTTGGTTTCATGGCTTTTTTTACCTTGAAGCCAAGGATTGACAACAGCGATGCCCAACAAGTGTCGTGGTCTAAAAACCAGGGATGACATTGACATAACTGAAGCCATTGAACCACGTAGTATGATTATTGTTAAAATATTAGTTAAAGTTTCTATATATTATCTACACTCGAGTTTGTGTCACGCCTGCATCCCTGACTCAAAGATTACCTTGCATAATCGCCTCTCATAAATGGAATCTTTTTCCGAAAGCTTTTGAATATAGCCCCAATTTGTGGGCAGGGATTTTGGAAGCGAAGCCTTTGCCCTGTATCTTTTTAACGAAAACAATAACTTTCATATGCCCCTTTGCTCTTCTTTAACGGGCTAATGCGAGTTTCCCAACAAGTTTCAGCAGCGATGAAGTTTCCCCTGGAAAACCGGGCTGCCAAACGGGGGATGAAGAAATGGGACGCGTGTGTTGCTAATTAGAACACATTTCTTCAATTTAACCCCCCGCAAAAGTCAGGGAAAACACAAGCAAGTTTCGGAAAATGCGGAAAACACCAAGTACAGGTCGCTTTAATGAAACCAAATGGGGGTTGAATACGCACGCGTGATGAATATACGCGCAATTATACCTTAAGGCAATCCACTGTCATACCTTTGTTAAGTCGATTCCAATGAAAACACTTGAAACTTTTCGCATGAATGATATTGCTGTTGGCTCACGGACCGCGTTGTTGTATTTGACAAATATTTATGCTAATAAAAGCGGCATCACCGTAAATATGGCCTCCCCTGAAACACTGTTGCTGCTCTTTGCGGCCAAAACTTTCCCCGAAAGTTCAAACTCCAGTTGTGAGCCATACAACCGAACAACCAAACAACCGAACAACCGAGCAACCACTGAGGGACAACCCACTGCTGCGGTCGATGATGTGAACCTGGGCACATCAGGGAGCAACCAGAGAAGTGGGACCCGTTGGGGGATTTTATCCTTTTAGAGTTTTAGTATTCAACAATTTAAAATGTATTTAGCGCTAGCGAAAGTCTTAGAGCACAATGCCTTTAAGTCTTCGAGTTAATGATAAATGACTAAATTACTCATTTTGTACTAGAAATAATAATATAATAAGTATAAATTCGTATATTTTTAATACAGCAAGTGTTCTTAATTAACAATTGAATATTGGACAAGGCTTTCGCGATTGCTAATCATTAGTACTTATATGAGTCTATATTGTCTAACAGACTATAAAATGAAAGATAGAATAGAAAATGGCCTGAAAGTTGTAATAGTGTGGATTCGTATTGTTTAGCTTAGGCGGGCAATGTTTGTATTCATTATACATATCGGAGTCTCATAAATTAAAATTTGCTTAAGAAATTCACGTTGTAGTGCTAGCAGCTAATAATCTAATGCCTCATTACCATATTTTGTTTTTCGTCTCCCTAAGCCGATGGAAACCGAACTGTTGCTCAATTAGAAGTGTCGCAACCCTCTAGCCAAACGGGCTTTCCGACTCGACTTTATTAAATTAACGTTTCATGTTCGTTTAATGAACAAAGGAAGACGAAAATAATGATGCTCGAGAGGAGGAGGCGTGCTCCACAAGTGGGGGATGGAATTTTGGGGCAAGTCAACGTGTCGCATGCTCACCAAAATACAAAAATAAAAGACGCAAATGCGAAAAATGCCGCAAGATGTTGCCGTTGGTCCTGATGTTGCTGCTGTTGTGGCTGCTTCTTGCGTAACAAGCCACTCTAATGACAATATTGGCACTTACAACAACAATAACAACAACCTCAACAGCCACAACAAACACAACAACAATAATAATTTTGGTGGTTATTACCAAGATTACAACGGCAGAAGCAATGACAACTTTTTGTGCCCCACCCCAAGGACACCTACACTTGAAGATTAAAAGGTACGTTTTTGAACAGATAAGGAAAAGCTTTTTAATTAGAATTCTGAAAGTGAAATTTTTTAGATAACAATAAGCCTGCTGAAAAGATTCTAAGTACAATAACTGTTTTCTAAAAAATCTGAATTAAAATTAAAATCAGACCTAATGTTGTATTTTAACCAAAAAAAATGTTCTTTGAAATATTACATAAAAATAGATGTTAAGTTTTATATAATACTTGTTCGAATATATGCTTTTAACTTAATGTCTACATAGATTACTTCGTCCAAGCTAAGTCAACAAATGGAAATGTATCTTGCAGATAAATTTTTCTTGTGCACACATACAAGCTGTCAGGCAAAGAAAGAGAAACATGTCGCACCCGAGGAAGTCAAACTCACACACGTGCAGACGCACCTACACATGTACAAACATTTATAGTCTACTTAGAATTTAGCGACATTTGCCGTGGAGAAGAAGCATCAAAGGAAAGAAAAGCTGCAGAAGCCGACGACGGAATGTTTTCATTTTTAATGAAGGCACGTAAAATGCGAAAAAGTCCTACGCACTCACACACACACACACACGCGCGCACACACACATGGACGGGCTTTCATAGATTTGCTTTAATTATAATTCCAGACGCGTTTATCACATCAACAACAATACACAATACAGGCCCAGACCCGCACACTTGTACTTGAATTATTATATGGCACTCGCACAGTAAGCCATTACATCTGTGTGGCCACAAAATGTTTTTTCATAAACTAACATGCACACACCCACACACCCACACACACACACACACACACACGCACACGCAAAAGGCTGTTGAAAATTTAGAATGTCCTGTAGGTGGTAAAAAGGCGGAAAAACCACCCTGCCGCCCCGCTGTTGCCTTGCCTGCGCTATCCTGTTTTTTGGTATTATTTTTGGTCCTTTGTTCGGCTGAAATATTTATGCATTCGTATGACAAAAATTTTACAACAGTTGTTTTGTGTACATATTGTACATTTGCCCTTTTGCATGCTACTCATCCAACTTCTCGGGCTTGTAAATTCTTGATGCGGCAATTTTGCAACAAAAATTATCTCTGCTCCTCTGGATTATCACAAACTTTTGGCAAATTGCAATTTTCTTAAAAGAAAACATAACAAAATAATGGTGTAGAATTTTGTCATGCCTTACGTGATGAGTTTACGTTTGCCAACGGGAAATTGGCAGTTCTAATTAGTTCATGACTTCATGTGTACAGTCAACTTAAATAAACTTAAAATGTTTATGCGTCAACCCCTGAATTTTATACACAAATAGCTTTACACATAGCTTATCATAGGGTATATACATATATTCATTCCAACTATGGAATATGTTATTTTGTTTACTTTAAAGGAATTTCAGCAGTACATTTGAGTCACATTTTATTTCTTCGATTTTAAACTTACATTTTTCACCGCCTATGCACCGAGTCGGGCTCATAATTTGGTACTTTAATAATTTATACAGAAAGCAACATATGCAACAGAAAGCACTAATCCCAGCACAAGTCCCATTTGATCCAAAAGCAGCTGTGCTTTATTGTCCTGCCAGCCGAATACAGCAGACTCCCCTGAGGTCAAATCGCTCGTTGTTTTCTGGTTTGAGGATAGATTAGAGGCGGAATTTGTAAACACAAACATATTTTTAGAAGTGACAAACACTTGACTCTCAATTGGAGAGCCCACAGACACCTGGATGTCGAAAAAAACCAAATGCTTGCAGTCAAGTGGTTTTTGCAAGCACTTGAATCGCACGCCAAAGACTAAGCTGACAAAGAATGTGCTCAAATATGAAAAGCAGAACAAGAGCGATATGCAGCCAAGATTGGAAATAATATTTATTTGATATTTCCCATCGCCATCGATGGCAACAACAAATGGCAAATATTTGTGCAAGTCTCAAGCAGCAACTTAAGCCAAAGTGCACACAAGCCATCGTCCTTGCTCCTTCGGCCCACAGGATGTGCTTAGGCATGCAATAATCTAATGTGCAAATATGAATAGTGAATGTGCGAGGCGGGCGAGCACAACATGTTACATGCCACTAAAAATCTAAATAAAGTGCCAAGGAAGTGCCTTCCGAGGGCGCAATGCAGTGAAAGATGTTGGCTCAATAGCTTCATCCCATATGTACGAGCATCTGAATGTATATTGCGATTGTATGGGAACTTTGCCTTCGGCCTGTTTGCAGAGACTACGCCGCAGACCGCCAGACACGTGCACTTGAAAACGCCAAAGTCAGGCCCAACAGCGACGCCAACGCCGGGCCAAAAGTCAATAATAATAAGTTGGGGGATTCGGAATCGAAAAAATCCAGTCGGCAGCTGGATAAGGGGCTTGCGGAGGGGTAAAAAATACTCAGACAAATTCGCTTGAAAAGGGTAAAGGAATGTAATAATACTTAAAACTTGAAATTCGACTATGCTGAGCAGGTTACCAGAGCAGAGATGCCAGTTTGGAGGCGAAACATATGCAAACTGAATGCTATGGAAAAACATATTAAGCTTAGTTTAGCAAATCATTGTTATACAATTTTAATAAAAGTTTAGATATAAGCTGACGCCGATAACAACAGGTTTCGGATTGGAGGTCCCTTCTTTGTTATTAAATCAAATTAAATTCAAAAATGTCTTTAAAAATGTATGATGCTTTCGACCTTACCAAAAAGTAAAAAGAAATCTTTTTAAATATTTGCCATTTCTGGCCGTCTAGTTTTTGTTTAATTCGCTGGCGGCATCACTGAGCCCCATAGCGTGGTCCCCACAACGGGCCCACTAGGCGTATGAGTTATAAGCGAAGTTGCCGTAAGCCTTTCAGTGAGTTGGCCCTGCCCAACTGTCTGACTAGCTGGCTGCCTGGCTGCCTGACTGCCGGGCTGCCTGTGCGGGATTGGAACCGGGAGGAGGAACTGGTGGTGGGCACGTCCCTATCTTCGGCTGACTGTTAGCACTGCCTGCTTGACTTCCAAGTGGCATTTACTCATTCTTTTCTTCACATGTTTGCCCAGCCTCCGCAACGGCTGCAGTCTGCCCGCCTCGATTTGTCATTTTGCTGCCAAGACGAGACAGAGGCTGGGCGGCTAGAAAAAAAAAAGTAAAGACGGGGGTAAAAATGAAAAAGCCCTCAGTTCTGTGCATACTTTTGTGTGTCGAATTTGAATTCAATTTCCGACGCTGAAAGGTTTTTAATCTTGTTATCGGGCAGCTGCTCAACCGCCTGGCATGCAAACTTGAGGATTTTCTGGCCAGCAACCCTTGTTAAACGTTGAGCAGTTGATTAGCTTAACCTTTTTGTTGTTATGCAATGCCCTGCGGCAGGCGATAGTCATTCAGATATTAATAAGTCCTCAGTTCAGTTGGATTCAAGTGGAGACACAGGAATTTTATTTGGACTTTTCAGGGAATAGCTTCATTTTTGATTACGAAAATTGTACAACCTACCAAACTTGGATGACAAATCAGCTCTTCCTATAAACATCAACTATTAATAAACTATGGAATTTATCACTTTTATGTTATTTCTTAATCCAAAAATTTTCCAGAGGAGTATTAGGGCTCATTGGTAAACATAACCACTTCTCAGTTAGGTATATTTTGGTCTGTTTGAACAACCCCACATATCACACCTCAATAAGAAACGAGATAAAATGCTATAGTCGAGTTCCCCGACTATCAGATACCCGTTACTCTGCTAGTGGAAGTGCAAACGAGAAATTTCAACATTTTCTGGTATACCGGTAGAAATTGGGAAAAAAATGATAAATGACAAAAAACTGAAAAACTTTTTAAGTGTGAAGAGTAAAGTTTTTTTTGCATATCTATAGAAATTTACATGATATATTCAAAAATGCAAATTTAAATGCAGATTTTTAGAGAATTGCGCCAGAAACATTTAGAGGTATGCCACTTCACAATCCGATTAAGATTAGTCGCGTTATGGAGTTAAGAACTTCAACCTTGGGGCATTTTTTAATTTTATAGAATTTCTACACAATCAGAAAAATTACAAAAAAATTAAAAAAAAATTGATTTCTAAATTTTAATGCAGATGTTTAGAGAATTGCGCCAGAAACATTTAGAGGTATGCCACTTCACAATCCGATTAAGATTAGTTGAGTTATGGAATTAAGAACTTCAGCCTTGAAACATTTCTTAACATTTCAATTTCAACATCATAACATCAAAAAATTACAAAAAAATTTAAAAAAAAATTAATTTCTAAATTTAAATGCAGATGTTTAGAGAAGTGTGCCAGAAACATTTAGAGGTATGCCACTTCACAATCCGATTAAGATTAGTTGAGTTATGGAGTTAAACTTCAGCGTTGGGACAATTCTTAATTTTTTTTTAATTTCTTCAACATTATCACATTATACAAATTACAAAGAAAAAATTGGAATGCTATAGTTGAGTTGCCCGACTATCAGATATCCCTTACTCAGCTAGTGGAAGTGTTAAAGGGAAATTTCATAATTTTCTGGAATATCGGTAAAAATTTCGATTAAAATTAAGAAATGAAAAAAAAAATTGTTCAAAAGTGTGGGCGTGACATTTTTGAACGGTTTGTGGGCAGTAGAGTGGGCGTGCCAAAATTGCAACAAATTTTGTTACATGTGGAATAAACTTGCGCTGCGTCTATGTCTCTTGAAGATGCATGCTTAATCTCGACATTCTAGCTTTTGTAGTTCCTGAGATCGAGGCGTTCATACGGACAGACGGACATGGCCAGATCGACTCGGCTATTGATCCTGATCAAGAATATATATACTTTATAAGGTCGGAAACGCTTCCTTCTGCCTGTTACATACTTTTCAACGAATCTAGTATACCCTTTTACTCTACGAGTAACGGGTATAAAGAGCCTGTTCCACACAATTTAAAAGAGATGGGTAAAAGGATTCCAGTGTCAAATGGTCAACGTTCATCTGACAGTTAGACACTTTTTTAGGTGTCCTTTATTGGGGCTTAATTAATTTCTTGATAGTATGCTTTTGTGACCACTCAGCTGGCATTTATCCCACGAGTTTTCGAAGCCTCTGCAAAACGCTGGCCCCGAATAGGAAAATGGCAAGCCGAGATATCGATCACACGTCAGAACTTTATTGAAAACCACCTGCAGTGGTATATTGCCAGTCACATGGATTTATTTGCGGCCATTAAATGTCAGAGCGACTGGAGCAGCTAGAGATTGCAACGGCCTATCCCAAATCGCAACCGGATAGTCAGCTCACGCATTTTGCAAATTTACCACCGCCTAGCCGGCCAACAGCCACACCAAAGTTGCGGCAGATTATAAACGTAATCCCGGGCGCGGGCCACGTATTCCGGAGTCCTATAAACCGTAAACTCACGCACTCGCCCGCAGCGGCGGCAAATGCCACGTAGCTGCGGAATCACAGAGCCCGGAGCACAGAAACATAAAAGGAAGCATTAAAAATGGCAAACAAAATGGCAAACATATTTCTCCCCGACGCGTCGCCACAGAGGTGAATAAAAATAAGCACAGTTGCCAAATTCCACATTTGTTTAGTGCTTAATGTTTAGCCACCGCCGATTTGCATGCCAAGCAGGTGCTACATAATTTATCAGCGAATGCAAATGCCGAGAAGCTACGGATCTGATTTATACACTATACGCGGTCCTGCCTGTAAAATACTACGGCGGAAATTGTTTTCGACATTTAAATGCCAACTGACAATCGGCTAACCGACACCTGCGTCGCCATTTCGTCTGGGCCAATACGGCAAAATGTCGCTTCAAATGCGGGATGTTCTCAGAAAGTGCATTAAAAAGGTCTTATTAATTATAGCTTGAACTAACTAAGTAAGAGGTAGCAAATATAGTATCTTAAATAAATGGAACATTAAGAAAAATAGTTAATGAAACTCATAAATGTGTATATATTTATTCGATATTTTTGGAACTCCCCGAGAGAACAGTGATTTCGATCTGCGATTGCAATTACCATCAATTTAATCAACAAGGTTGCAACGCCAGTGCAAATAAAAATCGAGAGTCGCCGCCATAATTTTGGTTTATAGCCGGGAATCTGTTAATGCGATGACTCCCAGTCGGCGCTCCCTCCACCCGACTGTCCTGGCCACCTCATCCATTTTCAGGCCCTGTCCAATGGCGCTCATAAATAAAAATCACTGAGGCTTGAATTTTGCATAATTCCCTTTTTTCTTGTTTTGGCTGCAAGCGTAGCGTTGCAAAGTGTGGTAAAAAAAAATGGTTGGGAAAATTGCCCGTGTACATATACAGCCAAAGGTGTGGGGGAAAATCTCGGTGTGTATTTCTGAATGGCTACTGGAGGAGGGGCGTGTCAACGGCCTCTGCCACTCCCACTGTGGTCCCATGCATCATGGTGTGGCAATTTTCAGCTTTTATGTATTTATTGCACATGAAATGCATTCCACAATGCGCCGGTAATTCAACAACTACGCCCCTCTGCCACCCATGAAATCCAGCCCATCCCAACCAGCAACCAGCAGCCACTTTCAATGAATGCAACTGCAATGTGCAAATACCAGATATTTGCAGTTAGGGCTTCGGGAAAGCCCGACGATCCAATTTGTTTCCACAAAACCATGTTCTCAGGGCGTTTACGACACTTTTTTAACTGGAGTTACACGTCATAAAATAATGCAAAACTTCCTTTCGAGTATGGGAAATTCGACACAGACGTTTCAATTGTTATATATTTTTTTAAGTCTCTACACGTATATAGAAGTTTAACAAAGTCCAAATTGCTATGAATTGGGGTAATTAGATATATCACTTGTAAACTGACTTTGTGCGTAATTCGTGTAATATGCAGCTTGTGAATAACTCTCGTAATATCCTTTGACCACAGCAATTAGATTTATCCGAGGAGCCAAAACTTTCCCATTCGGTCCCCAAAATGCCCGTTCCCCAGAAGCCGAACAAGGACAAAAGTTTCCCAGCTCGGCAGATCACGAAAATCGTTCCACCAACACCCAAACCACACCACCCGTAAAGAAATTGGCACATTCGCTATCCAACCACATTTCGCCTACCATAAATCCAGACAAAAGGAAACTTTTTGGCAAGCGAGAATTTATGCCCGGTCTGCCGGCCGACTTCTTAGCGATTTGTTCAGGCTTATAATTCATGTTTTAATTGGCAAAAGTCGAGGGGCGAAAAGCGCAGACGAAGTCGAAGAGGCGCATTTATTTATGACTCGCTAAGTGTAAAATATCTGGCGCAAAATCAAAATATGCAGCAAGCCCCACACCACACACCCAACCGACTGCGAAATACCAATCTAAATCATATGTTTGTTTATGGAGATGCCCACAAAATGGGGCCCACGAAATCGGGCAGAAAAAGGCGCTGCCAAGTTGGCAGCCATTAGGCTAATTATAAGCGTTATACGGCCAACAGAATGCTAAGCCCGCTGCGAGAATTTGAAACGATAAGTCCCGTATACAGGATCACGAGGGTCACTAAAAGCCCCTTATGCCGGGTACAACATAAGCTACCATAACAATTAGTCGGCTTACGAAGTCGAAACTCGGGATTCCAGCCCAAAAAGCCCAACCCTCATCATCAGGCGTAAAGGAAAAGTATCCACAAAGTTTGTGCGCAAGCAGGCTGAATTTTCGGGTGGCTCGAGCTAGTTAGCCAGTTCGATCCGTTGGGGTTAACAAAGGCCGTTCGAGGGTGTCGTTGTGCCAGAAGTGGGCCGGGCTAAAGAGTGCATGACATACGCTTTTTACAATTATTTACTGACACTTCCGAGTCACGCCCCTAGGTGTCCCGAGAAAGGTCCCCAAAAACGGAGTCTCGTTTTACTAGTACACATGTGCAGATTAAGGCATGCTTTTTGCTGCCCTAAAACAAAGCTCCTAGAAATGGAAGTCATGGGAGGAACACTGAGGAAAACATGGTAGCCTTTTAAGGATTTAATATGAGAGCTATGGGAAGAGTTTCTTCTTTGGGGAAGAAACCATACCTTGTAACTAAATGTATAAATGTTTAATGAGCCAGATTTATTTATTTTATGAACTTGGATTCAGAAAAACTCTTCAGCGAAAAGTCGCTAATCAAAGCCTCTTCATCCGGAGTGTAAACACTTCACGAAGTGTATCTTAGCCTCAGCGTTTTGAAAACAAACTTTGCCGGCTGCTTTTGTTATGATTTCCCAAAAGCCAAGACGGGACACTGAACTGTGTTTGTCATCGGGTGACAACAAAGACTGGGAAAACTGGAAAGGGGAGGGCCTCTCCACAGGCAGTCGGAGAAGTTTTTGCCAAAGTGCTTCTCTGCTCGCAGTTCTCTTTGAGCGAGTCCTGTGTATCCTGCGAGTCTGGCATTGTGTTTATCACACGTCAAAGGCGCTTTTTGTCTTTGCCCAAATCTGCTTCAATTTGAGCCAAGATGAGCGGCATATAAAAAGTTTCTGTTGTATAAACATTGTGTGATTGTTAGAAAAACATGTGCCAGGGGCACAAATACGCTCATGCAAAGAGAATCGCCCACTCGAAACGGGAAACGAAGAAAAATTATGGGATCGCAGTTCTATCCTCAAATACACTGCAAAGTTCAGTGATTACTTTTGTAAGCATGAAGTGGATTATTGCTTATAAATTAGACTTGCTGAGTATTCGTGGAATTCAATAGCAGGACCGTATTTTACAGTAACTTGGCACAAATATTCATTTTGGCACCACCGAACCGACCTAGTAAACCTTTCACAAAAACGCTGTACTTCTGCAAGGGTATAATGAGAAAAAAGTTGGGAAAATTCGAGCAAATCCATGGAAGTGGGGGAGCGCAAAGCGAACTCATCAAACAACGCCATCATCTGCATATGCCACGTCCTTGTCAGCGACATCCTTATTCCCGTTATGATGAAAAGTCGCAAGTTTTCCGAGGAGAGCATGTAAGTGTGTGTGTGTGTGTGTGTGTGTATGTGTGCCTGCGTCTGTGTCACAATAAAGCCGCTTTTATAGTCCTCAGATTAGGTTAATCCGCTGGCTGTTAGCTGTTAGCTGTTAGCTGTTGGCATCGCTATCTCTGCTCGGCCTTTGTTCTAATGATGGAAATGAGCGTGTGAAAAGCCCGGGCAATAACTCTTTCTGTTATGTTGTTATGTTGGCCCTAATGAAAGCAGTTACGCTTTACTGTGCTCACGCACACACATTCCACGGCGAACTCGGTTTAATGAACAGCTCCTCCGCGCAGCGAAAAAAGGATATTCGAGTCCCAGGCCACGCTTTATCATAATTTACGATGTATTAAGTGATTTTAACCATGATGCTTGCTTTTGCCTCTGCCATTACCGCTGTCTTTAGCAACCTCTTTGACACACCTACGCCTACAGCTAATGACAAGAGAATGGTTAGTTTAGTTTAAGAAAAGAAGAAGCCCCCAACTTATAAATTCGTGTCTGCTATTACGAAAGCATTTATAAAGGCTTTGTACTGTGACATTATACGGTTATGTTTTGCAAATATTTAATAAAGTGTCAGAAGTGGCGATGAAAGGAAATGCTATTATTCTCAACGCTGCTGTGCAAATCCTCCACGCTGTCTCCATAAAAAGGTGTGGCATTCTTTTGAGGGCTCATGCAGTTGACATGTGCCAAGGAGGTTGATTAAATTAATGAAATAAATTATGAGCTGCTCATCACCGGCTCGCTCGCTGCTGCCTTTTAAATTGAGTGCGCGCATCTTGAAATTAATAATGTGACGTGTCGCAGGACGAAGGGCGGGAGAAGGGGGGTCCTGCTCCTTGGCAGGTGCCACACACGTGTGTCGTGTCCTCTTAATTCTGCTGCAAAATAAATGAAGTGCCTAAGGCAGCGCAGACTTAAGTTGCCTGTCTGGGTTTTGATTTATGCACGGGCTTCAATTTTTCGCAGCCCGCTCAAATTTATGCACTTAATTTCATTAATCCGTCCTATGCGACAACACGCATACGCCCCGTTGCAGCCAGAAGCGGAAGCAGCGCAGACAGTGCGCTCTGATTATTGAATTGAATCGAATTGAATTTGCTTTTTAAGAGCCTTCTCCTCCCAATCAAACCGCATTCTCATCTGTGGCCGAGTAATTTCCCATAAAAGTGTCACAAAATAAAAGTCCTCCTCTGGCTGCAGAACGCACCACAAATTCGTTAGACGTGCAGCCCCAAAAAATCCAATAAAAACACAATAAGGCCGGGGCCATTGGCCAGAGACTTGAGTGCTGCTCGCTGGCTCCCCTTTTGGAAGCTGCTACAGAGCAATGCATTTAAGTGTGATTATTTCTTCCGACAATGTGGATTGTGTGTGAATTGCAACTGCCGTTGCACAATGCTCATGCGGAGCATTTGCATCCAGTCGCTTACGTGGCTTATACACCTGAAAAATAACCATAAGGATGTTTGAAAAAAAACTATACTCTTTTACAATATATTGCTTTAAAAATATCATAGAAAGCATACTTTTAAAAGCAGAGAAAACAACTGTAAACATGAAATAATAAGTACTTTATATTCTTTGTATGCATTGTAGCCTCAATAAAAATACATATTACAGTTTTCACCCGACTCCACTAGTGTCCGAACGATAACTGAAGCGATTTCCTCCAGTGCATGCCTTTTGCCAGTCGAATTCGAGGCAATCCTGGGACTTGAACCGTCTCACCCTTGCCAGAAATTAACAAAATGCATTGCACGAAGCATGGCGAAGGCTCCAACCCCAGTTGGAGCAACGGACCAACAAAAGCCACCAAATTAGCAGAGGCACACAAAAGGCTCTGGAGGTGGGGCAGTGTGTGCTGCTCACAATGGACCAGCATGGAATTCCATCAAGGCGACTGGGGGAATGGCAGAGGTAATAGAACTGGCCAAGAGGGACTTCATTCCGAAGCAAGGGTCGTCGGGGTCTAGGCCATGTTTGCTGCCAGACAGCTACAATGCAGTCGGTTGACTTTTGTTGGCCATGTTGATACCCTTAGGCTATCACAGGCGGCAGTACATAATGTAAATCGCATGGTAAATGTAAGGGAGCAATTTAAAAGCTCAACTAAACAACACGAATAATGAGGTAATTCATTTCTAGGCACAAATTAGAAATACAAGTGATACATTTTTCAATCAAAATGGAATCCCAATATGTGTGATTATACCCAATTGATACACTCCCCTAGTAGAATCACAATACGCATATAAACAGTATACACTCTCGACGAACATGAAAAAGGAACCAAACAAAGGCTGATATGCAAATTAAAAGTTACATTTATTCGAGCTTCCATTCCGGTGAGCTATAAAATCAAGAGCAGAACGGGTGCGCACTAAAAATCATCCTCATCATCGTCGTCGATGATGGCCAACCGACGCCGCTTGGCCGGCTCGCCATCGACTTTGGCTGGCTTTTTGCGAGCCAAAAAGTTGGCCTCCTCGTCGCTGTCCTCCTCGGCATTGGCATCCACGTGGCCAGCATCCCCATCCTCGTCATCCCGATCGTCGTCGCTGCGTGGGCGTTTGTTTGTCTTGTCGGCAGGCAAGGCGCCATCATCGTCGTTGTCGCTATCCGAGTCAATTACATTAACGCGACGTGCACGCTGCAGGGACTTATTGGTAATGTTTTCTTTGTCACCGCCATTCTCATCCGCATCCTCGACATCCTCGACATCCTGCTCCTCACCCTCCAGTTCCAGCAGGCGGGCACGATAGTCCTCCGAGTTGAAGTTAAATGCATCATCGTCCGCCTCTCGGGCAGCATTTGTTGACTCATTTAGAGCCATATCGCTCAGTTTGATTTTAGTGGATCGCTTGGCTCTCAATTGGTTAAATAAATCATCGGTGTTGGGTTTCTCCAGCTCCGCTTTATCTGCTCCATCCTCATCGGAGTCCTTTGACGCCTTGGCTTTGTCTTTGACCTTTCGCTTGGCCTTCTTTTCGCTGGCCTTGGGCTTGTCCTTGGGTTTTGGAGGAGCACGTTGCTCGGTTTCGTCATCGCTCTGGTTGAACATAAGACTATCAAGTTTTCGCTGCTGTTGGCTGGTTATGTTCTCCTGCCGCTGCCTGCTGTGCTTTTCAAGGAAGTCCTCCTCTTCCTCACTTTCCTCATCCGGCTCTCCCTCCTCATCTTCATCGTCTGCAGCCTCGTCTTCCGGCTCAACATCAACCTCTTCGCCTGCCAGGATTTTGGAACGTAATTGCAAATCGGCAGAATTGAGATATATGGGAATACGCCAGTAGGTTTCCATTCCCGAAATCGGCGGCTGCATGCCCAGGGAGACCAGAACCTTTTGGAAATCAGCATCTTCCATGGCATTCTTTTGATCCTGCATCAGTGGCAGGAGCGGCACGCCATCGTCGTCGTCAGCTGCTTCCTCGGTTTCTTCGCTAGCGTCTTGCAGGCTCTCCTGCAGCCACTCGATGGCCGATTGATACTTTTCTGAGTCCACCTGACCGATTAGAGCTTTGATGGTGCCTACATCCAATGGTGTGCGTACCACCTGGCGCTTCTGGGCTTTTTTCGGCTTTGCCTTAGGCTTCTTATAGCCCTGCTCCTGGAACATGGGCTCCTCGGCAAAGTCAAACTCATCACCCTCGCCTTCCATTTCAGGTTGGTCCTTCTTGGGCTTGCCTTTGCCACGCCCCTTTTTGGCGGGCAGAATCTCGGATTTATCCGCTATCAAGTGTATCTGAAGCATTCGCTTAATGATCTGCTGTTTGGTGCGCCGCTCAGCGAACTCATGGACTATTCGCTCCAGACAGTCTAAAGGAATAAACAGCAACATAAAATCAAAAACTGACTTCTGTATTTAATGCCCCAAACATCTAATCAATTAGGATTTAGTTGTGTGCCCGTGCCCGTGCCCGTGCCCTTGTTTCGGAACCTACAGTGAATATTTAGCTTGGTGTACTCAAACTGATTGTCCACTTACCCGGCTCAATGCGATGCTGATCATATAAGCTCCTTAGCTCGTCATCCTCTTCCGGCTGCCAGACGTTTTTGCCGCTCTGGGCGGACTTGGCCGAACGCTTGGTGGGCGCCTTGAACAGCAGGCCCAGCTCCTTCAGCTTTTTCAGGACAGTACGGCGGTTGCGCGTCTTGTCGACCAAATTGTCCAGAATCCAATCAATCACATCTGAAAGAACAGACACAATTGTGTAGTTGTTTTCCGTCTATTCCTGGCTATTCTCTGCCTGCTGCTTTTTCGAGTGGCTTGAGTGCTGGAGCTTTGATTGCTTCCATTCATTTACTACGAATCAAGTTTTAATTCACACTCAAGGGCGGTTTTGAAAAATGCAGATGCAGTGCGAGCAAAAACGTATTTCCCGGATTTTTAAAGCACTTCAATGGTACAGTAAAATAGGATACGCATTTCCGAAAAACTATTTTACAAGTTTTGATTGCATGGTTTGATTATAGTAACAGACTCGTTATAGTTACCCTTATCGGTTTCAGGATTACGCTGGTTCTCCTCGAAGAGGAAGCGCAGCTCCGACTCCTGCTCCTCACTCCAGGCTCCTTTGGTGCCGCTGCAAGAGAAGTTAATACGATAAATACAGGGCCAGGACTTTTCAGCACACTGTCTCCTCGTAATTTTGGCTTGCCATGCAAATGATCTGACCCTTTCACTACTGTCCGTGGGGTGCAAATACAATAGGGACTCTATTTTCGCCGCTGGCCATCATTTATCATGTGCCAACTAAACGACAGACGATGAAGCTCAGGCTCAGTCAATCATGCGGCCATTGTGATGGCACCACCCATCCATCCATCCTATCCCATCCTATTCCTTTTGACCCCCGAGATGAGGAGACAATGGCCAAGTAGCCCGTACTCACGCTTCGTAGGCGTCACAATAGCCCGACTCCAGCTCATTTGCCTCCCTGATGCCTTTGTAAAATAATAACTCCGCATAGATTTTGGGATTAGTCGGGGCGACCTCGACAAATTTGCGCACCACAAAGATGGCCAGGCGGCGCAGCTCCTCCTGATGGACGTCACGTTCCACGCTGAAGACTTGTTGAAAGATGCGAAACAGCTTGGCCTGGTGGAGAGTGGGTAAAACGCTGGTTAGGTTGTGCTTGAAATTCAAATGAAAAGTTTCTGGAAAGACAGCCACAGCCACAACAGCCGCCACCTCGTCCTTCTTCTCCTCCATCTGGAATCCTCTGCGGTTGCCGCCTGCGGTTGTCTCTCTGCTGAGCAAGATATCATTTGCAGTTGGCAAAAACTTTATAAATGCCACCCCGCACCCGGACAACTAACCCTAAAAACAGCCAACCCCCCATCCAAACCCTGGTGAAAACCCACTGAAAACCCCTGTATCGTTGTCGACTGTCGTCGTCCGTATTTGGAATTTAATTTATCCTATGATTGCGCAGACCCATTAGTGGTTTTGACTTTGCATATGATGCTACTTTTGTTTTGCTTGTGGCCAGACTGGCAAGCAGTAGTCTGCTCCTTTTGATGGCCTCATGGCCATGGATAGCTGCAGTCTGTCACTGAGGCAAAAACCTCATATTATGCTTACCAAAAAAAAAGAAGAAAATTAACTAACGTTAATTAAGGCTTACATAAGGAAAAACGTTTCTGCACTTCAATTTAATGAACGCTTAAACAAGTTCTTAAGGACTGTTATGGTTTGAATATTGTTTCTTATGTTTGATGCGGAAGCTTAACAAATTGCCGGCCAAATTTGTTTACCATTTTATCAGATTTTTTGTTAATGAAATGTTCTTATAATAAAAATAAAATGAAAGTAAATAATTCATTCATTAAAGCCTGCGTGTTTAGTTGCTCTCTATTTTGAGTAGTGCATTTTCAACCTGATAAGCTCAGTGGTTTCAGAAGGATTTCTTCCAGTGCTCCGTTCCCCATTCTCGTCATCGTCATAGTCATTTTCGTCCTTTTAATCGTCGCTTGTGCAGAGCAGACATTGAGCCGGCTTAGATGAAGCTGATAGGGAACCCATGACGCCTGAACAGAGGGACGCGAGATGATGGACCACGGAGTACCAAATGCGAAATGCGAAAGGCGAAAGACGGAAGGCGGAGACACTCGACACCGGCTTTGTCCCCCAAAATGCGATGCCGTTTTTGGCCGCTCCAGTGATTAGCCATTCTCCGTTTCCCAGTCATTCTGCAGTGGTTGCATGCCACTCTGTTGCCCGTTGAAAGCCAAAACCGATGGCTTTAAGCAGCGCTTTAAGCCGATGAAAACGGAAAAGTGAGTGGGTGGCTGGGTGGTTGGGTGGTTGGTTGGTTAGGAGGAGGCCGCGCAGCCGGCTGCTGCTGAATGTGATTTATGAACTCTGCCCCAAAAGAAAAGTTTAATTGCCAGCCGTGAAAAGCAGCATAAGCAGTTGAAAAGAAATCCGGAAAGAAGTGGAACCACTCTGCGCAAGGTAGAGAATTAAATGCTCTACAAAGAACAACTTGAGAACAGCAAGCCACATTTTCAAGCTATGCCTTCAAGATTTCAAGATATTATTTAAGAAATAAAGCAACAAGTAAGGATTATGTCCCAATAAATGAATATCGTAATTCGAAAAAGGAAACGAAACGGTCACATTCAATTCAAAGGAAAGTGATCAAATCAGCCCTGTGAATGTATTTAATGTCCAAGTGGAACACAATCGCGTTAGACTCCTTCCCAGGGGCCCTGGAGCAACTCAAACACAGACATTTGAATATTTAAGTCGCTATAGAACCCAACCGATGCTGTGGCTCAAGGCAGCGCGTGAAAGGCTTAAAAAGTTCAAATTCCAACTGACAGCGGAGGGACCGAAAAAAGCCCATCGCCAAACCCGCTTAAAAAATTGTATATACAAGTATGCGCGCAAGGCAGTAAATATCGTTTGTGGCTTTGGACAAATAGAAAAAAGGTCCGCTTAATTTGTACAAATTACCATAAAAATGAAATGAAAGCAGCGACAGTAAAAGAAGGATGGCAAAAAGAAAATGAACAGCAGCTAAGCTGTGGCATTTGTTTTTTGCGTTTGACTTTGATTTATGTGCAGGTCGCTTAAATGGATTTAAAACAAAAATATACGTGTAGATTGCATCCACTACTTTTGGTATAAGTAAATATTTTAAATTCAATAAAAACACAACTTATTTGTATGATTATCTCACCTGGAAAAGCATTCCCGCGCACTTGCAGCCGTAGGCAATGCGATGCAGAATAGTTACAGCCGCTCTCAAGGATCGAGTGGGTATATCCGCCCAATCCGATAGCACCAATGTGCAAGCCCGAACGATTTTCGGATTCAGCAATCTAGAGGGGAGAGGGGAGAGATGGGGAGATGGGAGAAAGGAGACAGGAGAGACTCAGGCCATTATAAACCAAACGCAAATCAAATTATGCTAAATTTAACTAATTATGATTTAAGAGTTTATCCAGGCGGCCACCCCCAAAACAGCAGCGACCACGGCAACCGCAAATGTTCCACACTCGGCGCCAAAGTTTTAGAAACATTTGCAGCAACAATGGCACTGGCAGCACAATTAAAATTCAACGGGCCAACCAAGTTGACGTCATTTTGTTATAATTGTTGTGGCAGGGTGAGCTGATGTTGCTGATGCTGCTTGCTGCTTGCTGCTCTGCGGAGGATGTTGCTCCTGTGATGCTGCTGCCGTTCTAAGCTGCCCGCGGCATCTGTGTGCGCCGGTTGGTTTCCAGTTCGAGTTCGAGTTCGCGGCCATAAAACTTTTGGCACAAGTAATTTCTGACACTAATCCTTAATTAGTAGCCACGAGCACTGACTCTCTGGCCTGCCTTTCAATTAAAAATACAATTACAATTTTCAACACGACCATCACGGCGCAAAAGCCGCCGTTCAACCGAGCGGGCGACCATGATAACTTTTCAAATAACAGCAGTAAAATTTAAGCGACTCCCCCTTACCCTCCCCCCCCACCACCACACCCCATGGCTTGTACTTTTCCAAATGGAAAAGTGTCCAGGAGCGGTTTGGCCCTGATTCGAAAACTTTATGGGTCCGGGGCGATACTTGGTCTAGTCCTAGGCCTATTTACCTGCGAGCGAAATCATCAAATTTGAACGTTTTCTCGGTGAGTCCATTATCTAGCCGGTGGATGTGGGCAGGGATGCGGGGTGGAAAAGCAAGCAAATGCCATTTATTAGTTGAAATTTCCTCGAATTATTTTCATATTTATCGCAGATTTATGCGATGAGTGCTGCCCTTTCTTACCCTGCTCTTCGTATTCTTCGTTATCCAAGTCATCGTCTTCGTCCTCGTCCTCGTCCTGCTGTTGATCCTTTTCGTTTTCCTTATCCTCGGACTCAACTGAAAATTGAAAATATTTTTTAAGTATGCGGTCTAATCAGAATGCCAGGAATGGTGATTGAGTTTCGCTGGGAATACCTAATTTTGGACAGAGATATTTCAGGAACTTGACATTAATGTTGAAGATTCAATCAATCCAGATTTTGTTTTGAAGAAAAAGCGCTCATAGAACGAATATTGTACTATGATTAAGTTCATAAGACTCAGATATACGTGTATGCATTATCACGTGAATCTAACCCATTCGTTTTAAGCAACTGTTTTACAATAAAACGCCATTTGTTTTAATTTGAAGCATACTTGCACCCGTTGCGACTTAATCAATTATGCACTAGTTGGCTATAGAGACAGACGAGGACACTCCGGTTAGGCGCACCCATTCTCCGTGGCAAAACACAAACGGCCATTAACAATAATTATGACTGCTGCAATACATAAACAAGTGTACTTGTGTTCCAACATCCAGGCTCAAGCGCACACAGGGATGTAGGAGTGCACAAGGCGAGGGTCCTGATAAAATGCAAAGCTAGTCAAAAGCACACTTCACAGGATCCCTGCTCGAAAACAGTGGAATTCGAATGGAATACGTATGCAGGGCCATTCGACCCGGGGCTTTCGCTTGGAGGCTACTAATGTTGCACCTGCTCCTGGCGAAATGCCCCCAAAAAATGTCAACCATCGCCCGAAAAGCCGGATTTCAACCAGCTACAACTTCATTTTGGAAGTGCAGCTCCAGGACCTCCCCCTCGCACCTTTTGCACCTTACACCCATGGATTGGGCTGCGTGTGCGTCGCTTTATTAACGTCTTGAATGGGGTCTCCACTGGCATTTCAGTCCGTGTCCCTGTCCCTGTCCCTGTTCCTGCACCTGTTCCTGCTCCTGCTTCTGCTCCTGCTCCTGTGCCCTGTCGTTGGCAGTGACGCTATGCTCCGTCATTAAAATACAATTTTCTGTGTCAGGTTCAAGCTGTAAGCCCAAAAACACGGCACACGAAGGGGCAAGGTGCGTGGTCGGGGCGAAATGCAACACGGACAGCACACGATATTAGTGCATGTCTTTTGGGCTGCCTTTGTAGCTGCAATTGTTGGCCCGACACCCGGACACCCGGCAGGACTGTGGATATAGTCATACCCCCACATAGCCAGCCCCATAGCCATCCTGCTCCCCGGCACAACAACACCTTACTCCATCCGAAAGAGTGCGACTGCACGGCCATTAAACATGAACCTCGTTACGGCGTTGTTGATGTTCTTGTTATAAGCGGCAACTTCAGGGTAGTCAGGCTGTGGCCCGAACTTCAGGACTCGATGTCTGGAAGTCATGATGGCACTTTGGAACTCACGACGGCCAAGTTGCTTGGCTTACACGGAGTTATTCGACACTAAGCACGAGTTGTACTTAAATAAAAAGAAATACGTGTATGTTAAATTTTAACATTCAATGGGATTTTTCTAGGCAGAAGGCAACATTTTCTTTAAGCACATTAAATTAACCTTAAGTTTAGGCCCCTTCAAGTATTTGTATTAATTTGGCTACACAAGTAAGAGGCGTTTTGTAAAAAAAATTGTACAATACATTAGACTAGATGGGATCACACTTCAAGATAAAAATGTGTTATTTTCTAAACAAAATTTTAAATCACTTTCATATTTCACCTAAGGGGCACTTTGTGCTATTTTATAATTTGCTAGTTGTGTAAAGAGTAACCCAGCAGTCTAGTTAATTAAGCCTATGCTTGTTCAGTTGTCGGGGTGCATCACACTTTGCAGGCCAGACTTAATGACTTTTGCGCGTCGCATGCACCTGGACAACACCTGAACGCATATTCGCCACGACCTCGGTTCGGACCACCCACTCCACCTTATCACTGCATGACCTTCAGTGCTGGATATTCCACACAACCTGGTAGCAGCATGCAAAGTGAGAACGTGCCTGGTGTTTGAGCTGTGGTCAGCAGTAGAAAATGTCCATCCATGCCATGTCCAGCCAAGGACCCAGTGCCCATGGCCATGCCCACATACCCACACATCCCTGGACTTTTGGGTAGCAATTAATTTGAAGTTTAACACGTGTGCGTGTGTCTTTGTGCTTATTACATAATGGCAAAGACAATGTCAGCAGCAGCCCCTGCCAATCAAGCGAGTGTGTGCCGGCTGGAACGAGTGTGTGTTTGGTTTTTGGTGGCTCTGGTTGTGCAAGAAACCGAGCCGAATTTCAAGGACTCGCAAATGCTAACAGGTGATGACAAACGCACACACTGCTCTGCTGAAAGGGACATAAACAAAATAATAACAAAACGCAGTCAGCAGCTTGAAGAGCAAACCAGCCTGGTGCTCACCGAATAGAAAAGAGAAACCGCGCAGGCGCCCACCGACCATTTCGAATTTCGAACTCCGGAGGATGGCTTAAAAGCATGTCCTGGCCGTGGGAGCAGCTCAGTCTAGTGCTAAATACATCGAGGCCAGGACACGCGACCCGAGAGAGCGTCTATTCAACCAAACAAAAACCAAGTGCCAAGTGCCAAGTGCCATGTGCCAAGTGCCGTGTGAAGAGGCCACAAACAACTAACTAACTAACTAACTGCCTCCAGAAACTGTTCGATTCAAACTAAGCCAACAATAAATATAAAAAGTTACCAGGTAGCAGCAGATCGAGCTTGTTTTGAACTGTGTGGTTTGCGTGTGTGTGTGTGTGTGTTGTGCGTGTTGCGCTGGTATTTGTGATGTTAGCCAACTTCCGGTAGCGAAAGGCGAAATGTCAACATATTTTTGTTGTACTTTCTAGCTAGCAGACAGCCAGGCGTCAAAGTGGGAATTGGGATTGGAGCCTCCTCATATCTAACGTATTATTTATGATACTGACTTTATTTAGTGAGAGGATGTTTTCCTCTCAGAATATATATTTTCAAGTCTTCTTTTTTAATGTCATCTATATATATATATATTAATGCTTTAAGGAATGAAATTTGCCAGTTTTGGAACATCGTCATACATTTTTGATATGCCAATTTCGCATTCGTAAAAGAACTGTAGAGACTTTCAAACATTTCAATGTTTTCTGTGCATAGAACAAAATATTATATATGAATAGATTTCACTTAAGCTGTGGACTGAACGAATTCAAATTTAAGTTTTATTAGATGTCCTTTTTAAACAAAGTACACATTGTAAAGCGTGGTTTTTGGGACAGAGTGTGTATGATTATAAAAACTTTATGGAACCTTGCGAGCATGCCGGATAAAGAATTTCGCGTGCTCCACTCATTTCCGCCAGTTGCATGTGTGTGTGTGCATTATGCGTGCGTGCGTGTGTGTATGCGTGTGTGTGTGTGTATGTAGGAATCTGCTCATTTCCGCTCGCCTGCAAAACCAGGTGAAAGCTAGCTCGTAAAGCTCAGCTCACGGTGAAATATCCATTTGCAGTGCATCAGTGCCCGGGAAAAAGACTTAAAGCAAACAGCAGGCGAAGTGAATAAACCATAAACAAAAGCCACGAAAATAAACCGAAAGCAAGGCAAAAGCGAAATTTAAGCGTCTGTGCATATTAATCAGAACGAGAAACGTGAACAGGATCAAGTCCTAGACAACTTATCACAGGGGATTTACGCAGACAGACAAGCGCAGGACACGAATGCGAGTGTAGAGCAAAAGGCAGCGCTAATCAACGGCCAAGCCAGACGACATCCTTGCCGACCGGCCACGCCCACAACTCCCCCTCGAATAGGAGAGAAAAAAAAGTAACCACCAGAGGAGCTTGAGAGGAGAAGAGCAGGAGCCGCCTCATTTGGCCACTGCGGATTATGTTAATTAGGTAATTTTTGCTTTGATTACTCGTACCTTTGGGGGCCGTGCAATTTTGTTTGCTCTCCTCAATTCGACACCCAACCACCCACCCACCCAGTGTCCAGCTTACATATTTATGAAATTTTCATGCAAATCGAGCTAATTCATTCACATTTCCCTCCTGCTGCTGCTGCTGCTGCTGCTGCTCATCTGGCAACCGTTGCTCAGTTTTTAATTCGCTGCCTTAATTGGAAGACAGTTTTTTTTCTCTCGCCCAACTGATTTGTAGTTAAAAACTCATAATTAACAGGCAGCGGCGTAAATTGAAAAACTTTTTAGGGTAACTATACCGCTCAAAAACGCAAATTGAAATTATTTTAGGCAAATGTAACGACAGCATTAGGAATGTTAATCAACAACAAATGAAAAAGTTAATTTTGATTGCGTTTGGACGGCAAACAGAATTATCACTTGCCAAACCGATTGTATAAATAAAAATAGGCAAAATTCTACTCTTTTCCGAATGCTGTTAATGCAATCGGAATTAATTACGAGTTCGATAATTTATTTAACAGCTGACATTTAATGGTTAAATGGTTACTGCCTGTGCGAAATAAAACAATTTTGCAACCACAACACTATCAAATATTACTCAAAACTAAATGCAAAGCCAGCAGTTGAATTATTGTGGCCTGTATGCCCAGTCAATTGCAAAATTCGATAAATTGAGGCCCGAATCCACGGAGGAGAATGCAAATTGTGTGCAAAAGTCCAAGGCTCATGGGAGGACAGAGGTCAGGGGTTTTGGCCAGGACAATGCCCAACAAACTTGCGACTGCCAATGGAAACAAAAACAGAAACTGCCAGTTGCCGGCAGGCATTCGGCATTCGGCATTCAAAACTTTATACTCAGCCTGCTCTGCCGTTTCAGCATCGATAATTAAATTGCGAAATTGTGAGCTCTGAATCGGGGATGGAGATCGAACTATGAAAATGTGGCTAGAAATCATGCTCAAGTTTCTGCCACAATCTGCCTGCCTCTTAAATCATTTCAGTTGAGTTCTGGGGGCGCGCGAGGGCTTTATGATTTTCAGTTTCAATTTAATTTGATTGATTTTCGCCTTGTTTGGACTCTGGCACATGAAATGCATACTCGTGAATTATGCATGCAAAGCTGTTCGCAAAAGTATTATGAAATTCCTGTGGGCAATTTATTTATTTACGAGTATATTGCGCACAAGCGGGCCAAGAACATAGAACACAATGGCGGTTAAATTATGTATGTACACGTATGTATGTACAATATGTACGAGTATATATAGAAACACCACTGCACACCATGAGTCTATATATCGTATAGAGTAGTATATTTATGCTCTGGCAAATTGTCAAGCGCAAATTAAGCAAACGCTAATTCGACTTTTATCTGACACGGCAATAAAAACTTTGGGTATCCGCACCAAAGAATCTTTCGCCCCGAAAAGCCATAAAGTCCAAGTTCCAGGCAATTAATGCAGCCACAATGTCTAATTACACGTAGATGGCAGCAAAAGCGCCGCCAGTTCAGTTCAGATAGCACACGCACCCCAAGCTGGGGTTGTCTCGAGTACAGGTAGCACTCCCTATGGGGGCTGCTGTTTAATGCTTAAGTGCCCCAGGGTGTGGCGCGAGTGGCTCTTGTGCGGTTAAGATGCTAGCACCATGGCATCGTAACCTGATGCCACATCAAAACACGCTCACAACTCAATTTGGTTTGACTTTCAATCAAGTGAAGGCTTGGCAGAATTATGGCAATTGTTTCCATTGGCAGCACAATTATTTATTTATTTAATTAGTCGCTGAAATAGCTCGACTTTTTGCCGCTGGCTGTGGGTAAACGTGTTTCCATTGAAATTCATTTTCCGCCTCTATATGAATATTATTAATGGCCCAGCATGAATAATGCTTAGAGCTATTAGTGATATCCGAATTGGGGCTAGTGCTAATAGAATTAAAATCATTCGATTAGCGATGGTTCATAAGGGTAATTGAAATTGAAATTTGTAATGCAAGTGAACAAATAAAATCACATATTTGTTAATCAGTTATCCTTAAAGGTGAACAAGTAAAAGCTTTCTAAATGAATTGCTGCACTTGGGAGCCACTGTGCGTATGAGTGATGCATACCGCAAGTCCTTCCAGATGGACCAGGTTGCCGGTTAGCCAACCCACAGCCAACAGACGGCGGCATTGTTTGCGGCCAACTCGGGCACTCGCAATCACGTGCCCCGTCTCGTGGCAATCAAAGTCGTTAGCTGCAACCGTGTGGGGGTGGGGACGTGGAAACCCCAAAGGAAAGTGGGTTCGCACATACATCCATGTGCGTCGGCGGCGGCGGCGGCGGCGGCGAATAATCAAATATTTTCGTGACTACAAAGGACCCCGCACAGAGATAGCAAAAGACAGTCGGGTGAAACTTAAAGCCAGTGAAGTAAATCCGATTTAGGGCTGGAAAACGGCAGCAGGAGCAGGAGCAGAAGCAGGAGCAGCCGCAGCCGCAGCGGAAGTAAAATCCAGAGAAGCGAGCCAGGCTCCAGACAATTTGCATATTTATGAAGAAGAACTGCCTTTGATAAAGCTGCAAGACGGCGCTCGCAGGCTGCTTTAAGCTGATTCAAATTGAAAAACGCAGACGGCAGACGCCGGGTTGGGGTTAGCAACAATAATCTGCGCTGATTTACGATTTACAGGCGCGAAATAGACAAGGAAAGTATCGGTATGGCAAGTCGGCGGACAATTTGCGTGCGCAATTTGCAGTTGATGGGCGACACACGCCTCAATTCCAGCCTGCCCCCCACAAAAAAAAAAAAAAGTAGCAAGAATCCATCCCCCAAATTGTTTAACATTTTTGCGAACGCGAGAAGGCGAAAAATATTACACACTGATTTTGATCGTTTTGCCTTTTTTTCTTAAAATAAACGCCTGCTGGAAATGGCAAATGGATAGCTGTCTATCCACTGCGAATATTTCACGCTGAGTTTGCACAAATATGGCCCCATTTAGAGCAATCGAGAGCAAATGAAGCATCAAACAATGTTCCATACAAGTTTCGCATCCGTTGGATTGCACAAAAGAAGCTAGGAAAAGCGTGTGAAAATTGCTTGGCGCCAGTGGTAAAATCCTATAGAAATATTTGACAACCAAATTGGTCTGCTGGGAGCATTATCCCTCATTTGCGAACATAAATACGTGCAGTTACATCCACATAAAATAATTACCATAAGCTGAAACATTTTCCAATTAAAAAGCCAGCCGCCTTGGCACTTCACTGATTGCAATGTGAAAACTTGTCTGCATTCGCAAGTATTTATAATTTGTCAAATGCGCGCAAGTCTCAGAGTCCCCAGCCATTTCACCTCAATCTGTCTGTGCGAAGAACTCAAACTCATTTCGCAATCACTTCTGATATGTAACAAATTTGGGTTTTGTTCAAGTTATGCAGTAAAAGCTTTCAGCTTTCCCACTTGACATGTTCCTAGAACTGTGTCAACATAGTTTTTCAATAACGCTGCGGCATTTGTGTGCATACTTGTATGCACTCGCATTTAGTGCAAATATGGGTAAGCAGTTGGCATATGAGGTTGATATTACCAAAAACCAACTTCCACTTTGCGCACATTGCCTTGCACTTTGGCAAGCACACTCTAGTGCAGATATACATGTGTAGATATATATTTGCCTTCTGCTGGATGACTTTAACAATGCAAATGCACCACTCAAGTATACAGTGCATATATATCTTGCAGAATCTAGCGACTAAAGCCAGGTGCGTAGTTTGCAGTCGAAAGGGGTTGTTATATTGGGCTTAAACAAAGAGTGTAAAGAAATATGATCCACGACATGCAGATCTGCACTGCCAATTAGTATAGAAAAGTTACCTATAGTCTACAGCACATTTCCATATTGAAGGCTTATGGTTTTAGCCAGCATTTCCTCTGCTTCGAAGAATCATACTTCGCTATGCTTCTGTGCATGAAACACTTGGAATCTCACCTTAATACCTAATCCCCGACATTAAAGTGTTGCGCCAGCAAAGTGATTTGTTGTGCACGATACGACAGCAGGATGCCAAGCCATCTAGACACCCCGAAGAACCCCCCTTAAGACCACTCTGAATCACCATTATTCCCCTTCATCAGAATCGCACAATGGCAATGGGAATGGGAACGAGAACGAGAACGACGGCATTGCAAATAATCTTTGCAGTATATACGCAACAAGAATGGAGAGGAAAAAACCCCGGCCGGGAATCATTATTTGCCCAAGTGGGAAACAAAACGCTGGCAAAAAGTCCTGCGAACCAAATGTCGCACATGACTGCGGCAACTGTGTGCGTGTGCGTGTGCGAATGCGAGTGTGAGTGCGAGTGTGCATGTGAGTGTGCGTTTGAATGTGTAATTTAAGCATTAGAGACGCGTAAAACCTTAACTCAAGGCACATGCACGCATACAGAGGCAGGAAAATTGAATAAATTATGCGTGTCATCACATGCAGAGCAGCGCTGGGATGGGGCGGAAAATGGGGGGGATCTTCCTATGGAGCATCGCAATTTGTGTGCGACGACGGCATTTAATTAAGCATTTTGTATTCATCGGAAAAGTCATAAAAATTACGAACAGCCGTTGGCATGCGAGTTTGAAATTTACAGAGGATTCAGGCAGGATTTGTGCACCTTTATGTTGCATCAATGGCTGCATTGCAGCTGGGACTTGCCTAAGAATAATTACCCAGCATTCGTGCTTGTTCGTCCTTTTTAAGTATTTTTTGCTGGTAACTTATCTTCCATGCCTTTGGGCCTCCCCTAAACGCAAAGTCACGTTCCTGAGCGACAAACTAGAAGGAGAAATAGTGAAAATATGCAAAGTAGTCGTGGCTTCGAGCGTATCGGGTCGGGTTTCAAGGTCCCAGCTATCCATAAAAAGTGTGTGGAAATGGAGCTTTCGGATATCCTGTATTGACTTTGAGCCTCGTTGGGAACTTTCCTTTTAGAATATATTTTATTCGTACACCGTGAAAATATACAAATTGCAAAGCAAAAATGGAAGCAACTCATTTTCTCTGAACTTTAAACAATTATTTACAGCTTTCCGTTCCAAATTTAAATTTTTAATATTGCTTTTTATATAATCATGGTAATCGAAGAATAATAATTAATTTATAACCTTGAATAAAGTTGCGCTAGTAAATTACATAAACTATAATGATCATCAAGGGATATGCTAGTTAATGTAGTAGTTTCATAGTTGAGGAAACTATTTTTTAGTTGTAGAGCGTAAGTTTGATAAAAAATAGATTTTATTTGTTTTGATGCACCGATGTTGTGGTACCCTCGAACCTATGTTAATCCTGGCGAGGATGTGGAAAACAAAAACAATGAGCACTTGGGCGACAAAGTTTCGGGTCGCATACGTATCCTGCTTGTGTATGCACATGTATGAGTGGGTCGTGTAAAGTTATCCTTGAAAATATTTAGCAGCCACTCAACGGCGTTACGTATACGCACAGTTAACCTGGCATCATCACAGCTCAGGACACCCGGGGGCGCCACCTACAAGTCACCAGGCACCTATTTCTGCTGTTTGTGCGAGTGCGGAAAACTTTTTTAGACAGCAAACACTTTCGCATCGATTTTCCTGGCCTTTTTCCCATGGTTTTGCTCTTGCTCTTGCTTTTGCTTTTGCTCTTGCGGTGGCTGCTATCTGGCAGTGCGGTGCTGTTTGTTTTTATTTTTTCACACTCCGGCTTTGGCTTTTAGTGCTTCCCACAGTTGCTCACGCTTACACTCAGACTCGCCCCACCGACCCACCCGGCATCATCATTTGGTATTCAACGTGGCATTAAGGTCAGGATATCTGGGATTTATAAGTTTTGTTAGCAGCTCCTCGAAGGCCGACGGCATGCGTTTATTTATGCAGGTCAAAGGAAATTCCAAAAGGCATTTCGCATGGGCTGCGGATTGCACTTTGCCACACCGTGAATGGCAGGCGGGGATCTGCCTGGCTGACTCCCATCATTTAAATCAAATTAAACGCCTGGTTATATCAAATAAAGTTAAGACATGCTGGGAAACTTTCCGGGCTCTTTTGGCATAATTTCCTTTACATTTTTTCCGAGCGATCTCCGCATAACTCGGCAGCCTTTTCCTTAAACTGTTTCGCCTGCCTTTGTTGGACAACAAAAGTTTGGTGGCACGCCCACTTGGCTGCCCCTCACTCGCCTGCACTTTCGACACTTTTATGCCTCACGGTCAAATTGTTATGGCTTATAATGAATGCCGGGCTCGAAAGAAAGGCGCACAATAAATGTTCGAAATAAAATATGCGAAATGCAGCACACTGAAAGTGGGCGTTGGGAAACGCAACCAGCATAACAAATTAAAAACTTTTCTCCCCGCCCACTTTTCCCTCCATCTTTTCCGCTTCTGTCGAGAAATACCAGCAAAATGTTTTGCCATTAAAATATGAAAAATTGCTTAATAATTCAGGGTGGCCGGGGGCAGTTTAAAGCGGCAACAAAACAATTCAGACGCCATGGATACTGATGGTGATGGCTCTCGATTCGATTCGAGTTTAGCAAATGAACAGAAATATTTGGTTAGTGTGGAAAATTTGATTGTCAGTTTAAGGACTTGACATCATTAAATGTCCAATTTCTCTATCAAATTGGGGAAGTATTAGAGATCTAGAATATAATTATTCTGACAAATCTGTGTAAATTTCTATAATAAATAAATGCACTGTATAAAATTCGTCATGCTTTAAAAAAGACAGCCCGCCTGAAGCAGTAATCATTTTGCAACTTCCCACAAAACACATTTAAAGAATTTGATGCTGAGTAAAGGGTGCCATTTGAAACACATTAGACATATTTCGCATGCTAATTCACTAATTGCCATCCTAATCATCGGCGCACAACGGCAATTACCAGCATATATCAAGCGGCTCAAGTGCCCTCCTCCTTCTGTCTAAATGGGACGAGAGTGAACCCTTGCAGGCCGCGTTTCGTGCTCAACTTGTGATTTCCGCCACATTAATTTCAATTTCACAAAAAGACGCCCCGGGAAGACCGAGCCCAGTTTAGAGGAAATACCAGGGAAAAGCCAGCCAGACCAGTTCGGTTCAGTTTGGTTTTTCGGTTCGGTTCGGGGACACGGAGCATTTGGTAAATGCCTTAATGGCCTAATTTTTGTTTTTCAACGCAAAGACAAAACGAGGCACACAGCCCAAAAAAGAAAAATATACGACAGTTATGCGTGTAATATTTTTGCTTTTTCCAGCACCCCGGAAAATCCTGGGGGGTGGTGCTGGCAAATTATCATTGAAGTTGAGCACGGAGAGAACAACAATCGTTAAGGGTTCGTGGGCCGGGCTCCGTGGTCTTCGTCGGCCTGCCTTGTGGCCCATGAAATGATGTCGTAAAAATTTAAAGTTTGCCGTCTGCCTTTTGTTGTTTGGAAAACCTCGGAGCAAACAACAGCCCCCACAGAGCGTTGCCATAATTTGATACTCGAAAAATTGAGCGTAATGTGCGTTAATGTAAATGGCGCGTATTACTGACAAGTGCCTGCCCTGATAAATGGCCCCGGTTCCGCAGATTCATGCGCAGACACATGCGCTAATTGTCAAAGAAACTTCGGTTTTAGTTCCGCTTCCTGTTTGAAAATGTCGCAGCGACACAGCTTGCTGGGAAAACTGAGTGTTCTCTGCCAGCCAATCCGTCAGGGGACCAAAAACCCCGGTGCCCGACAGCTATGAAAATTAAAAGACACAAATGCCAAAAGTTGACGACACAGCCGACAGGAGGATGAGCAAACAAGCGCCGTTGACAACCACAATCAAAATAACAGGCCAAATTCGCAGATGGGAATTCGAGAGACGCTGACAAACAGAGATCTACTTTAACTGCTTGGATTTTGCTCCATTTTGGGCAGCCCCCAACCCCCAAAGCAAAGTTATGCACACAAATATTTACCTAGTTTTAAGAGAAACATTTAGCTGTTGGATAGCATCCAAAGAAATGTGAAGGCCTTTAAGGCATCTTCTCTAATTTAGTATGTGATGAAAGGAAGTGCCAAGCTTGCACGCAAATAAAATATAGTAATAAATTATTAGAGGATTACTTTATGCGCTTTCCAACTTAACGTACTTGTTTGGCAGCTGCAAAAACTTGGCTGTATGCTCTAGTTGCTCCGAAATCTTTGGACTCACAACTTTATGGAATTTATTTTTAATCATATTTTCCAGCTCTCCGAAAGTCGTTCTATTTATCTGTGGATTAAGTGAGCTGCTGCCTCTCAAATTTTCTTATAAACCAGCGTCCATTTTTGGAGTATACATTTTGAAGAGTATCATCCGCGTCCCTGCTAGAAACCTTTTCCAAACTTGAGAACAATGGCTCTGGGCCAAGTCGACGACACCCAATCTGAGTACAGTTTTAGTGCAGTTTTTCCTTTTGATTTTCTTTCGTAATACGAAACCACTTGAAAGGGCGGAAGGAAAAGCGCATAGCCAAGCCAAGTTATTGATTTTGCACTAGTCACAGATTTATTTTCACGGTTTTCTATGACCCGCTTAGCAAGGAGCTTTAAGGGCCCCGACTTTAAGAGCCCAGAAAGTGAGGAGCAGAAATTCGATGACACCACACTCGAGGCAAAGGATCTGCTGCCAAAAGTCTCGAGTTATGTCCTGGCCAGAAGAATTCCGTCTAGATGACTGCTCAGACATTTTGGGGGCGTGTGTGTGTCGACAAGAGCATTTCTGTGAACATAATCTGGCTATCACACAGACACGTATCTCAGATTTAATGGTCAACCAAAGGCAATTTGGCAAATTATTAGAAAATCATTGTGTCACTTTATGTGCCGGACAAGGAAATATGAGTGCCTGTGGCTCGGAATACGGCCCACTTCAGCGTCTGTCAGCTACACAATTTTCCGGGGCTGCTGACCCAAAGTGGAATTGGTTTTCATATAACCACCACGAGACGATGCCATATTACAGTATTAGCCATGAGTAATATTTTAGCTCGAGAGCTGGTCAAAATCAGCCGGGGAGCTGGGAATACTTTGAGTAATCGAACAATTGAGATGGGCAAAAGGAGAGTGCGGCTCAACAAATTATGCGCAGTTATTGAAAAAGTTTTTCAATCTCGCAAAAAGCTTTGCCCACCAAACTAAACCAAACTAAGCCACGACAAAGGGGTTAAAAATATGAGAAAGATAATAAAAATGAGTGCCATGCCGACTTCAACCATCAGCGTTTCTTTTCTTTTCTTTTCGTTTCGTTTCGTTTTTTTTATCGCCAACATTATTTGGCCTGGTATTCAAGGTCCCAGGGAAGATAAGCTGCTGCGAGCAAAACCAAAATTGGGCTACCAGAATAAAGCCCAAGACGAAGTCAAGCACAAGCACAAGCACACAAACAACCAAAAACCCAAAAAATATACTTGTATACAAAAAAGTGCGGAACGGAACAAAAAGCGACCAAATAAATATACACAAGAGGACCGGCTCGGTTGTGGCGCTGTGGCCCTGAGCCTTCAGCGATTTTTCACAACACAATTTAACAAATAAAAGCAGAAGGAAAACTACAAAACAAAAACAAAAAAAAAAAAACAGAAAAAGAATAAATAAAAAGAAAAATAAAAGCAAAAACTTGCCTCAAAAGACGCACACAAATAAAACAATAAAAGGCCCACACACTCACCCACCGGCAAGAAGGAGAACAACAACAAGTTTATTACAGATTTTACTTATGTGTTTTTGGTTGGCTGGGCCGGGCGAAGGCTGATGTATTTTCCTGGGGCTTTTCTTGGGTTTTCGCCGGCTGGGTGGTCCCTTTTTACCGCAGGGCATTAATAAGGAGCACAACATGGCGGCACAATGCTAGCGGAAGTCAATGACATGTGCTCTCCAGAAATCTCCCGTTGATGGGAATGACAAATCCCGTTGATATTCTAGGCCTCTCATATAAATTTTCATGAAAATGGAAAACTTGCTGCGAGGCCATACTTAATATCCTTGAAATCAGGAAGGGCCAGCCTTTGAACGGGCATTAAAAAGGATTTTCGCAAACTAAAAATATAACAGTCAAATTGGATACGTTATAAGTCACTATACTCTGCAATTTACGTTTCAGATAATAAAACTGACTATCCTCTGTTCAATTAAATTAACGCCCATGAAAAAGTTTGTTAAACTTTTTTGCGAAACATGGCAAGAAATCGATTTCGTAGCCTATTTCAGGCACCTCCGAATGGGCCTAAAATCCTGACGTGGCCTACACCTACGCAGTTTTCTTTTCGGTTTCCCGTTATCGATATGGCTTTCCTTGCTTCCGCCCACCTTTTCTGCCCATTTTTCAGTCACGCGGGACCGTCGAAGTGATGCTGCTGCCAAATTGCTGGATCGCTCAGTCTGACAGTCGAAAGCCAGAAGTAAACTTTAATTTGAAAACTTTTATGCGCAGCAAATAAAGGCAAATCGATGGCTGCGAATCGACCAAGTGTCGTGGCAAATTGTTCGCCAAGTGTTGGACATTTTGCTTAAAGACGCCAGAACTAGAAAGCAGTTTAAGTCCCACATGCATATCCACGTGCCCGCACGTGCCTGACATTGACACAGATGCTGGGCTTCAGGGTTCATGCAGGATAGCTGACTCGCGCAATTTTCCGGACTGTACACTTAAAAAAAAACGGACCTAACGGCAAGAAACTTGCATTTATTCAAGGCAGACTAAATACCTCTTTATTGGAATTCAAGAGCAATTTATCATTAAGTTTTAAGGTTTAAACAAAGGAAGAATATTGAAATTTTCAAGATAATGTCCAGATATACGTGTATGTACACTACGTGGGTTAAAGGGTTTCCTTTCAATGTACAGTTTTCCCATAATTATTTCCAGTGTAGCACCACACCAGCATCGAGCGCATGTCGCTCACAGAAGGCGAACTCCATGAAGCCAAGGGTAAAGCGGAAGTTTATTAAAACTACTGCAAACAAAGGGGCGCATTGGGATAGGATGAGAAGAAATAGAGGGTGAAATGCATTGAAAGGAGCACAGAAAGTGCACTTAAACAATAAACATGCCGTTCGTGCTGAGCAAAGAGGATCCAAGGGATCCAAAGAGGCGCAAATACACCGAACGAACCAGCAGTTACATTTCCCTACAAATAAAGCACAGAGCGCGATATAGAAATAAATGCAGCGCATTACGTATACGCCAGCGTGTCTGGAAAAATGCAGCCAGCCGCGACGGGCATGGAGATACAATTTTGTGTGTGTTTTGTTGCACCATTGAGCGCACCACTGAAGCAAAAAGCTGTTGCAATGCAAAGAAATACATACATATATATATATATATACGTGTATATATAAAAAGAGCACCAGCCGACTGAAGCACTCAAGGAAAAAATGCAATGGTGCAGCATTGGAGGGACAGCCATGTGGCCAAGTCCTTGCTCCGTCAACTGCATTTGCATCCGTTGATAAAGCCATGTTAGGTTCGAGGATCCGCTTTCGGGTTCGGGGCATCTAAATACGTTTAAAATAAATCACAGACGTATGCTGTGTGCTCTGGGAAAAAGCGGGGTTGCGAAATCCAATTTCAGCTTTTGCAGTGAGTGCGCCTTGAATTTTTGTTAAGCAGTTTGCTTTTTATATCCTTGCAGGGGGAATATAAAGTCTGAAGGTCCGCTTACAAGCTTCATACTAAAAATAATATGACCAACTGTGAAAAGTGTTAAAATTGTTTAGGGTTATTATACCTCCAGGTGGACTATAACCAAATTGAAACCTTATATTAAAAACTTCCAAAAGTTGGGGACATTTTAAAGAAGTGTACACGGTATTCCCTGGATTCGGGATTTACTCGCCGACATTCTGCACTTCATTTTTGTTTCTTCTTTGTGCTCTCCTGGAATTTGTATCCTTATGCAATACACTCTAAGATTGCTGCATTGCAAGTTATTCGCTTTGTGCACAGCATTTGATTAACTAACAAAAATGTGCACTTGCATAAAGGAAACAAAAAAGCTCGCTCGGTCATATAAATATGCAATAAAGTCGACGACAAATTTGAGCAAACAACCCTCGCTAATGTCTGATAATAAAATACAGCCGAGCAGAACAAGAAAAATATGGCACAGCAATTTGCAAATTATTTTCAAGCTGGCATAAAATAAACTGACAGGCACCCTTGGAACCCGGCCCCGCCCACCAAATAAGGGACACCACCACTGGTGGGATGCGTCAATCTTCTCCAGGCAAACAGACAGCTCACGTTGTTGCTGCTGTTGATACTTCCCCCATTTGTTGTTGGTTTTTGAAATCGACTTTCATGTCAATTGACTTGCGTACATTTGCCTGTCTGAATATCTCACTGGGTTGGGTAGTCGGGGGGTGTTACGTATTAGGGGGTGGTGGAATGGGGCTGAATGTCGCCAAACTTATGGCCCAAATTTTACTGTTATGTAAGCAAACGGCAGCAGATGAAATGAAACGCCAGCTCCTCGATGATATTTGTCAATAAATTTAACGTAAACCAGCCAGAGCCTTTTCCCTTTATTTGTATTGGTATATATGTGGCCCAACATTTTTGTGTGTAATGGCAAGGAAAGCATCTACAAATAACGCTTATATATTACGAGTAGCACATTTTTCTTAAATTGGCATGCCAGTTAGGCTTTAAATACCGGAAAATCATTCAATTGAGGGCTCAAATGTAGCCTGAAATATTTTGTACTTTATCGTAAGAAGCTTGGGAACATTGTTAGGTGTATAAAATATAATATAATTTTTTTGTTGGGTTTAAAAACTATTTTATATGCTATATTGAATATATTTAAAACACAAATCAAT
This sequence comes from Drosophila orena, assembly GCA_005876975.1. NCBI lineage: Eukaryota > Metazoa > Arthropoda > Insecta > Diptera > Drosophilidae > Drosophila > Drosophila orena. The sequence continues at coordinate 16,954,492 of VCKV01000282.1, read as the reverse complement.
CCATCAATGTACTGCAATCTTGCGAAACAAGTTATTAGAACTCCCCACCGGGTTATCAAAATGCCATACTCGACTTTAAGTAGACATTGACAAATTAATTTGCCACGATTGGGTTGTCCGAGGCCAAAAAAAGGCAGGAAACCAAACCGAAATCCACTTGGGAGGAAAGACAGTAGATGCCAGGATGCGTAGCATACATTCGAGCGTCATTAGGCCGGCAATGAGTAAATCAAATTTGCCTCGTTTTTGGGCCAGCTGCTGCGGGTTGTCAGTTGACAGTTGGGTTGCTCAGTGGCCTTCCTGTCGCTTGTCTACGCCGGAAATGAAATGACCCAGTTAAATGATTTATGGCAGGAGCCCACACACACACACACACACACACACACGCACACCAGGAAACCGTTAGCTTGGGGTTTATTACCGGGGCTCAGTGGCGAGCGGCTCAGAGGATTGAACTGAAGGATCCCCTTCAGCTTGTATCCTGAAAACCGTGGCGTGTTGAAATTATAATTTCATTAGCTGCAATCAACATAAAAATAACACTAAAGGCAACTGCCAAAGCGCTCCGATGTCGTAAAGCCAAAGTAGAAATTAAAATGCGATGAACAGCAAGGAAACAGGAGAAGAACAGGGTGAAAGATATTTAAAAGCAACTTCTACCTTTGCCACCTTTTTTGCATTCACACAGCCAACAAGAGCGTAATTACAAGCAATTTTTTTACGTTTTATTTCAGATTTTAAACACGCGATGACAACAACGCCGGGGGAGCACTTGGCATTGTAATGTGACAACAGTTGGCTAAGGACAACAAAACAATACCAAAAGCGGGCCATCAGGAGTAGCTGGAATGCTCGCTTTTTAATTGACATTTGCTCGAGTTGAGTTGAGTTGAGTTGCGTTTTGTTCAACAGCAATTAGCATCGTGAAAAAGAAAAAAAATTAATGAAAACAAAACAAAACCAAACAAAACGCAGAGCAAAACACAAAGCAGCGCAATTAAAATTGTAAAACAATTGCAGAACGTTAAATTGAAAAGGGGAAACAATAACAGACGACGACGACCCGGAATAGAATGATCAAGTTGATTTAATTAAAAATTCAGCATCACCCTCGGCATCCGTGTGCAATGGCATTTGAGCACGCTGCTTGAGCAATGGCCGCCGGACCGGAAACGCAGCCATTGCCCTCGGGCAACATCCGCCTCTGACTGCCGCCGACACTTGTCACATGTTTGGCCAAAAAGGCGCGCACGTGACGCCCCCGGAAAACCAGATGAACGAACGGATGAACGAGGAAATGAATGAGCTAGCAGCCATATTCAAAATTGAACGTTAAACGTTCGCACGTACCGCGCATAAATTCCAAGTGAAATAAAAGAGCCAAAAAACAAAACAAAAAAAAAAGAAAATATAACCGAAACGAAACGAAACGAAACAAGGACCTCCCCATTCAAGCCACCAATTCAAAACAGAAAGGTTGAAAGTGGGTCGCAAAATGGTGAAAATCGTGAACCAACACTGTGATCTAGGCCTGGCCCTCCTCCTCTTTGCCTGGACGTGGCTAACAAGGCTGGTGGTGGCGGCCCATCTGGTCGACATCCCCACCCCATCACGCCTGGCCGCTGAGCGGGAGGAGCTGCAGCTGTCCCGGCAGGACGTGGGCCGGCTCAGCTACCAGAGTATCCATCGCATGCTGAGGGACGAAAACGAACCGGCCAGCTTTCGGGGCGAATTGCGATACCAACAGAAACGCCACAAAAGGGAGCTGGAGCTGAATGCTCTGGCAGACAAACTTAATCTCACCCACCGCGACTTGAGGACATTCAATAGCACTGGTGGTCAGTGGAAGGGCGACTTTCAGGTGATCACCGCCATGGATCTGAGCAGCAATCAACTGGAGAGCATCAGCTTGGACAACTTCAATCAACTAAGGCAGCTGGACTTGGGCAATAACTCCCTGGAGGTTACACCCCTGAGTTTGGCCGACAACAATAAGTCACTACCCTTTGTAACGCTCGATCTATCCTGTAATAAATTCAGCCAACTCTCTACGAGCTTTTTTGCCCAGCGATTGCCCCAGTTAAAACATCTTAACTTGGCTCACAATGCGTTGGCTAACATTTCGCGGGAATCCTTCTACAATTTGCTGGAACTACAAACGTTAGTTCTCAGTCACAACAACATCTCGGATATAGACTACGAAACATTTTTGGCACTACCGAATCTGCAATATCTGGATTTATCCCATAACCGCTTGAGTGGATCCGCAATCCGAGCTCTGCAGGGAATTCCGGATTTGGTCAGCCTTTCGATCGCTTACAATCCTGATGTGGGAGTGGCGATGCAGGAGTTCGTCGCTTCCTGGAGCCTCAAGGAGTTGGATGCCAGTGGCACTGGATTGTGCCAGGTGCCTGCAGCTTTGGCCCAATCAGTGAGGACTCTCAGGCTGGCTGACAACTGGCTCAAGGTTAGTTGATGTAATATAAAAATGGTATCATTTAAATGATTATGATTTAATTACTCATTCCTGTTGTTCAATATCATTGATGAAAGTGATATGAACTTTGAACATCGCCGAACTTACTCATAAAGTAAATTCCTGTTGGATCACTTGTTCACTATTTATCTAAGTTTTACAGGTAAAGGTTAGCTACAGAAATAGAAAAAGTCACCGTTTGGGAAAAATCTAAGGGGAGCCCTATGATTTAATCGATAAATTTCCAACTCGACTCCCCGAGTCGAGCAAGCCAATGAACCGCAATTCGACGCATTTGCCGGCAATTAGCGGCACATTCCCGACAGACACTTGCCATCCGTGTCCTTGGCTTCAGGCTCAGATTCTGATTCTGATTCTGGTTCTGGTTCAGATAGAGATACAGCCCGGCTCCTGCATCCTGCAGACTCCATTATGGTGGCTCCCTTTGCCACAGCCGCCATTAATTAGCATCTGTTATGTGGCCTGTGCTCCGCGCTGCGTGCTTGAGTGCGTTTTCCTGAACCCCCCTTGAGTTTCCCAACCAATTTGCACCCACCCAGCGAAGCAAACGCGAGGCAATCTCACCACGCGTATGATTTACACTTTGTTATTTTTAAATTATTGCCCCCGCCATTTTGTGCGGCCTTTCTTTTACTTCCGCTTTCGATGCGGAAGCAGAAGGAGAAGGAAAGAGGAAGCGAATGAGGGAGGCTGGTAAATTTTATGTGGTGTTAATTTTAGCATTGGGAGCTATTGCATAAAAACGGGAAATTTATCTTATTGATTCTTTCGAAATTCGAGTTGGCTACACAGCTTTAGCGGAGTATTGAGTTTGAGAAGCCTGAAGTTTGAGAAACCAATTATTGATAAATTTTGCATTTTATTAATTAGTATGCATCGGTATTAAGTTGAATAAACATATGAAAAGTAATACGTACTAAAAGTACTCACACCGCATGAATACTGCAATGCAACTATGTGATAAATTAAAAAATTATTATTATTAAATTGATATTTCACGACGGAGGATAAATATTTCAAACAAACCTCAGGTAGAAATGAAAAAGGATTATATAAACCAATATTCAATTTGCAACGTTAGTTGCGATAGGAATGAGGACAGAAAAGTATTTTCCTTGAGTGGCAGTTGCAGGCATTGTTAAGCTGTTAGTCCGGCTAAGAGGACACGCCACTCAAGTCCAGTTAAGAACGTAATTAAGACACAATGTGGCCACACAATGGAATAGCAAAGTGCACTTCTCACTTTTCAACAAATGCGAGTGGAAAACAAAGGGAATATAATAGAATGGGCGCGCTCAAGTCTTAATAAGGAAAGAAAAGCAATTGGAAGAGGCAGCAGTAAAATATACACAGACCACGGGGAAGGTCCTGTCCAAGTCCTGCCCAAGTCCTGCGAGCCGCCTGTGATTGACATAAGCAGCAACACGAGCTGCAGATTAGCGTTCCGCCTCAAATTGCCAGCACTTACATCCACAAAAAGCGGCAAACAGATTTATAAGGGGCACACAAATAGACAATCTCGATTGCATTACGGGCACAAAGCTCAGCAGGTCCGCAGGCTTCTTTTCCTTCGCCCAGGTATTATCCTTAAACGGCTTCAAGTGTAGACAAACAAATGCGGCGCATAAATTGAGGCTGCCGTCGCCTTTGTCGCTCTGTCGATTATGGCGGAAGCCATAAAAGGTGCAAAAATACCGCTTCGTAAGCTGTTTAGGGCCAGAGACAAAGGCTCCCAGCCGGCAGGAGGAGCGGGATCAGGACTAGGACCAAGAGCAGGAGCCGGAGCAGGAGCAGGAGCAGGAGCAGGAGCAGAAGCGTCAGCCCGGCCATGGGCATTAATAAAATAAGGATAATTGGCATAAGCATAATCACGTTTAAGCCAACAGCCAACGTGCAGCTGAGACAGGAGCTGGAATTAGAAGTACACTTCCAGGCAACCTCCCCATTCAAGTATCCATTTTTATTGGGCCTATCTACGCGTAGAGCTACTGGTTTTCGGTTTTTTCAGAAGTTTCAGTTCCTTTCAAATGTAAATTTCACTTGACATCATTATCGCAATGCAGCAATATTTCCGCAAATATTTTATATTACGTTAGACGTTTATAATGATTTTTTTAAGTGGACTAGCCAACTATCGTGCATTCCCTTCTGCCTGTCTCCTGCGGCTCCTGGAGTGAGTGGCTCATCACTGCTCCCGGGTGCCTTTGTTGCCAAGCCATTTTAATTTGTTCGCCGGGCCAGGCCGACTGCCTTTTGCCACTGCCTTTATCGGCAGTCAACACGCAGCCTTTTCATGGCAAATTATGGCGTTTAGGGGCCGCTGGTTGCCCATCCTGAGGCCCCAATCGCCCGCCTGCTCCACGACGTCTCCACTCCTCCCCATCGCCGCTTTGGCAGTATAATACTTTCATTTCTTTGGTGCCCCAGGACAGAGACGACGGCAGGCTGTCTGGCTTCCTGGTTGCCTGGCACTCATTTCATTTAACGAGTCGCGTCTATGTTTACTTTGGTGCCAGACGAGCATTGCTCCGGGCATCAGTGGCGTGGCATGGATCGCAAAAGGGGCAAGTTCGCCGCCGAGTCCTTTGAAGTAATTATAATGGCAGATTTAAGTTAATTTTTAAACAATGTCGCATGGGGGCATGCATCTCGCACTTTCCCTCTGTGTCAGCCACTAATCAAATTTCCCCAGACTTTCGCCCAGGACAATAACTTCTTGAGTGCTCGGCGAAGTCAGTGGCTAGACAGGGATTAAATCATAAAAGTTTTCGCAGCCCTTTATGGTCCATTTTAAACATAACAACAGCTCCTGATGGATTTCATAAAATCAAAATGAATTTTTTTCATTTTTCATGCAGTTTGCTAAATGCTTAAGACTAATAGAAATTTCGTACTAATTTTCAGGCAATTAATTGCGGTGACATGGACAGCTATCCACTGCTGCAGTACCTCGATCTCTCGCACTCCCGCATTGCCCAAGTGGAGGACGATGCCCTGGGACGACTGGAGCTCCTCGAATCCCTTTTCCTGGACCACAATCTTCTGATGCGAGTGCCCAGTAGCCTGCCGCCATCGCTGGAACACTTATTTCTGCAGCACAATCAGATAATGGAGCTCCCGCCACAGGCTTTTGTGGGATTGGTCAATCTGCAGACTCTGGACTTGTCCAACAATCGATTGATCTTCCTGCCCCCACTTTCGCTGCCCAAGTTGCTAACCCTGAATCTGCAATCGTCAGGAGTGGAGAGCGTTAGCCAATCAATAGTGCACACACTGCCGCAGTTAAGGGATCTTTTACTAGAGGACAACCCTATCAAGTGCAGCGATTTGCTGGCCATTGCCGAATGGGCCAGTCCTTGCAGGTCAGTGGATGTGGGTCAATCGACTGGGGCAAGTGTGAGTGGGCGGGTGGATTTGAGGACGGAGTATCTGCAGTTCCACAATTTTTACGAAAACTTCAGTAGCCGAGAGTGTGGCATAAGGAAACCGGAAAATGACACAAAGCCACCTTCTTGCAGCCTGACAAGGGCAGCAGCAGCAGCAGCATCAACAACAACACCCAGAAGTATGTCAAAAGTTAAAAAGTCAAAAGAAGCACAAGCAACAGCCACATCAGTGGAAGTAGCGGCGACAACAGCAGCAACATCAGAGAAAACACACATACAAGCAACATCAGCTGCACAGTCGACTGCAGCATCAACAGTAACAACAGCGGAAAAAGAAACAATCCCAACAGCAACATCGAGCGACACCACAGCAACACCAGCACTCGCAGCAGCAGGAGGAGCAGCAATGCAATCAGCTGGCAACAGCCTCGCCCAGTTAACCACAAAAACGTTGCGGCCAACAGAAACAACTTCGTTAGCGCAACTGCAGCGTCGGCAACAAATGCCTGGCATGCCGGCCAAAACAACAGAAACGCCAGCAAAGAACCTGCCAAGTTTGGCCCAGACAAAGGCAACAACAGCGCTTCCCATTTTGGCAACACGAGATGCCGGCACAGCAGCAACAGAAATAAATTCCGACAACCCAACGAGCATTAGCGGTGCCACAAAAACAGCAGCAACATCAGCCGCTGAAATATCGGCAACAACACCGGCAATTGAAGTGCCGCAGACCATTTTGGCCGGCAAAAAATCTGACAAAATGCCAGCCGATAAGGCACAGGAGACTTTATTAAAATACCCAACAAGGGACACATCTGGGCAAATTGCAACACCGCCACACAAACATGCAACACTGCAGCTGCACGTTAAGGATCGACATCTAATTGGCACACCGCTGCTGATGCACAAGGGCGATGTCCTTTTGGTGGATGCCGAGCAGTTGTTGCTCCCCGGTACGGCCACCGTGGCGGATGCGGACTCGGAAGTTCTGGACTCCAGCCAACAACATCAGTCAGCGGAGCAGGAAAGGCACCAGTCAGCGACTGATAAGCGACAGGCGGATGCAATAAACGGCGACACAAAGGCGCCGGCGAAAAGCCACAAAAAGAAACCATCGCTGAGCATCAAGAAGATGACCTACAGTACCAAGCATGCGGCAAAAGCCGTGGAGGACATGGCAGCCACCTCGAAGACACCGCAGCACCAACATAGCAGTGTGAACACACCCAAGGAGGCTGCGCCCGAGGAGCTGAGCACCTTTGCCCAGCTAAAAGCCTATGTAGAGCTAAAGAGCGAATCGAAACCGGAACACCTAATGGACCAGCGGGAGGAAACCCATCACAGTCTTACAGGAAATCATCCCGGTGTTATGCTCCTGGTGGCCAGCGTTTTGTTCATCGTGCTGCTTGCCGGTCTGGCCCACGTCTATCGCTGTGAGTTGCCCTGGCAGAGGAGCAGCCGCTCTGGACAATCGCGACCGCACCATCAAAGGCATCTAAACGAGACGGATGATGCGCACAGCTTCCTGCACTATCAGGGATCTGTGAATTCCAATGGGGGAGATCCGGCTCGCCTGCAAAAGTGGCACCACAGCACGCGGAGAGAAGCTCCCTACAGCTCCCCGCTGCACAATCTACAAGCGCGCGAGCTGCAACAGCAACGCTGCCAGCAGTTCTACAGCTCCTCGCTGGCGGACAAGAGCTCCTCCACCTCGTCATCCTCGCCGGGAAGCAGTCGCAGTAGCCTGCACTCGAACAGCAGGGATGACAGCTACTACATAGAGATGGCGCCCAGTAGTCCACCAGCAGCCAACCTGCCCAGCTTGCCCATGGAACTATTGGGCAGCAGGAGCAACGCCCTCGGCTGCCGGGCGGACCGAGTGGCAGCCACCGATCTGGGCGGTACGACAGAGGCGGTACCTTCCTCGGCGGCGCCCATCAAGTCGGTGAGCAGCAGACTGATGACGCCCAGTTCGCGCAGGCTGAACATCTGGTGACAAACCGTGTTTGGTCAGCGGCAATACGCGCCCTTTCAGTAGAGTAAAAAGTAGAAATGAATGGAGTTCGAACGACAATCGCCAGCTGCCAAAGTCGGGGCTAAAAGGGAACTATTGCTATTCATTAGAATATTATTAAAATGTTTCCTTCTAATTATTATTTAAGTATTTAGCTATTTCGAAATTTAATTCCATAGTTCAGTGCATTCTGCGCCCGGTGCTCGTGATTTAAAACTGAAAATTGATAAAGGAAGCCCTCGAATATCTAATGATCTGCTTGAAGAAATGCATTACGAACTTTAGGAAGTCGTCAAACTTTAAAGTGCTCGGCCACGCAATGTGTCCTATCGAATTTTTGTAGGTCGATACTCAAAAAGGAGATAAAGGTTCAAAATAAAACTCCCAAGAGCACCAAACTGGTACTACGATTGCAAAGGGAAAACATAAATGCCAGCAGCTTTATATATTATTTTCAGTTGGCTCCCGGCTTGATTTATGATGCCAGAGAGCCCACACATTGCAGACCTCTTAGCGATTCGGTTAGCAGCAACAATTTGTCATAAATTCCTGTTACGTATACGCCGCGTAGTCCGGGGCAACTAAGGCGCTCAGAAGTGGCGAGGGGCGTAGACAAGCGGCCAAGTCAAATGGCCAAAGAGCCAACGCCAGCAAAGTTTTTACGAGCCAGCCGAAGAGACGATGTCCATCTTGTGGTCGTATTTGGGTCAGTTTACTGGCCAGGACCACCGTGTGCGGCCCAGTTAACTTTATATAAGTGCCTGTCCGCCTGCCAAGATTAAGTGCTTCGATAGTCATGCATATAAAAATGAAATATCGATCAAGTATTAAATAACAATTTAGTTTATGACAGACCCAATTCAGTAATCAGAAGTTGCGGCAGCGCAGGCTGAGCCGAGGCGAATTAATAGAGGAATATGGGTTGGTAGTAAATTTGATATGGCAGTTGGAATATACACTAATACCATCCAATTTGGAAAATTAGGTGTGGCTCGCCAACAGAGCAGTGGAAAAAAAATAGCTCGCTGACCATCTAACACTCAATTTGATATGGTGAACAACTTTCGAATTTCCAACATTCAAGCCGAGTCCTTCCTGCTCTTAGTATCCTTTGAGCCATGCAGCGCTTCCATGTTCGATGCTTTGCCAGATCTTAACCTACTTTCACAGCTGCTTCAGATAACAGAGTTTAAATTGCAATCTAATTAAAGTTTTGCCTCAATTCCCACCCACCCTTCGGATGCCAGAAGTGTTTGCTATCTGCATTGGCATCTAGCATCTAGCATCTAGCATTCTTCACCCCATTCGAAGATGTTGGGAAAAACGGCCACAAAACACCCTCTTCCTCGAGAATCAACCCGCACTTAACCTCATTTTACAAATTGCCCAACACAGCATATGGTGTAAATCCAGCCAAATGGCCAGACATCTAATCCGCCACGCCGAAAGTGAAATGTTGTAAAACTATTGGGGGGCTATACGTACATGTATCTAACGGACATCAAAATAATGTGGCTGCAAATCAAATTACAAGACACGCGGCTGGCTCTTCGGGGGTGGAAAATGGTTAGGGGAACGGCCAAGGGAACGTCCCACGGACATAGAACACAACAATTACATTAAGACACGATAAAAAGTTGTGCAACAATCTTGCAACCCCAACCACCGAACCGAACCAACTACGCCGAACTGAGTCGAAGACGGTACCAACTCCTCCGCAGGGCAAGCCACAGTCATTGCACAGCTTTTTCAACTTTTTGCGGCTTTGTAATTGGAATACAAGAAGGAGGCGCGTGCACACAAGCGGCAGCAACAGGAAACAGTCGGAGAATGTGAAATACACAGTTAGAGGCGAGTTAGAAGGCACTCGGAAAAATAATCGTAACTTATGGTCACACGGATGCTGGGCAGGAATGGCATTCTGAGCAAATGGGAGAACACTCTTTAACTAGAAATCCTACTGAGCTATAATGCATTTTGTACTTTAAGCAGTATACAGTATACTTTTTTGTTCCTAGAAAGTTTGTTCCAGTGAAGCGGAGTGTATATAAAAAATCGGGTGTGTACATTCTTCTACAAAATAACAATAGTATGAGACACTTTCAAACTGTCTTAATAGACATTCTTGAATATAATTTTTAATTTTAGCAAACTTTTTTCCTACTTCCCACTTATGTGAGAGTTTAAGTAAACCATACCATGTTTTCCCGCAGTGCACATAGATACAACTTCTTTGGGATGGGAGAGAATTCAAGGAGGCGTTCAGGCAGAGTCCGCTTAAGCAATTCAGAAGGATTTATTTTCGGCCACAAAAGCGAAATGCCCGACAAAGCGCTCCGAACAACAATTAAAGTAATGCTGACCAACAGCCCCATACGCCCGATTGGGTGGGATTAGATGGCGGGGAGTCCTTTTCGGCCCAGTCGAGTGGACGATTGGACGAGTGGAGTGGCGTCCGATGCCAGGACGCACAAAATCTTAATTAAGGAACTTCCAAGTGGGCAAGTGTCGAACGGCATGGGGGAATGGGGGCATTTTTTGAGAGTTTCGCATGGCGAAGACCTTTTTATTTGTCGGCTTGCCAGCGCAGCACAAAATTCGCCTACAAAAGAAACCCTGCGGCAGAGTGACCCAGAGACTCTGGTTGGATTTAGTCCTCGAGCATTGTCAAATTTAATGAAGGTTTCCCTTTTTGGACTTTGTGCTTATGACACTGGCCAGCTGGCCAAGATTTAGGAAGTTTCCAGTCGAGGGGCAAGCAACTGAAATGAGTTAATTCGATATTTGACACTTTAGGAGCTCGCATTCCACACAATCTCGGTATGTGTGATGGCTTCCAGGATTCCAAGGCTCCAGAGACCCAGAGACCCAGGACTCTTGTCTCCTGCGCAGTTAATAAAGTTGGCCCGGACCAGGACGTAATTATTTGCCTGCTAAATGGCTTTTGGGCGACATTTGGGGGCAGTAAATGGGGGCGATTTAGAAAATTATGTGAAAATAAGTTGCCTTTTGTTTGGCCATTGGCCGTTGGCAGTTGGTAGTTGGCAGTTGGCAGTTGGCGGTTGTTCTGGATCGTAAATAACGTTCATAATTGGGCAGACTCGAAAAGTTGTGGGGCAAAGGCAAACAGAACTCGAAATGTACATCTCGGCCGTATGGATAGCAAACAATAATTAAACTTAATTGCGCTGTACATTGAAACGTCAAACTGTAAAATATAGTTATTAACATTTACTTGTAGTGGAGTTTACTTGAACTAAACTTTTCCATTCCGAATATTGCATGTACAATTTCCATAGAATATGTATTTAAAACTTATCAAAGCAGAGTGGATTAAAAGTAAAATGGAACAAAGCGACAGCCAGACTACAATTCGAGTAACGTTAATATTTGCATTTAATTTATCGAAAATCAAAGTAAAATGCGATAAAAACCCACAATAAAAACAAAAACTAATTGCCAAATATTTGACGTACAGTTTGTAGCGTTAGCCATTAAAACATTTATGTGTACGGTTACATATACATAGATACACATATAGAAACAAGGAAATGCGAATAAAGTGAGATTCATCTAGCGCAAAGCCGAGCAAATAATTAGTAAACAAATACTTCTATTTACAAAAACACAGCAAATATTTAGTTAAGCCAAAAAGACGCGCAGCATTTTAATTAAACAACAGAAAATCGAGAGCTCTCAGAAACAGATGCGAAATGCAAAAACATCCAATAAGTAAAGGTAAACAATAGTTGCAGCATAATTTTCCGTGTGTATTTGTAAATAGAAAACTAAAACCAAATATGAAAATATACCAAAAAACCTGGGACAAACCAGCAAATCAACAAAGAATATTCGAAAAAATATATATTTGCTGGAGGACAGTTCCAAATACATACATATAAATATATGAAATTAGTGTTAGATTTAATGTTGCCAAAATCGGAGCAACAAGGGTTGATAAAAAAAAAACTAATGACATGTATGAAGATTAAAAATAACAATAGCATTAAGTGAAATGTATTATTGATATAGCAAATATGGATAGCAATTAAAATTGTAAAGATAACATGGCAAACATTTTATGAAATCTTCTTGAAAACCAAAACAATTTTAATGCAAAAAAGAAACCGAAAAAAGTGTGAAAATAAATTGAGAAATTTAATTTGAAAGAGTAAAATCACTACGGCATCACTGTATTTTCATTTCATCGGGGAATTAAGTTAACATATATATTTCATATATGGCACAATGGATAAGGGCGTTATTGCTGGGCACCGAAAGAGAATATCAATTAAGGGAAAGGAAAACTTCGAAAGGATGTGAAGAATGGAAGTTGCAAGGAGCACGGGCAATAACAATGCGTTTTCACAGATACTTTACGCACTTTAAGTTAAAGGTAAAACAGCTACATCAGCAGTTTAAGGATGTTAACCCACATACACGTATTGAAGAAGAAAGATCAAACCAGGCGAGCAAGGACAATAAAAATAAACGTTAAATTAGTGACACATGCGGCAGTTAGGATGGGCATAAATGTGAATGAAGCCACGGCTAAATTATGCCAATACACACAGGCCAGAGCGAGGAAAACTCGAGGAAAACTCCCGGGAGGTCAGGGCCCAACAAAACGGGGAACATTTTTATTTCAAATCCAATTATTTCACATCGAAACTGCAATCAGATGATTGCGTTCAGCAACAGGAAGCGTTCACATGTACATAAATGCGGATGGTTGTGGGCATGTGTGTGTGTGCGTGTGTGTGTGTGTGTGTGAGTTGGTGGACAAACGATGCTGTGAAAATGGCCGACAAAATGAAAGTCAATTGGTTTTTCTTGTTTTTCCCTCCACCGTTTTCATCCTTTTGTATTCCTGCCCTTTTGTGGCGTTTTTCTTTCTTTCGGTACAAATGTCGTTAGCATCGTGGGAAAAGGGGCGGGAAAAAAAGGAAAAACTGCCGCCACATTGGGAAACTCGGCGCACATGTCAAGAAATTGTTATGCGCCCTTGGACATTCATTCGTATGGGCGGCGGGGAATTAAATATTCAATATTGCATCGGGACAAACACCCGACATTCAATAACGCCAAAAACTTCCTCATGCGTTTGGGGGCTGAAATGCGTGCGCAATAAAAAGGTTAATGGTAAAATAATAAAAATGTAACGAAATTTTGTGACATGCGGCGACAGTTTGATGAGCAAATGTCATTCCCTATCAATTTTTTGCTCCACACTTTGATGGGTGCAAAAGGTGAGAGGTCGTGGCACATTCGACCAGTTGCTTGGCAATTCACTTTTTGCGATTCTCGATCCTGCTGCTGTTTCATAAGTGCCCCGTCAGCAGTTAATGCAGTTGGCATTTGACTGATGGCAAAGCCATCCGAAAAGTCTAGGCCAGAAGGACATTATCTCTGATTAACCCGCATGAGCACTGAGCGGTGGTCAGAACGCGGCTCTGGAAAGCTCGGAAAGCAGATTCGTATCACAGGAAAAAAATCTGATTTTACGCAGTCAGCTTAATTGAAACCAAATAAGAGCTTGCCGACAATTTTAAATTAACTAATTGGCAGGACATTACATAATGTACATTCAAATCTCTTAACAAACCCTTTGGCAGACAAACGACTTAAAATATCTTGTTTCATACAGTTTATATTAGATAATAAGCAAAAAGACTTATCTAAACTGCTTTAGCTGTATTATATTTAGGTATTCTCTACTTTTAAAATATGTTGTTTTTTTTCATACTTTCATCTTAAAAAAAATTAATTAATTTGTCCATAATTTCTTTCAGTGCCAGGCCACTTTAAAACAATCTGTACTTTTGCCCTAATGAGTATGCGAAGGTAAATGGAAAACGTGAAAATGCAAGAAGTAAGGGGCAGGTCAATGGAAATTTTCTCTGGTAGCTAGCTAACTGCTAATTTTTATGCAATTTACTGCAGCGGTTGCTTCAATTGAAAAATGTTTGACTTTGTTTATACGCGTGTGTGGGGCTGGCTGACTTTTTTAAACTTGTATACGAGGGAGCACAGCTGGGGGAAAACTTTATCTAATTGATTTTCGGAGCAGTGCAGCCAAATGGGGCTCCATTAGCGTCACTCATGCCGAAAAAAGGAAAAAAACGGAAGGCAAACTAACATGTTTTTTTCCTTTCGCTTTTTATAAATAAATATGCACAAAATTCTGCGGGCTGTTGATGTGCTGTGGGACCAAGAAATAAAAAATACACACGCAGATAGCCGTACACCGCGAGGTTGGCACACTGGCAACTTTAAATTGCATTCATTTTTAATGCAGCGCCGCCAAAAAGCACGGCCACATTACGTATACGCAACGTAGTGCACTCCAGGGACACATTGCTCCATCATCCGCCCAAGTGCGAGTAGGGAATCAGGGAGCAGCGATCCTAGGGGTGTCGCATCCATGTGTGACACTCCCAGGGCATTCCCCAACTGTCGAATATAAAACGGCTCGTATTATACCATACAGGCAGAGTTTTTATACGCTTGCAGCGGGTATTATCAACGCTGCTGAAAGTTTGCAATCCTATTAATTAAATTGGGGAAAAAATTGAAATCTCATTTTAATAAAAACATTTCTGGATTCCTGTGCTCCAGCATTGAATGGATTCCATCTCTGCTCAGAGGTATTTTTTATTCCTTTTACAAAAGCATAAAACTCCATTCTTTTTAGCAGTATACAAACAATATTAACTCTTAGTAGTTCATTTAACAAAGGGTGTATGACTAAGAATGACTTTTTCATTCCATTATTATACAATTTAATCGTTGGTTAGGCTTAAGCCTACACGTAATACTTCGTAAGCCGTTAGCGTTCTAAAGGATTGCAAATTTTGTGGTTGAGCTTTTAGCTCTTAGACAAGGAAAAATAAATTCCTCACGTGTCAGCGTTTGATAAGGGTATTCCAATATAGCCAAATGTTCCTGGAAAATCAGGTGAACGGGGTTTTGGGGGCGGGAACGATTTCATTTCATGGTTTTGCACTCGTTATGACTTTTCCCCAACTCTACACCCCTTTTTCCATTCCCCATTCCCCATTCCCCTCGCCACGAACTCCTGCTTTTTATTGTCGCCCAGTTGCGAGCTAGTGTCCCCAAAGTATGCAACGTTTTATGTTTACTAGAGGTGAAATTCCGCACACAAGTTTTTCCGCATTTTTGTTGTTTTTCCAAGCGGGATTCTAAAGTCTGCGCCCGCCAACAAACTTTTTGTTTTTTCAATTTAAAGTTAAATTTTTCGGCTACTTTTTCACATTACACATTTTGAATGTCATTGCCGCCAACAGTGGGAGGCCCAAAGGCCCGAAAATCCCACGAGAAAAGTGAGAGCACAGGTGCGGTTTGTGTGTGTTTACTTATGAAAAACAGAAAAAATAGCGAGACGAATGGGCAAATAAAAAAACCGAAGGTAAACGAACACAATGTAAATGTTGCTAAACTTAATCGCATGCAGGTTTTAAATTACACAAAGCCTCGCATTACAAAAGTTTTAAATTTGTGCACCGTTGCTTAATATTGATTCTTTAGAAAAAATTAATTTTATCCATTTCTGGGCTGAAATGTTTACTCTACCTACAGAACACACACAAGTATGGCCTTAGGATTTTATACCCATTCACTTGATTACGCTGGTTATTGAAAAAAAAAGCATAGAGAATAGAGCACATGCACATTAGTGAGCGGTTTTCCAAAGACATTATCAAATTATTTGCGAAATTGAAAAACTAAAAGTGAGTTCTGTATGATGAAAAGCCAGCACAAGAGCTAAGTAAACTAATCAAGGTAAACGAAGAGGATAGCTCTCAAGCAGAAAGTTACGACCCAATAAAAATGGCCAGCAGAAAGGCAAATCAGTGTCGAGAAAAGTCACCTAATTGAGTAAGTGTCATCACCGGACCATCCGCATCCGCATCCGCATCCAGATCCACATCCAGAACTCTCGGTTCACTACATATACAAATACAGATACATATACGTATAGGAGTATACGTAGAGGAGTGGCAGTGTGTGTGTACTGATGGGTGTTGTGGTTGACGTCTGGTATCGCACTCCTTGTGGCAGTGGATTTGGAAAACGGGGACAGCAGACACGACACGTCAACTTGCAAATATACTGCTAAAAGGGGGCAGGAGTCTTACACCCAAAGAAAATGCTATTAGCCCCGACTCTTCTTAGCAAAAGAGATGGAGCATCGACGAGCTGGAATCAACTATCATCAAATGATTGTAAGAGAATACTTAAAACCCCTTTGTAGATTTAGTTAGGCATGTAAAAACCTCTAAATCGTAGAAACTGTACTGAATTAGGGTTAGTTCGATTCTGGTTGGTCAAAATAAGCTTGAGGTATAACCAGTATATTAGAAATGCTGTTTTCAAGATATCATGCCCTGATTTTATTCTCTGTGTGCAGTTCGGTAGTGTCCAAATGACTCTGTTCCTGTTGTGTGCTGTTGTGGATATTTTATTTCATTTTATTGTATTTTATTCCTTTCCTGGCTCGTATTTTTTGCGCACTTGCTGTTGTTCTTGGGCGAGCTTTGTTGTGTGCTTTTGTTTTTATTTGTGTTCATAACATAAACTTTGTATTTTTATGCGGGACCGAGAGCGGGGTGCAGCAGGAGCAGAAGAAGACAGGGGACACAGGACACAGGACACAGGATTCAGGATTCAGGACGCAGGACCAAAACAACGACAACTGGAGAGACCAACTTGTTTGCGCTGGGAAATCAGTTAAGGACTTGGCGCACAGACTTGGCAGGACTTGAAATAATACACATATACACAAATATATTCACTGTCCCCGTTAGCGCTTGGCATTTTTTTTTCTGGCTTTCTTTTTTTTTTGTATTCTTGTTTTAACACTTGAGTGGATTTTTGTGTTATTTTTGTACGAGTCCTGGGCGTTGATTTGGCTTTGCCAGGGGGATCCGGATCCGGAAGCGGCGGGACAAAGGACTCCTCATTTATTATGCGCGCCACAAATCGAAATCAACGAAGCAACTTGATTAAGATTTAACTAAGCAAACAGACTCTCATGCAGCACTCTCACACCTCCTGCGATGTGTATTCCGCTTTTTCCCGTCCGGAATTAAGTTTGCATTTCAATTTGAAATTGAAACAAGGACTGCATATGCACATACACGTATGTACATATGTATGTATCCAGGGGTACGAGAGCCCACACAGACAAGTGTTATAAATTATGCAAAGTGTCAATGCACTTGCTGTTTGTCTTGCCCATCGCCCGGCCCTCTTGCACAAAGCCAATTTAATATGAAGTGTAATAATTAAATGGGGGGGATACGATTCGATTCAACTCAATTATACCCAGTTAGACGGATGAATAAATAACTTGTATTGTCAATAAATGGTAAAAGTCTGACGCTGAAGTTATTTACAGTCAAAGTGGCATTTAAATTCAGAATAAAGAAAGAATAATGGTTTAAGTTTAGCTCGAAATGGAAACACTAAAAGCCAGCTGAAGAAAAATAACATTCCAGTTATCTTGTATATTAAGTTATTGTTCATATTTCCACTTTTTTATTTTGTTAGGTTAATTTGATTTAATTACACTATTACTGATAATGCTTTTTTAAGGTCTCAGTGCAGCAAACTTGCTTATTCGCACACTATTTTTTTCTAGTGGCTGATTTCATGGCCGACATGCACCACTCAATGGGTAAGTCACGTAAAAAATTATTAATTAAAGCCAAACCACAGACAGGGAGTTTACTACATAACGTTTGCGGTCGCCGGTAATTAATAAAATGTTCGAGGGCAAAAAGCGAGAGGGACACACATACGCGTGCAGTCCCATTCAATGGCCACTTTGGGGACTGATTCGGTTTTTATGGCTGGGGCATTAGCATGAGCTTTTATATAAATTTGTGGTGGGTGCGGGTCCGAATTTTTTGGTATATGGCTGATGTCTCTTTTGCAAAATGCATATTGTTGCAGCCGGCAGAACTGTCAACTGAACATCAATCTATTGATGGCCGGCGGGCGTTAAGCTGCCCTTCAAATCCCATGGTCGCTATTAGAACGGGTCACGCTTTTGTTCAGAAGCTTAACGAGCTCAACCCCATCGATGGGGTAAAAAATAAAACCGATGACGCAGACATAAAAGAGGGTTTCAAATGCTTTAAGCGCTGCGTTTGAGCGCCAACGGAGACTCTTTCATGTGGACCCATGGACTCGTGGACGGCTGGCAGGATGGCAGGAGCGACGCTCCAAGGCACAGACACGGACGAAACAGTAAAAGGATGCGCACCTCGCACCCACACACACACACACAGCCATGCCCACACCCACACACAGCCACAACCAAAAAGGGGCATTGTCCAGACATTGTTCAATCCATTTGTAAGGCAATATGGGTATGCTACTTTAAATTGAAATTTAATTAAATTTACCATACAAATACAAAGGAATTCCTTGAGCACCAAAACTATGTGGCGGTATTGCCTTTCCACTCTATTAAAATTTAAAAGTATATATGTATAAAGTGCTTTTGGCTTATTAGTACGAAATGTCCAAGCCCATGACTTTAAACTAATCAAAAGTCCTTCAAAATTAATGTTTTCCTTTCACTGGAAATTTAAAGCTTAATCTAAAATATGTACTTTCCCTTTAAGCTCAATTTTCGTTCAGCAAACTCCAACAAAGATAAAGACTTACAGTTTACTACCGAAAAAACTTTTTTAAATAAGTAGTTCATCTGGCTCATAACTCTTTGTTTAAAGAGCAAACCTGATATACACCGAACACACAAAAACTCTTGATATGACTTTGCTTTCACGGCGGAAATCATAAATTTCGCACACAAAAATCTCGATTAACTGCACGGAGCAGCAAAAGTTGCAAACTTTTCCCTTGGCAGCGACATCTTTGGCGTCCTTGTATTGTATAAATTTCATTAAAAGACAAAAAAAAAAAAGGAATAAGAGTGTCAGCCATGGATGCGTTTTAAAGCGCTTGTCAAAAACTTTTCCATGCCACCGCAGCTTTCAAATTCTGCGAAGCGAAATGCACCAAAGCCGGAAACTGCAGTGAGACGATAAGATACATGAACGTAAATACATATACATATACACGTATACAAACGGAATAAGCCCGAATGTGCAGCGTATGGATGAAGGTGTAGGTATAGGTTGTCAAAATCTAGAAGCCATTAGAAAAGACTCAACAAAAATTGCGCGGCTTTTGCATTTCAGGTGCTCCAAGGGCAAATTGAAAAGTCATGTCAAGAGTAAACAAAATATCCTGGCAGACGGCAGACGACAGACGACAGACAAGGAACGTGAAATGGGCAGCGAATTGTCAACGCTCCGCTGACTCTCAAATTGAACGAATCCCAACAACACGAATTTCACAAACCAATGCACTTGGCAAACAAAAAAAAATAAATATAAAACAATTACGCGTTTAATATATTTTCATTTAGTCCGGCATGGCGAAGAGCTGCCAGAAAAACAGCAAAGAAAATACAGGGGTAGGGATAAGGGGTGGGGAAATGCTCGTCCTTTGCTGCCTCATTTTTTACTTTTAATGAAGCGCAAGAATTTCTCTTGGATAATTTGTTAAGCGAACTTTGGCGGCCCGAAGTACGAGGCTTCTTGGCCAGAAGGCAAAAAGCCAAACGGGGCCTGCAAAAACTTAGACAATGCAACAAGGACATGCGCACACACACACACACACACAGACACAGACACACACATAGATCGACAGACAGCACTGAAAGTTGCGCCATAATTTGGCTTATTTCAGCTAGCAAATTTATAGACTGGAGATGCAAAATGCTGCACCGGAAGTGGCCCAACTGTCCAGGACTGCGATGTGCAGGATTAAGGACGGAGGACGAAGGATGAAGGACGACGGGCGCAGGGCGCATTGCGAGGCAACAGACAGCGCAAGATAAATGACACGCAAAAGCCAAGTGGCAGATTTTCATTTTTAATTAAAACAACGGTCAGGCGAAGCTCTTGTGCCAGCACGCTCCTCCATAATGCATAGTAATAAACAATAATTAAAATCGTGGCCAATGGGTGTTGTCCTGTCCTGTCCTGTCCCTTACCTGCATTTCACTCAGCCACTCTCTCTCTCCCTCGGTTTTTTCACTCACCTGTTGTAATGTTGTGCATGAAAATCTCACGCAGGAGCAGCAGCTCGTCTTCCGGTGCAGCGGAAATTGCACCGAACACTTCGTTCTCCGGCCAAACTTCCCTGGGGAATACACAACAAAGGATGCGTTAGAACAAAAACAGAAAAATATATTACATTAAGTGTGGGGGCACAGAGGAAATTGATGTATTAACTAGGATATCGTTAGTAAAGCTTGGCTGGGTAAATTAAAGTTAAGCTTCTAATGAAATTATACAAATTGAGAGGTTCTATGTTCATATCTAGCCTTTTTATATACATTCAGACCGAAATTGCAGCAAAATTGTATTTTTTTATAAGTATTTACAATTTTGTACATTTTCTTTTTGATTTTTTTGGATAAATCCACAACCAATCTCATTGAGCTCCATGTAAATGCCAATTTTCATTTAATTCTTCATTCCAAATCAATCAAAACGCATAAAAGCTAGCACACTGAAAGCTGTTAACTTTAGGTAACAATTTTGCCACAAAATTCAAAAAATGTAAACTGCAACAATAGGCCCACAGCATTATTACCAGCCCCATCAAACAAAAAGCTGAAATAGAGGCGCTTTTAGCCCCGGCAAACTGAAACTGATGCGTTTAAAATTGCGTCAGGATGCACCACCCGTTGTACTTGGCCAACATTTCACATGTTGTGTGCGTCCTGCTTTCTTTCTTTCCCTTTTTCGTTGCCACACACAATATAATCCTTTCCCACTGCTGTGATGATGCAACGTTGCAGGCTTTTCGCAACGTTGCCGCTGTTAATTTAATATTTGAAAGCAGCTTAATATGCAGCGCAGAGCAAAAACATAACGAGAAAGAGATGGAGCAAACATTGGGGGAGACCTTGGTATAAGCATTGCAATTATTTTAAAAATATAATATACTATATATATTAGGTAACCCGGAAGTTTCAAATAGTCGCTTTATGGAGAAATACTTTGGCAAAATAAATAAATGCGTGCCCGAAAAATTCTTCACGGGTATTCATAGTTGTATTACCACTGTAGAAAACATTAAAATGTTTAAAAATAATAACTTGATGAAAGTAAATCGATTTACTTAGTATAGTACAGAGCTAAATAATTTAAGTACTGCACAAGAAGCCACTTAAATGTTCAAAATTAATATTTAAATTTCCAATTTGTATATATTAATAAAATAAACTTGTCTACAAATTTAAGAAAATGGTTGTATTACCTTTTGCACTTTTACATATTTTAGTTGTACACTGCAACTTTTTTTCTTACAGTGCTATTGAACGACCTTGCCGCTGTGGCAGTGGAAAGCGCGCGGTTCTTGGCCATATCAGTGGCTGGCAGGCAGGCAGTCAGCAAGGAATGCGGAGTAAGTCCCTCTAAGCGACATATTTATGCTTATTTGTGGCCGTGCTTGTAGGCGATAGTGCAACTTATGTTTCCCGCTGTCCGCCAGCCAATAAATTGACTGACATGCCCCTGGCCACGCCCCCTGCATATTGTCCTGCGGCCTACATGGCGTATACGCAATGTGCGCGCATGGGGCATCCATGGCTGCAATCCTGCGGGTCTCATTTTCGGAGCTCGTTAGTTGCCACCAGACGGATAGGACAATGTGCAGCAGAGCCCACAGAAACCCATCGTCCATGGGGTGGGCAAAATGTTTGGGCTCGGATCAGCCCAACATTTGCCTGCGCTCAGTTAAAAGTTATGCGACAATATTCTGCGTGCAACTTTTACAGCGATGTGGCGTGGCGATAATTAGCGGTTTTTAGTGTGCCACTATGCTGGTCAGGGGCGAATATTGGTTAATTATGGACCATGAAAAATCTATGAAAACCATCGGGCCGGCGGTTTGGGGCTTTTGGCTTTTTACTTCGATCATACACGTATTCAATATTGTTGTGCTGTGCGCGCCAGCAGATAAACTATTTATTTCAATGAAAAATTTCCCTGATGCAAGGCAAAACATTTTTAATCACATTGAATGAAACTGGATTAATTATGAATCGATATTCAAGCCAATGCAATGGATTAAGTCGGCTCAAATTCCAGGTGCTTTTGCCCAAAATTTTGTGATTAAATTTATAATCAGCCATAATGAAATGTTTGAAATTTTCCAATGCAGCATACAATTATAATTTCGAGTGTTAGCAAAGAAGAAATGCCATTTGACGGACAATTAAAAATAGATAGCATGGCTATTAGATTATATGCGAACATTTTTAGACCAAAACAATTTCCATTTCAATAAATACGCGTCATAAAAGTGTATTTAATTTTATTGACTGCTTGAAATTATGTTTCAGAAGGTATATTATTGCATTTAAAATACATTTTGTGGGATTCCCGAAACTATAAATTGGTTATTTCCATCACAAAACACTATAAATTTGGACACCAACTTAAAAGCTGAAAATACTTTATATTCCCAGTCAACAAAATCAACAAGAAATGTGCAAAGGCGAAATAAAAGGCGAATGCGGAGTTTGCCGTTGCTATGCTAAATAAGCGCATCAGCAGACGCTTAAATAAGCTTAGTTAAAAGGCGGCCGAAGTGGGCGGGGCAGCGTAGATGGAGTGGTTGTGGGACTGAAAGTTGCAGCCAAAGTGAAGTTTGAATAAACATTTTGCGCATTTACTTCACTTAAAAGTTTGCTTTTTTCCAAGCACACATTTCTGGGCACCCATTAAGCCAACGCCGACGAAAGCCAAAGCAGTCGGAGCAGTCGGAGCAGTCGGAGCAGTCGGTGGGAAAACCCAGAAAAGCTACCAATTTCATTTTTTCCCACTCGCTCAACTTAAATGAAAAAACCCCCTAATAGTGTGACTTGGCAACTATTTAAAAATTCTGGCCAGACACACAACACAGCACACATCATCCTCAATGCACTTACACACATGCCACACCAGACCCAAATTACGAATGGCTGCGTGTTGGGCCCACAAACTCGAGTTTATTTTCAATATTTTGCTTACCCAAAAGCGTTCTCATTGCCAACGGAGAAAGCAGAAACAGGGGCATCTAAAATGTATAATACACCCTCATGTTTGGCATTCTCAATGGATACGACACATATACGAGTATGTGTTACATTTAAAGATTTAAGGATGCACTGAGGCTATGACAAGCTCGTACAAATTTTAGAAAATTATAGTCTGAAACTATAATAGGAAGCAAAAATAATATAGCTTCTTGAACAAGGCATTGGATTTTTTAGTTTTGTGTACTTTAAATATTTAAACTTAAAGTGTAGATTCAGCATCTATTTATTATAACTAACTATGCAATCTGAAACATTCAAAAATATTGTAGAAAAAGAAAGGTAATATTTAGTAGAACTTCAATAAAAATTAAATTTCCTCTACAATCTAGAATTTTTTTTGTTACCGTAGGTGCATAAATGCAATTGGTGGGACTTCTTTGCAGGGTATGCGAAATAAAGTGAGTGGCAAAAAGTGCTAGGCGACGGGGCACAAAAAAGTTCCAGACAATGCCCAGACAAAGGAGTGGGTTCCGTAGGGGGCGTGGTCGAGGGCGTGGGCAGTGGGCGGTGGGCGGTGGATGCTTCGGTAACGCTCTATATGCATACAGCATTTTAATTTATTAGCACAAAAAGCGTCTAGACCTTTTTAAGCTGCCACTGCAGCAGCCGAGTAGCACAGCAAAAATTGTATTCATTTTAATGCAACAATTTTCGTTGGCAACAATTAAAATGTACATAAATTTGGAGAAAGCCTCTACCTACATACTACATACACGTACTATGGAGCCATCTCACTGGCAACACTTTCCTCGAATATATCCAATCAATTTGCACAGAGAGCAGAGCAGGGCAGAGCAGAGCAGGATGCCTCCAGCATCTCTGTCTCCTATTTGCAGTTGCCATCGATTGGATTCCTTTGAGACGCGGCTCCTCCGACCAGAACCAACAGGCAGGCAGCAGGTGGAAAATTTTAATGAGGTTGTAATTAAATGACTTGGAAATATTTAAGCCACGTTTTCGATTGCTCTGGCACAGCACAACCAGCCAGCCTTTGACACTCGGCGACATCTGGCGATGTTTCTGTGCGGGTGATGTCGGCGCGGCCCTATTTAAATGTTGACGCGAAAAAGATAAATTATTTTCACGCAATTTTCCCGAGCAAACAATAAACATTTCTTGAGCGCGTCTTCAATGGGCTTTACATAATTGAGCGGGCAATTAAATTGAAAGGCGCAGAGGAGCTCCTCTGACCTGGTTCCACCAGCAACCTCACCTTGCCAACTCTGCGGTTTGTTGACTGAAAAATTGCAGGCGGCTGGGACAAAAACCGCCCGCCGAGAAATTGCCTGAGCGAAAATGCACAGGGCAGCACCAGGACTCTTCTTATTATCTGTGGGGGGGGGGGGGGGGGGGGGGGGGGGAGGAAAGGAGAGAAGGGGCAAGGAATTCCGGGCACTGCCATTATCTGTAGTTACCGGGGTGCCAGCGTGCTCTGCCTTAACAATAAATAAAAACTATTTAATTTAAGAGCAACGCAGGACAGCGAAAGGCATCGTGCAAGAGCGCAAAGAAAGGATATGAAAAATGAACAGGAAGAAAATAAAATTCGATAAATGCCACTGAAGTTGCATTAAAGGACACAGCGACCGAGCGTAAATTTTTTCTTTTTTTTTTTGCCCCATTTTTGACTAGAGTTAATTTATTATGCGAATTGCTTTCGTACCTTTTCCTGGTCAATGTCAAGTTATTAAAAAGGGGGATTTACAGAGGCATTACGTCTGGAGCCCTAGCAACAGGGTTCAGA
Organism: Drosophila orena; assembly: GCA_005876975.1. Taxonomy (NCBI): domain Eukaryota; kingdom Metazoa; phylum Arthropoda; class Insecta; order Diptera; family Drosophilidae; genus Drosophila; species Drosophila orena. The sequence goes on along the minus strand of VCKV01000282.1, from coordinate 16,929,658 downwards.
GGTCAGGGAATGGCATTTTCAACTCACCTGGCGGCCCGGAGAAGCGCGATGGCCTGGTCCAGTTTCTCGGAACGGAGCAGTTTATTTATGCGAATCATGCAATCCTCGCTGAAAGTAGGGAAAGACCAGGAAACATAATAATAGGTTCGCTTCTGTGGGCTACACGTAGATGCGGTGCAAGGAAGGAGGGAAGGAGGGAATAGTTGCAACTAACTCACCGCTGATCATCAATGGATTTCTCGGATGCGGCATCGAAGGGTATGGGCTGCTCATCCTCAGGCATTTCCAATTCCGAGGACAGCAGGCTGCACACTTCCGTCGCCAGTTCAGCCCATTTGGTCGACAATTCTTCCTGCAATTATGGATTAATAAATTATTTATGATTCCACATTGTGTGCAAATGGATAATCAAAGCGGGAAATTAGTCGTTACGTAAATATCGAAGCAGCAGAATTAATTAAACCACAGGCAGTGGTAATTATAACCCAATATCTAATAATACTTGTCAGCCATTTGCAAGTGACAGAAAAAAAGGAACGAAATACAAAGTGAGCATTTAAATGAAATTTCAATATATTATATTGGAAATAAAATGACTATAGAATGGAATTCGTATTTTAAAATTGCTGTCAGGCATTTCGATTACTTACAAAGCATAACTTAATATTTTAGTGAATGAAAAAACTGTTTATAGTTATATCAATACATAACTTAAAATTTCAGATTCTACGATTTCAATTAAATTATTTAAAATTTAAAGAGTGGTAACAGCTATGAATTGTAATTTGCTGATTGCAAAAAAAAAGAAACACATTTAAGCCATTGTTTTCCCATTTTTTGCCCATTTTCGACCTGTTAGCAATGCATATTAACTGTAAATGAAAGGTCGATGTCCTCCTAAGTACAGGGACATGGATTACGGCCAAGTATTTTCATCTCATTTATTTAACTTATTTACCTAACGGGCAAAATAAATAAAATTCCTTTAAGTTACTATTATTCAAATTTGTAAAAATTCAATGGAAAAAAATAGTTAAACATTACGAAAATGTAATTAAAATGCATTTTAATATTCATGAAATTGTAAAATGTTTAAGTGATAAATAGAAGGTGAAAACAATATCAATGAGCAGTTCAGACTTCTTGACTACATTCATTATTTTATTATAAATTCAATAAATTTATGCTTATTTTACACGTTACACAATTGAATCTTTTTTATTCATCGCAGGCTTAACTTTTTCATGCCAAAAGGGGAGGAACATGCAAATATTTGTTCCCTCGTGGCGATTGTCATGTTTTTCGCTCGGCACAAGGACAAATATTTATAAATTAATTGTTGAAAAATTGATGCGCTGAACGCGTGTGCGTGGCCCAAAAACAATAGCACAGCTACACGACCGCAACTATACAAATAAATATCTCAAAAATTAACACAATTGAAGGTTGCTGCAAAAAACAAAATTAATCTTGTTCATGTCAGCCTCGGTATTCGTGGAAAAATTCCCATATCCTTGCCCTACATGCACCTACCGGCCGAAAGGACCAAATCGCAGGACACAAAAATGGCCAACCCTCCCACCCAGTATGCAGTTGAAAACTGTTGAGGAAAACTCCAGAGGCCAGTGGCCACTGCCCGGAAATCACGCTCAGTGGTGCGTCGTTTCCCCAGCGCGACAAAGTGTGCAAAAACAAAAGATGGTTAGGAACACAAAGGACACTGGACAGGAAAATAGGCGACCTCCAAATACTCTAACACAGTTTGCTCAGCCCATTTAATAATACAATGGAATCGCATACAGATAATTTGCCTTAATTGTGTAGTACCTATACAAATTAACAAATAATGGAGCCGTTAGAAAGATACAGTTCTCAACAAATGTCAATGATATTATATTAAGTTTATATGACCTGGTAACAAGAATACCATAACTTCGTAAAAATGTTATGTTAGTCTTCTAACCTTTATCTGCCCGTATGCTGGAAAAACAACTTAAATGAAATGCAGAGCTGCGCTTTTGAAAAGCGTCAAAGCGGCGGAAAAACAACGGAAATCTGGTGGACCGACTGGCGAAAGTTTTTCACATTTTCCGCGAGTGAGAGAATGAAGTAGTTTGCGGGTGCGTTAACTAAGGTCGCATGCAATTGTGCACCACGAAAATAATACGCACACACGAAGAAGAAAATACACAAAAGCCGCAGTCGTTAAAATTGAATAAAATAGAAGCGTAGCTGGGGCATGCTTCTGTACACTTTTTGTATTTTTTTTTTTCAATATTTTCAGTCAATTAAATTTCACGATCAAGCGCATAAATCTTCAACGGTCATAGCATAGACGACAATTGTTTTTTGTGTATGGCCCTTTTCTTTGCTTCTGTTTGCGATTCATTTTAAATTTTATTGGCAATTTAGGGTGTGTTTTATGGCCTGCACAGCGTGTGCTGACCGGCAGACTTAAATAAAGTTATTTAATGCGGCCATTTATTTATAAAACATTAAAACGAGTCTATACGGGAATAAGCACAGATTGATGTTGACTTCTAGGAGAAAATTGTGAAAATGTTGGTAATTATTTCTAAATTAAACCCAAGCTCCTTGAAAATCAAAACCTTACCTTTCCCCAGTGGGTGTGAACAACTTCAACCGACTACTTTGTTTTCCATTTGGCGCACTTACCTCAGTGGGCTGTGGTGCAGCTGGTGGCTTGGACTTGGTCACCGCCTGCTTCTTCTTTCGGGAGCCACCACCACCTCGCTTCTTGTCCTGCACCACCACAGAGTCCTGGCAGAAGCGCTCCATCATTTTAATGAAAACGTTGGCCGTTTCCACCACATCGCGCAGGAAAACCCTGTGGAGTTGGAGTGCAGAGGTTAGTTAACAAAATGAATGTATATTGTAATTAAATTCTTTATTATATGTGTGCACACGTATCCAAATTGAATTTTACTGCATGTTGGCCCCGTATCTATATGAAAAATGCATGCAACATTGCTTCAATTCAATTAAATGTGACAAATGCTTAATTTTTATGCCCGTTACTCGTAGAGTAAAAGGGTATACTAGATTCGTTGAAAAGTATGTAACAGGCAGAAGGAATCGTTTTCGGCCATATAAAGTATATATATTCTTCATCAGGATCAATAGCGAGTCGATCTAGCAATGTCCTTCTGTCCGTCCGTCTGTCTGTCTGTCCGTATGAACGCCTCGATCTCAGGAATTAAGCAATTAGCTTTCAGAGATATAGACCAACCGCAAGTTTGTTTCCAAATATTGACACACACACTCTAACGCCAACAAACCGCACAAAAAAACTCTCACGCGCACACTTTTAAAAAAATATTAAGTTTTTTTTTTTTTATTTTATTACTATTTCTACCGATATTCCAGAAAATGTTGAAATTTGCACTTCCATTAGCTGAGGAACGGGTATCTGATAGTCGGGGAACTCGACTATAGCATTCTAGCTTGTTAAAACTCAATTTCAGTGGGGTTGAATTAAATTTATAAATAAATATTTATGTTCACCCCACACCCTGAGTAATTAATAAACTTTGAAGTTAAATGTTTTTTTTAGTTTCAATAGATACCCAACTAAAATTGAAAAAAACATTTTGGGAATTTGATTAATATATATCAGCTATGTAGCAATGTATAAAAACAAATCTGATCCAGTGTATTTCAATACTCTGCCCAATACAAATGAACGCATTAATTTCTCTAAGAATACTTTGATTTGAAATTTTCGCTTTGAAAATGACATAAATTCATTGGCAGTCGGCTTTACACTTTTAGGAAACTGTTAATGGAAATAAATCAAAGTCCAACATCAATAACCTTTTGTCCGGCCCAAAAATACTTATTGAATATCATCGGCTACATTAAAAAGGGCCGAAAGCTGCCCCGCCCAATGCCATTCGGCCAGCTCATCTGCCAGGACGAAATGTTCCCCACCATGACTGACTAACTAACCCAACTCGATTTTGGGCTGAGTGATGATGTGGCGTTGCCTTTTCTGTCGACGCCGATGACGCCTCCAATTAGCAAATTACCCTCAAAATGTGAAAAGGCAACCAACAAAATTGGCAAAAAAAGAAAACGCGGCAGAAGACAGCCGCCAAACTGCCAAAATCAGCTGTCCGCTTTGTTTTTAGGCAACTCGTACCCAAAAAATAAAAGCCAACGTCATTGTGCACGTCAATTTGTTAAAATGATTGATTGCCGTTTGAATAATGAAAATCGCGCTAGTCATCGAAAAGGACAATTCGAAACAAGAAGCGAATGCAAAGTAGGCGGGCTATTATAGAGAACAGGTTTTTTAACCAGTTATAAGAATGACAGAGTGCACGTCGAAAGGTATTGAAAGGAATATTTCTACATGTTTTAGTAAGAACCTTTATGCTGTATAAGATTAAGGTAATAGGTTGTATTAAGATATAAGGTCTTACTTTTCTATCTCTATATCTATCTTCGCTATCACTTCGCTTACTTTGCTAAATGCAAAAGCAGTAAACATCATAAATGTAAATTATAGGAATTGTTAGCCTTTTTTCATCATTGCTCTACATATTCAAGATTGATGTAGAAAATAATCTGTTTCCAATTGAAAATCATAATACCACATTGAAGGGGTGTGTGGACTCATTAAAGAGTATGTAAGAGGTGGAAGTTATACAAAGTATATTCCTGATCAGAATCACAAGTGGTATAGTATCATGGCTGATAGTCGAGGAGCAATCCATGTTCAAGTTCTTTAACGTTCACCACCCTAATTGGCAGATCCCAGGTCCATAAAATTGCGTTGGCGATGAAAATGGTGAAATGCTCCCAAAAAGGTCGCAACGTTGTCGCCGAAAAATGTATGCAAATTCATTGCGAATTTGAATGCCCCACGGGAGCTGCGCTGCAGGAGCTTCCAGCATCATCGACGTTTTCGAATGCGGTCAATGTGCCACAACGCAGCTGGCGAGGTGATCCTGGGAGTCGGGAGTCGGGAGTCGTGAGCCGGCGACCGGGGAAATGAATTTGTAATGAAAGTGGTTATCCGGCATTCAGTGACCCGCCGGAGTCCTGCAGGAATTGGTGGCGGAAAGGATAGACATTACGCGAAATTAAACAGACAAATAATTCAGAAGCACGCACTGTTTTGCGAGGTTCAATGAAAATCAAAAGCATGTTTCAGCAAAGTCAGCAAAGTTATTTTAATGAGCAAAACAGTAGGGAGCTTTCCCTAACAGTTACTCCGTCCTTGGAATACGAACTCAAAAGATTGAGAACATAGGTAGTAAGTATGAGAAAATAATAGTGGAATATATATCATATATTAACTGAGTACCAAGCAAATCTTATACTTTGGCCCTGACAATGCAACCTGAGTTGCTCTGCGCAATTAGGGGTCCAATAAATTACACGCCCATAATAGAGCTAAACAAGCCAGGTTCAACAGCCGCATAACGCAGCCGTTGAATGGAAACCAGTTAGCAATCACCAGCCAATTCGAAGATATTTGGCCATTTGTATTGATCAAGAACTGTCAGCAGTGACCACAACTGACAGCAGGAGGAATCTGGGGGGCACTGGCAATTGATGATAAAGGCGCTCAGTTGACTGCAAGGATTGGGGCTGGGTTGGGCTATGGGAATGGGGAGTGTGTTCTAATGTGGAGTGGAGTGGTGCACGTGGATTTGAATGCCTCCCCATTCCGTAGTCCGTACCCCGTATCCATATCGAAGCTCCTGTCCTGTTTGCGGGTGCCGTGTGGTGCACATTTGATGATAACTCAAATGTGAAATGAATCAAGCGCAGCCACGATGACGGCCATGTTACCGCAAAGATGTCCGTGGTGTCCGCATTAATAGCAGGCGTGGTGCAAAAACTGCTGGTAGCTGCGGACTGTGATGGCTTTGACTAATGAATAGGGTTGGCTATTCAGCTAATTGCCAATAAAATGAATTATTCTAAAATATATATCGTATGTATATGTTAAATGGAACCAAATGCCAAAGCAACCTCGTATCTAATAATGTTCCTACTGATCTGTAAAATGATCAAATAGAGCTGTCAGTCAGTTAAATACCAATAATTACATTAAAATTATACCTTTTGGTAAATAAACTTTCCACTAAGCTATTCGCTTAAATATTAGTTGAATATTAGTTAAAATATTAGTATTTATTTGAAATGTTTTTGACATTTGGCTTCTTTCATATCAGACATTTGAACAGCACTGTCATTCGCGGAAGAAGATGGTGGTGGTGGTTATGCTGCTGCAGATACGGATGCGGATGCGGATGTGGATGCGGATATGGATGTGGATGCTGGTGCCACCTGACCACAACGCCAAGTAACCGCAGCGAAGGGGCGGGTGGTCGGTTTGATAGTTGCACAACATCTTGCATGCCACAAACCATTTTACAAGCGGATCCAAATCGATGCCCCACCTACGCCGCCCTAATGACGCGCAGGTGCAAATCGAGTCACCCCCGCCCATTTATTTCAACTGATATTTACATTCTACACTGCGACAAGAAGCTGTAACTTCAGAATTCATACTAATAATATTAGGCTTTTAATATATTTAGGGTTAATTAACCCCTTATCTTAAAGTATTTTAGCCAAGTCCTAACAACCCATATTCCATAATATAGCTTTTCAGAGAATTAGGATTTTCGAAAAAGATGAATATTAATTTAGGATAAGCTCCAGTTTAACAACCGCTTTTTCCTCTCTGCACACATACTCAATCTCAAGCACATGTGACCAGCGAAGACTAACAGCAGCAGGACAAAGATAAATCGTTAATAAATTATTTATAATTAATTTGTATGCACGCGGTTTTGTAACTTCTGGCTGCTTTCGCAAGTACTGCTATTGTTGTTGCGCCTGATTTGATATTCGCGTTTACGCTGATTAAATGAACGCCAACAGCCGCAAAACGCCAGGGAAAATGGGATGAAGAGGATGAAGAAGTTCAAGCAGCAGGTTGAGCATAGGGAATTAATTAGAACACTTGGGTGTTTTTGGGGCTGGTCAGCGCTCAGAGGTTCTTAGGGTTCAGGGGTTGGGGATTGGGATGGGGGATGGGGGATTGTGGATTGGGGATCGTGGATCGGGAACAGGAAGATGGAGATTGCCTTCGCGCCCAGCCTGAGCGCATGTTGAATAAATGATAGAATGTAATTGCGCCCAAAACACCCACAGACGGACCGACCATTTGGGGGCAGTTGTTCCCGTTCTTGTTGTTGGACTAAGACGTTTATAATGAAAATATTATTAATTATGACAGCCACAACAACAATGACTGATGGGCGTCAATTGCAGCTTGGCGGCAGTGTTGTCGTTCTGGTCATATTGTCGACACTCTGTGCCATTTACCAGTCAGATTTGCTTACAAAATTACCAAAACTTCTGGATAAAGTAATCTATTATCACTTTTACTTTCATATTTCCACATTCCAAGCGAAATGTGTATTTTAGATACCAAAATTTTGATTTTCTAATACTTTTTATGGTTTCTGTTTTCTTGATTTTCCCATGATTGTTGCTGAAGTCAAGGCAGCACTACTCAGAGCCTGCAAATCAGAGGTACACTGGGTGGCATTAATCTGCGAGATAGCGGATACGTGGCAGCCAGGCGGGGTCATAAATTATTCATCTTGACACCGAAAAATCTTTAATCTGTCTGACACTCAAAGCACTGATTGCAGTTCAAAAGGCAGCGAAATTTACATGATTGCCAATTGGCCTGCCTAATTGAAAGCTGTTCAACTTAATGTTTAATCGATGAAATTGTATAAACCAACTATTTTCAACTGGCTCCGCATTAATCATGCTCCAATTAAGCCGCACAGTTGCTGGCCCAGCAACAACCCACAGCTGCAGCTACACGCGAGTTGAGTAAATGTATCTGTACCTCTATCCCTATCTGTATCTGTGTCTGTAGCTGCGTATTGTATCTGACATCGCAACGAGTTCCCTGAACCAAGCCATCTCTCCCCGGCGAATCTCTGTCAATTTCATGTTTGCGCGCTAAATTAATTTAGTCAAAGCTTTGAAATTTCCAGTGCCCCAACCAACAGACTCTGCTCAGACCAACTAACTAGGGCCCATCCAACTGGCTGATGTGATGCGTTGATAGTCGACAGTAAAACCCAACAGGCACACAACAATTTGTTTATCTGTTTATGTGTCCTCAGATACAGTGGAACGCACCAGGATTTGCATATGATACTTAAAGAACTATGCTAGCTTGTGAGCAAAGTTTAGCACAGCAATATACATTATATACACGTATTTTCACACTTTTATTTATTGCCTTTTGAGGCGTCGGGTAATTTGGCCAGATTTAAATTGGGCTGAAAACATATGTACAGCTTAAGGGATTATGTTTGCGGTCGAGTACAATATTGTTAAATGTTAATCAAAAATTAAAATGCCAATATCTAACACTTCAGTGAAAAAACAACAAACAAACGAATATAAAAACATCTGCTGGCTTGCGAAGGCATTTAAAATGACACATTAATAATTAAATATTAACAATAATTTTAAACGCTGTCGAAAAGGTTTGCCTTTTGTTATTTTGCTATTTTTTACACAAATCAATTTGGACACCAGAGTAGAATTTACTAAATAATAGTACCATAAAGAATGGAAAAAGGATATAGACTCGTTTTACCTCATGCCAATGAGAAAACCAAAGAAATTCCAATGCTCGTTGCAAGACTATATAATTAAAGTGAATTCTAAGATTAAAGAAATGTGTACTACTCAGAACTTTTGTGGACTGTGGAAAAGGTTCCTATATCTTAGTGTTGGATAATTTAATTAAATGCAGACCGACAGGCTAGGAAACTTTGTCGACCCAGGGTATCTTTTTGCCACTGTCACGGAGTCTGTGACACAGAAATAAATTTTCAGGCATTTATTGCAGGTATCACTCGACACAGAGCACTCGGAGTCGAGTTTGTTTGACAGGCGAATTTGTGCAGCCATTTAGAAATATTCAAGTGAGTCTAACTCTTCGTGTTCGGGACTAAAAAATCGCAATTATATAAATGGATTGCGCAGTGGGTTCCATTTGTAAAGGGTTCGCCAATGGTATGCATTTATTTTTTTAGAAGAGCTTTCAAAAGCAAGCATGCACGGAGAAATGCAAAAGTACTATTATATTCTTTAGCCCCTAGCCAATTGCTGGAAATAAATAGGTGTATATGATGTGTTTTCTGTGTCAATGAACCCAATCTGCCAGATGAACTCGATCAAATGTAGGTAATGAGTTTACGGCACTCTACCCCTGCGAGTAAATCGAGAAAATCGCGCTGAATCTGTTGGAGCTGCACTATATTCAATGTTCTGCAGCGATTTATCAAGTAGCCGCAGTGTGGCACACGTTTCGATTGAAATAATCTCGATTCAGCTTTCGTGCGGAGTACGCGCTGTTAACTCGGCAATTAGGATGCAGCCAAGGTGCACGATTTGCCCTCAAAAGAAAAGCAACACTGAAAAACAGGGTTGGGCTTCTCGAAAATGGCATAATTTTTATGCCGGGGCACGCATACAGCACATGCTTGTAAAATCAATTAAACCTTTAGCCAACTACCATCGCCGCTTCACGAGGAATGTGCAACTAGTTCATTTGGGGAAGCCGGCTTTTGGGGGAAACACACGCACTTACAAGCAGACCCATTCACTGAACTCTATTCAGGGATAGTGTTGTCCACTGAAGGGCAGCTAAAACACTCTTAAATTACTAACTTACATAAAAAAAAATAGATATTAATATACGATGGGGCAGTCTGGTGCTGGTGTATAAGAAATGGATCGTAAATAGGTAGTAAAATAAAAATTAAAATGGATAAAAAATATATCAAAACAGATTTGATAGCACTTGAAATTGACTTAGAACTACTGACCTTTTAAGAACCCCTAGATGAGTCTAGAAACAGAACTATCATCCTGGGCATAAAGCCCTCATACTTCCCAATTGAAAGGACTACCATTAATTATAACTTAATGCCTCCTTTGAATTCGAAAGCGGAAACCACTGGTTTGCCAGCACTAGCAGACATCTGTGCAAATAGCCGAGCAAACAGAGCAGGACTCAAGACAAAGGCATGCCGCCAAGACAAACAATGCCTGATTGTCGGGGCGAGAGATCCTGGCAGGAACGGCGATATCCTGACAGCCTGCATTGCATATTTCGGTGGGGGGCACTACATCGAGTGCTCGTAGTAATCCCATTAGAGGATGTGTGTTTGGCTTGCTTATTTCCAGATGCCACGGGGTCGTGGCCGTTATCTATCAGAAATGCAGCCAGGCCGGTAGATGGTTTCCAAATTCAGTTCGTGACGGGTGTGGGCATGGGTTTGGGTATGCGTTTGGGTATGGGTAGTGGATTTGGAAATGGAAGTGGGTTTTAGGGAAGGGTTTTAGCATGGCCGGAAGGGCAAGTTATTTTCAATCGGAATGTGTGTGCATAGTTGGAATGGTTATTCGCTCGGGTACTCACTTTGTGCTGTGCGCCTCATTGTAGTTCATTAACAAATGCAGCACCGTCTCCCGATACTCCAGGACATAGCACACGTTGTTCAATAACATATCGAAGAGGGCTCGCGCGTTGTTGTCATCCTTTAGCTTCTGCAGTGCCAGCAGGCTCTGGAGCAATTCCCGGAATGTCTTTAATTAAAAAATTGGTAAGCATTAACTTGGCAGACGCTTGAGCTCTTGATTGGAAAGTGGCGACCCTGGACTCTGCAGAGATGCTGTGTGGCGCATTGTAATGAGCCCTAGAATCCTACTATCAGCAGGGACTTAGCACACATGTGTGTAATTATACAGGCCCTTCATTACCTGTGGCCAGTCCAAATATGCTTGGTGTGAACGGCATCAATTGTGCTTTGAACTAAGTTTGTGCTCGATTTATGGTAATGAAGCTGTTAGTTTCCAACTATCTTTAATACCGGTAAATTGGCTTCTGCCCACTATGATTACCACTATCTATCTATCTATATCTTCACAAGAAAGATCAAGGAAACCTTTTGTGTCAGACATTTCTGGCTAATCCGCGGCAAAGCCCGCTGTTCATTTGATGCTACTCCATCGTTCCGGCGGGCTTAAAGGATGCCTGGAGCTGGGCTTGAGCACTGGGAGCCCAGTGCCAAGAGCCGGGCACCCAACTTAATCCAAGGCAATCGTCGAGCGGCATAAGAGTGCCCCCAAAAGTGCACTTACAGCGCCAAAGCAAACAACAACAGACCCGCACACACACTGTGCGCTCGGCTTAGGTGGCCACCGGGATCAGGATGCGAGGATGGGGCCAGGTCCTGGACCTGGAGCTGCAGCTGGAACGGAAGAGACTTACCAAAAGCGCTACATGCAGTCGCTTGGCCCAGAGACGCGCCTGTTTCTTGTCGCTCACAATCATGTCCATGTCATGTTGCATGCGCGTCAGGACCCAGTGGAAGCATTGCACGCTCAACGATTCGCTGCGAATGAAATGGAAGAAGCCAACAGGGTTACATAACACTCTTGTGCACAGCTAGGAAATCTGGAGTCCTATTTATAGAATAATTAAATCTAATATAACCATTTAACTAAACTATTTAGTGTAATTCTTCAGAGTACGATAGATACAGAGTAATTGTAGGTGCAATTCAAAGCTTTCAACTGGCGAGTCAGAATTTCTTTCCAGTGCACAAGGCATCATGTATGGTGTGAATCGTTGTGCTTGAGTGCATATTTAAGTAGTAGAATTCTGCATTAAAGTTGGCCCAATCTGGCAGCGTGGAGCAGCAGAACAGGTAAGCAGCTTGCCGTCTGCCGTCTGCCGTCTGCCACTTGCAACTGCCAGAGCGAAAAACTCATTAACAAAATTAATTTTTAAGTAGCGCTAGAATTGAGCGCCAGCCAGCCTAAGTTTTCCTTGTCCTCTCCCCTCCAAGGATGCGGGGACCACTGGGCGTTGACATGCCGCACGTTTCCCAGTGACTCGCCCACCGACCGCCCACCGCCCGACCACGCCCTACTAAGCCGCCCACTTCCGGTGGCTGCAGCATTTGCCTGCAACTTGGGCCAAATTAGCAGCGCAACGTCGGCGGCAACCACCATTAAAGTTCTGCGACAACGTCGAGAGCATTTGAAGAGGCATTAAAAACAAATTAATTACAGATGTGCGGCAGCGGCGGCAATAGGAACCTAAATAAATAAATTATAAAATCAATAAAAGTGCAATGAACAGCAGAGCAGCACGATAATGTGGCAAAGGGAACAAACGGAACAAACACTGATTGATGCACAAACTCTTTACGAAAAACTGTGCAAAGCAAACAAACTAATTGAGATTTGGGTTTCAACTGGCTGCACTCAAATAAAATGGGTTAAAAATTAAATGCTCAAGTGGAAAATGTAGTGCAAGTCAAGCAAAGGTCTCCAGTACAATATGATATTATACAATATATATAATATTATCCAGAATAATATTACTTGCATATCCGGTTCACAAATAGTTTAGTTTTTATGAGTTTCTTAAGATTGTATTTCATGTATTTGTAGCCTGCAATCGAATAGGTAGAGGTGCCTTATAAGTGAGCCTTGTAGTTTGGCAAATTCCTGATCATTCGCAGACTTGAGCGATTGATTTCTGTATCAATGCCTTGTACGTGTACTCGCATAAACAAAATGACAAACTCAATTTCACTTTTTTCGGGCTGCTGGCTGCTGGCTGCTGGAAAAGTTTGCCCATCTGAAAGCCCATATATTACAGCAATGCCATGCTTTATATAGTGCAAAATCAGTAGAAAATGGCAGACGATAAAGAAAGTTCAGCGCGGTGCGGAGGCAGCGTCAAATTGCATTTGAGGAAATAAACAGAAAGTTTTATGGTCGGCGAGTATATATTGTACATAGGATGCTTACTATACAAGTATGGGAGTGTGTCAGTGCAAAAATGAGACGAAGAAGTCTGATAAAAGGCGAAAAGGAGGGACATTGCTGAAAATGAATAAGGGAGCAGGAGCAGGACTCGGAGCTCCAGTTGAAGAACCAACCAACTTAGAATAGTGCGCGGGAGTCGCCAGGCGGCGGAAAAGGGGGAAAAACTGGTCTGGGAAAACTTTGCGCCAACGGAATGACAACATTTTTGCAAAGCTTCATTGTTGTCATTCAGAAACTAATTTGAAAGTAACCAAAACAATTTTAAAGAAATTTCCCACCACACAGCCAGCGAAAGAGACCAAAGTGGAGCAGGAACAGGAGCAGGAGCAGGAGCTGGAGCTGGAGCTGAAGCCAGAGCAGGATCCGCACCCGCATCCGGCGGAGGAGGAGCAACGTCAGCCGGATGACAGCATAAAGAACGCAAAATTTTATTAACAGCATGCTGGACAAGAATGAAACAACAACAACACAACGCCAGAAATACCAACAAGGGGCGATATATACACTGAACAACAGAGCTTACTGGAATATTATATTACCAAATTACTATGAATACAATAATGTTATATTATCCTAATTACAATTTACTACTGCAATTTACTACTACTTCTACTGCATATAAGTTCCCCCTCAGTTCCTTTACAAGTATAAAACGATTACCACAAGGTACACGTATATGGTTTTCCATTCGCAGGGATATTATTTCTAGTGTGCAAAAATCACGATATCAGTATAGAGTCAGTATAGCTTAAGAACTTTGGCTAAGAACTTTATGAGGGTTCTGCCCTCAAAAGTGGAGCTTGCAGTGGCTGTAAAGTGGTCAAGTTTGGTGGGTCAACAATTGGCGTCGTGACTTTGATTTGTACATGTGCTTGTTGTCCCCGCCAAAAAGTAATGCAATAAAAGTCTAGTGACGAAACGCTGATGTCAGGCCACTAAGGAATGACACACAAATTGTGTGGTGACCGCAGAAAAAATTCTTGCGGAAAATGCTGGGAAAATGCTTTAGATTTCGCATTGGCACCCTGCTTGAACATTTTCGGGCAAAGTGCTAAGAGCAAAATGGAAATTGTCATCACACTAAAGTTTATTTGCTGCGCACTTGCCCCTTTTTGTTGTCACAAAAAAGAAAAGAAAGGAAAATGAAAATGAAAAACAGCAAATGGAAAACATTGAAAATACCCCTTATGAGCGGTCTCTACTTTTCACACTTCAACAGTTCAGATGATAGATTGTCCTTTCGACAGATAAACAAGTATTCGCAGCTTATTTGCTGTCGAAAACATTCCAGCGAAATCAATTTCAAGTTTATCGCAAGCGGTTGCAGTAAGAAGCTATAACCAAAGAACCGAAAATTGAATTTTAAAGTTGGGTTTACTTTAGCGAATCTCTAGAGTCTAGTAGGGTAAAGAGTATTATATTAGTGAATATCTATATTCCTACACTGAATCGTAGTTAAATGCAATTCTAACTTTTTTACGTACACGTACATGTATAAAAAGTTCCTACTTCTAAGCAAATAATTTAAATGGCAAGGCACTTGTTGAACGGCAGCTTCTGCGTTTTAAATTTCAACACCAGTGTGTTGTCCGCTTTGAAGAAAAATGTTCAAACTGAGAGTGGCCACCGAAATAAAAATGTAGGGGAATTTCCTTCATCTGAAGAGTGTTGCGAAGTAATTTGATTAAAAGCCTTGATGGAGGCGGTTTGGAAGTGTAGCTTGTGCGCCGGAGATTTGCATATCTGCTGAGTTGGCCGGAGGACGAGGTCAGCGCTTCATGGAACCACTGAAAGCGGAGCTCATTCATCAGCACCATCAGCATCATCGTCATCATCGGCATCATATCACTTGTGAAAACTCGTTTGTATATGCTTTGAAACTTGGAGGCAATTAATTTGAACACGTTAGGCGGCACTCAGTTGAGTATCTGGGGCAAGTCGTACAATTTCCAGAAATCTCCTTCGCAATGACATTGCCAAACGGAAATCATATGTCAGTGATGCTCACGTCTTCGTGGTATACACGTAATATTAAAAACATAACTGGTCTAGGAATCTCATATATACGTGTACTTATAGATAAGGAGTTGCTTAAAATAATGTGAGTCCTTGATGGTTTACAAATGTGCACAGATCTACTGAGTGCCACTCACCTGACTAACTGCAATTGTAGACCACTCAAACGATTGAACTCCATGAAAAATCGTATGGCCCACAATAGATAGGAGTCATCGTGACTCGACGATCCGGCGTTGCGTTCCAGCACCCGACGCACCTGCCTCACCAGCGTGTTGTAAGCGGAGCGCAGTACCTCGATGCAGTACTCGCGCAGGCACAATCTGCAAGAGCCGGAAAAAAGTATGAAAAAGTGTGAGGGAAATCCAGAAGCTAAAATGTTCAAGGCGCAGTTTGGGCGGGAAGGGGGCTGAGAGACATGAAAAATGGTTATACCACAATAATATTGATTGAAAGCGAACGCCCTCTATCAGTTTATATAACAAATGCGGACGCTGCAACGGCATTTGGCAGCGCTGATGCAATAAATTTCGCCTGGCCAATTTATTTGTGCAAAGCTGGCTAAAAGATGCACCCAACCAGCCAACCAGCCAGCCAGCCAACCAGTCAGGCAGCCACCCATGCAGCCACGCAGGCTGCCATCCAAGCGGACCACCCATACCCAATCCTGTCGAGCGTGGAGCAATCTCTGCCAGCAGGCGAAACACAAATCCAACGCATCGATGCCGACGCGGATTAATTTATGCCAAAATGGAGGCAAAAGTGAACAAAAAATGGCCAGCACCCTTAGTCGGCTTATTGCAGCATGCACTTGTGGTTGGCTAACAAATTGTTGGGGAGCACGGTGCTCCAGCACGTGACATTGATGAACTTTCGCCTTTTCCGCCTACGTGCCTGGGTCCTCTGACTTCCCGGCCATTCGTTTGCGGTCGGAATGGGACATTCGGAGTTGTCTAATCACGACCACCGGCGGCGCCCCGGTCACATTTGTTCTGCTCCATCAATTTATGGGCGCCTAAAGATTTGGCCAACCGACTATGGGGCTAAGCATCTTGTCCCATAAACCAGGCCAAGCGCTGGCCGACTAACAAGCAAAAATGTTTGCCAGCTAGTTCCATCCAAATCGCAGCAGCGGATAAAAACCTTTTGAGGATTTTACTTGAAAATTGCATGCCTCGTCGGCCAGAGATCCCAAAGTCGATGCCGATGGCAATGCCGATGGCAATGCCGATGGCAATGGCGATGCAGAAAATGCCGATGGCGCCGCCAAGTTGCTGCTGCAGTTTTATCTCGGCTCCGGTTTTTATGCTCCACGCCACAAATTGAGGAAGAAACCGGAACTTCCCAGACGAACAACAAATGCTCTAGGCTTGGGGAAGAGCTGGAGAGTCGGAGAGATATAAAGTTCAATTCGTGACTATCAATCATGGTAATAAGTGGCATAGACTTGGGCGTAATGTGGCTCACCCAACATTTATGCATTAATGTCTTCTTTTTTTAACTAAAATAGTTTGAATTCCTTGCTCATTCACCCAACAACTAGAGTATATATACAAGTATTTGGGACCACAAAGAAGACCGGAACCGAATGCATTTACTGTAACTGCTGAAGAAGACCAGGATAGCGGCAGCCCGGAATTTTGGCCTGCGGGCGTGGAGGCAGATCCTTTAAGTACTTTGTTGGTTAGCGGAGAAGCATAAAATAGCTGCACCTGGTGGCCATTAGGGGGAGCGGCGACAGGGGCGCTCGGCGCCAAGATATTGTTTAGCCCGGCCAAGTCAGGCGGAACCCTGGATCCCTGGAACCCTGGGAGCCTGGAAGCCCCAAGCAGCCAATATCGTTTGTGTGATTCTATAAAACAGCAGGAATTACAGGCTGCTGGGTGGAAGGGGAGCGAGCGGGAGATGAAAGGGAGAAGCGAAAGGGCCAAAAGGAAATGGCTTCATTTATTATTGAATATTATTTTATACGCTCTCTCGCTCGACTGCTCACTCGCTCCGGTTCAATCTCTCGGATACGGCTGTCCTGGCAGCGTAAAATCGAAAATCAATGGCCGGGATGTGGCTCCGGCGCTCGGTTGGTGGCCATAACAATTCCGATGCTAATGGCCACACCAGCACCACCAGCATCACCAGCACCACCAGCAACATCAGCAGCACCAGCCCAATACGAACAAGGCCCGGGGCCAAAGTGCAGGAAGTGGCCACAGACAAATGGATATGGCTGTGGGTTACGAGTAGCCCGGGACTCACCTCACGGTGAACGCACTGCGACGGGTCACCTGCGCCTCCTCCTGGATGTGACGGTGGGAGCGCTTCTGCTGCTGCTTCTCGCGGTCGAAATCGATCGATGAGACGCGCTCCAGAGCCTGGTGGCATATCACATCCCGATCCGAGACGGACTTCATGTTCCTGATGACGTAGGTGCCGCCGAAACGCGAGTGCCGTCCTGGTGGAGGACGAGCCTGACGACGGGCACGCTCGCGGCGTCGTGCGGCCAAAAGTTCCTGCTGGTCCCGCTGCTTCTCGCTCAGACTGCGCTGCAGGGAGGCGTCCGCCAGGGATTCGGCACTCTGAAATCGCATAAATGGGTATTTATAGTATTGTTTACTGCACACTGTACATATTTGCTTATTGCCATACCTGTTCCCTGAACAGCAGGCACACAATCTCCAGGCCGTGCAAATGGAACTGCTCCTCATCCGGCGAGGAGATGACAAACAGGACCAGGTCCAGCATTCCAGTTTGGTGCAACGCCCAAATGACCTGGTCGTGCAGACTGGCATCGTTGTCCGCCCGGCACTCGGCCTCCGGATTCGCTGGCACTTGCAGGACGTTCCGCACCAGGACCAGGATGCGCTCAATCAGCAGATTCTGCTCTTCGCTGCGAATCGCAAATGCCTGGAAGCAAAGCCAGAGCATGCCATGGCATTAGAAATCAGCGCCATAAAATGCTGCTGCAAATCCCAGTGTAAAAATCTAAGCGCCAAATCCCGCGAGTCAAGTTAAAATAATCAAATGAAATTAAATTAAATTAAATTGCAAATTTATGTAGCTCGACTGTAAAACGGAAGCCCCGGCTCGGGCCAAGACAAGCGATGGGACCACAACAAAGTCAAGTTGAAATCAATTTGGGCAGGGTGTGGGCGATAAGAGGAAGTGCCTGGGTGGCTGACTGGATGGTTGGATGGTTGGATGGTCGGAAGGGCGGATGGGCTCCATGGTTAGGGTTGGGCGCAGCAGGACATTACAGTTGCTGCTGTGAGCTTAAAAATAAATACAACTAATGCGGCTTTTGTGCCTACAAGCCAGCTGTGACTCCTCCGTCCCGACATGGACACCCACTTCCACTTCCACTTCCACTCTCACACCCACATCCACACCCACATCCAGAGCCAGGCATGTGCCAAGAACTCGGGCCTCCAGACCTCAGGACCCCGAGAGCCCATCTCAAAGGCAAAGTTAATAATGACTTCCGTTTTTGGTTTCCCTACGCAACAAAAACAACAACACCAGGGCGGGGGAGTGCGGCGGCTCATTCAAAACTGAAAGCTTTCCTTCGCAGCGGAGTAAGTGGAGCAGGGGCAGCAGCTCCTCCTGCTCCTGCTCCTGCGCCTGTCCACTTGGCTGCTCGCCGCGCATACATCAAAGCGTGTAAGTCGGTGCGACGCAAATAAAGAAGTAAAGCATAAAAAGTCAGCAGCAACAGTGCACTGAAAACAAATTCACGCCCAAGAATATAAAAACTTTATCTGAATCCATGGGATTTACGCTAGTAAAATCACTAAGAGCATTCAAGACAACCATTTACTTTCCCACTCATAGCATGGCTGTCAAATACTTTCACTTTCAGTGAAAGTTAGCAAAACAGAAGATACTTCGAGCCTTACTAATTAAGGAATATTTTTTTGGAGTGCACCACGCACCCAGGAGGAAGGGCGGATCCGCCGAAGGCAAAAGCGGAAAAATCCTCGTACACATTCATTATCAACGACAACAGCCACACAGCAACAAGAACAAATAGACAGCGTCCATATAGAAATTCGCGTGCATTTAACCTAACCGAGGAGGAGAAAAAGAGTGGGGAAAAGTGGGGAAAAGCGAGCAAAACCGAGGAAAACGGCACAAATAAAAGGAAAAGCGCTCCCTAAAAAATGGAAATGTAAAGAAATCCTCGGGCGACTCTTTGGCAACGCAGCGCCATGAAAATCCTTTGCAATTGCTCCCCGGAGTGTTATGAATGTCGATTCAATCGGCTTTAAATGAATTTATTTCGTTGTGATGGGCGATGGATGGTAATGGTGGAGACTAGGAACTTTGCCGAATGGTTCCGCTCTCTCATCTTTGAGATTTACGTTCTTGCTTTCCGGTTGCCAGGACTTAACTCATGATAATTGTTGGGATCATCAACCCGGTGTTTCAGTTTGGCCCTGCTCACTGAAGAAATAGTTGGGGTTCCAAACAAACGGCAAGCACTTCTTTTCAATGTAAATTTTCAATTACAAATTTATGGCAATCCAGCTGGAGCTCATCCATGAGTTGCACACACAGAAATCAGGAAATCCTCTTTTATTTGCCGGGTACTTGCCGATTGGTTCAAGCTGGAGCAAAGAAGTTTCGGTAATACCCTTAAAAGTGCTAAGAGAAATGCTGGGAAACAAAAACATTGTTTAATATTAATCTACGTGTAAAGTGCAAGCATGATTAGACACCTAAATCATTGCCGTAGATTTAGTAGTACGTGTATTTCCAAGAGTATCCAAGGATTGGTCATTGTTGTGCAACATTTTTTTCCAACAAGCAGCAATTGAAAGCATTTGAAAAACGCAGACTGCCATCGATTGGCAATCATGGTTGCTGGGCTCTTGCCTTTGTGGTTTGAACAATGTATCGAGCCACCCACCGATGTGGGTTCAATTCCATACAGTTTCGGTTAGCTTTTTTTGCCGCATGGCGCCGACAGATTTTTTGGGGATTCGTCTAGGCCGGAATCGAATTCCTTTTGCCAACTGTGACGCGTTTGATTCGAAGGTGCCTTGTAGTCATTGGCACCCCAGTGAAACCAACTTGTCGTGGGTGTTGATTAAATCAACTTGTTGCGGTTTTTTCTGGCGCTGAAAGCAGTGCAAGTGCGTGGAACCCTTTGGAGATTTGATTTCAAATTGTGAGATATTTTAAATTAAATTCCATCTTTCGTTGGATCTCGTTGGGCAGCAGTTGAGTCAAGTTGAGGGAATAAAGGATTAAGGATAAAGGATAAAGGATAAGGGGAAATGAGTGCACGGAACAAATAAAGAAGATAAAAGCGAGCAGATATGAAGTTCAAATTAGTTATGAACCCACAAAGCGGACGAGATCAGTCATAAAGCCAGCCAGAGCTGGTCAAAACAAACTTCAAGTGGGTTGGGCGATGTGAAAAACATTCCTTCTCCCCACGAAAACTTGACTGCTGCCAGCTGCAAGGGCCATTAAAAGTTTTGCGTACCCGCTTGCCCATTAATACATAGATTAAAGGGATTACAGGAATAGTTGCGCAACTGCCCGAACGATAATTGCCCGTCCTTTAGAATAGGAGCCAAACCCATGGGGATAACAAGTAGCTTGTGGATGGTTATCAAGCCCATGATAAGTCAAAATAATTATGCGCGCCACACACAGAAGGAAAGCACAATTGCATTGCAGGCGCCAATTAAGATAGCAAATGAAAACTGTGTTCCAATTCGAAAATCAAATGGAACGTGTTGGAAAAAGAGATTTGATGGGTGCCAGCTACTGGTACTGCTCACTGACAAATTCAAGCAATTTAATTGAAAGCTGGCTAGCAAAATATGAACTCAACATCAACGGGTTTAGACGGGCACACGTGCCATATGTAGATACAAGGCGATCCAGAACAGAAAGATGGCGATGGTAATGAAGCGCTGGTGCAGCGAGGGGGAGACGAACTGGCGCTCGATGGGAAAACGCAACCACTGCTGAAGCATCTGGGACGGCAAGGGCTTGATCCGTGGCATAAGCGTCACCGGAGTTTTGATGTGGCCGCGTGTGAACATGCCGCCGTGCGGGAGAATGATATTATCGCTGATGCAGTCGCTGCTCATGCGCATCTCGACAAAGGATCTGCACGAGCCAGAGTTTTCCATGGCTTTCGCATGGCGTATGGTGATGAGGGTGTTCTCGCCGATCAGGGACTGGCAGTAGGGGCATTTGGCCATGTAGTCCTGTGCCTTAATCCAGTTGCGAATGCACTCGGCGCAAAAGTGGTGGCCGCAGAAGCGGTATCACCCTCGGCGATACAGCAGCTTGCATGCACACCATGCACTGTAGTAGATGTTCTTATCCTCCTCATCCTCTCCGCTGTCGCCGCTGTCTCCGCCGAAATTCATTGGTCTTCGTTTGTCCTCCGAATTGCTTACTTGTGGCATGTTGTGTCACCACCTTGTCTTCTACGTGCCTCTAGTCACAAGCTATCGAGAGACATAAATACTAATGTCGAGCTACCAGACTCACTATTTCCAAGGCCTGCTTCAGCTTCTCGAACAGGGCGCTCCAGACTTTGTCCTTGGCAAAGGCTGCTTTGTAGCCCTGCAGGATGTCGATGAGCTCCATGAACACTTTGCGGCCATGGTTGTCCTTCGGTGCACCGTCCCGGTAGAGCAGCAGTGTGGGATTGGTCAGGATGACCAGCAGGCGGATCAGCAGATCGGATAGCTCCTCGTGATGCACGTAGTCCGGCAGCATGTAAACCAAATCCGTTTGCAGCACCTTGGAGCGGCCCATATGACGGCGATACTCGTGGTTGTCCAGGTCGCGACGCAGTATCCAAATCAGGTGCTGAGTGCCAGGGATAATTTAACTTAGTAACTTTAACTAAGTAGTTTTAAATAAGGAGACTAGCTTACCTTGAGACCCTCGGCGGCATCAGGTTCCGCTTGATATTTCTGGCCATCACTGTAACCCAGGGCCGCGCACGTGGCGTCGATGTCCGCCAGCAGAATAGACATCTCGGGGTGCACTAATCACTTCTATTTGTATTATAAATGGTCCAATAAACACTGCGAATTAAACACAACACAATTTCACAATGATATCAGCAGGAAAAGCGCGCGAACTTAGTCAGCTGTGCTGAACAGCTGATCGATCTTTCAGTGGTGTGGAACTCCGCTGGGTAGTAGCAGTGGCGCACACCTTTCGATGGCAGACTCACATCGATGACCGATTGTTATGATCGATGAGTTATCGATTGTTTTAGAATTTTTAGTGCACGTTAAAATTCAAATTTGAATTTCAGTAAAAGCACAAATATTTTTTTTCTATTTGGATTATATGAAAGTACTCGTGGCTAAATTTAATTCCACAACCAAAGTTGAATGGGAAAATTCAATTCACATGCGTGTATTCTTTGCGAATGTTTTCTCTGCGAAAATAATCCATATGTGCATTTGCATAAAACACTTTCCCAATGCGTGTGCACACTCATTCGTTTCCATCTTAAATCGATTTAAATCCAAATTATTTGCTTGCATAGGAGCCGCTTCCCCCCCCCACTCCACAGAGCCATTTATTTGGCTAGCTGGCTATAAGGATATAAGATCCTTGACGAGACCAAAGGAAGGCGCCTTTTGTGTGGTGTGCCTGTCTCCCAGTGCGGCAAATTCAAATCTGTTCGCCATTTCCATTGGTCATTGGAGCAGGAAATTGCCGGGCCACGCCGTCTGAGTAGCAAGCAGCAAGTAGCAAGTGGTCGAAGCTGGTCAGGATTGGTGGGGTCTGGTCAGGATGCAGCCGCTCTAATCATCCGGACACATTAAAAAGCAAAGGCAATGGCGGAGGCAAGGGAAATGGCGAAATTAAAAGCAAACATCGAGGCTCCCGTCCAGGATATATTTACCTATGATATGAACAAATACGACGGGCAAACTTCTGCGAGGAAGGATGGAGAACTTGGGGGGCACCACCTGCTCCTCCTGCTCCTCCTGCTCCTTCTCCTTCTCGCCCTGCAGCGCTTCACTTGCCCTCCCTCACCCCCGCTGTCATCTTCCCCGGCCGAAGAAGTTGAATTTAATTAACTAAGTAAATGCCCAGACATGGGCCCGGCTTGCTTATTTATCAAACTTCTCGGTACTGCGATGATGGGCAACTACTGCACTGCGAGAATCGTGTGCGTTTCCCATTTAATTAAGAGCCATGTGAGTTCCAAATCATGGGGATCAAGGAAATATAGAGTACATATTTAAAAAAACACCACCGAAACGAAAATCCAGACTGAAATACACGTGTATAACTAACTCTTAGATAGCGGTGTTACTTTCTTCATATGTATGTTCAATATACGTGTAGTTTCATAATGTATTTCTTGTTTGGTAAGCCAAGAAGAACTGAAATATGTATTTTTGAGATACATAATAATCCATAGGGACTTGCACACTGACATTTTCTTGTTGTGCACAACTTGAGCTAACTACAAGAACTTGCTGCCCAAATAAGCAGAGCACGTCAAAGCGGCCAAGTTGCTGGATGCTCGAGGGATCGGTTGACTCAGTGACTGGATGACTGACTGACTGACTGCCTGACTGACTGCCTGACTGACTGACTGACTAACTGACTAACTGAGCGACTGAGCGACTGAGAGACTGACTGGCAGGGCGAAGGACACTATGCAAACCTGATTATAATGTGTCAAATCCATTATGTGCTGTCAGGCTTTTAGGCACAAAAAGCGCCGCCCCTTCCCAGGATTTTCTTTGGGGTCGCCAAACGAATTTCTCAAGTTTTGAGGAAACTTTGGCCCCGTCAGGTTCTGCTGGCCAGACAAAGTTAATTATGTTTCTGGGCCTCAGCTAAGCTGTCGAGTGCCTTAGGCCCAATTAAATGCATCGCCACAGTGCCTTCAATCAACTGCTGGCTGAAAGGCTATGAAAGGATATACACGTACTTGCTGACACGATTTCAAACTAAATCAATTTGAAATAAATTACCATAAATATGCACGAGGCTGGGGGAGGATCATCACCTCTATCAGATTAAATGGACAGCACTTCACTGGAGTGTTGGATTGTGTTCAGTGCAACACACGTATGTATGTATATACAAGTATCTATCTTTTGTTTAGCATCACATATTAAATGGCTTGGTCGGCATCCTCAGCGGCGGGTACTTCGACTGCATTGTGGCGCTGGTTCCGCACAAACTCGCCATTGAACTGAAAGTCGAAGGGATACTCGGCCATGTGCTTCCAGGTGTGCGGAATGGGCGGATGAGCCTGGTATATCCAGAAGCAGCAGTAGTTCTCAATCATCTTGCCTGTCCGGTTGCTTCCCTCAAACGTGAGTATGCTCTTTACCCGAGTTCTGCCCTCGATGCGCTGCAGACCAACAGGACCCACCATATCCTTGTCCATGTCCCTAGCATGCAGTGTAGTTACTTCCACGGGCACTTCGAAGTCATCGAGGCTCTCCATCGGATGAGCGATGTCGCACAGCAAGAGAAGTGCCCCCGCCACTTAAGATTGCTGCATTAAGTATCTGGATCTTGATATCTATTGATATGCCTGCTCACCAAATGCCGAGGAGTGTGTTCTCATAGTGATCAAATTATTCCTAATAAATCAACTTAAAGAACGGAAAGATGGAACTTGGAAGCCTGGGCGTGAAATCGCAATTAGTTCATTCGCCACGCATTTGAGTCGCAGATCCGCCTGAAAGACGACCAAAGTTCCTATTTCGTATTTTTACAATTCCAAGTTATATTTCTCATATTATTTATATTAAAAATACATGAAATACATGAAGGGACTTTGAGTACGCGGCCAACGAGACGGGCGCAGTGCAAATATTTAGGAAACCACTTCGCCACCATTCTGTTGCCACAAAGGCTTGTGCCTTGACTCCCGCGATCGACGTCGCCACATGGAGCTGCTCGTTAGTGGCTCCCGTTTGGCTCCGGGTGCACCATTGTGAGTGCCCGGGCAGCCGGGCTGGGCAAACAAAGTGCGGCCGGGCCGGAATAGGGAGCACACAGATGCCCCGCCGCCGCCCAGGGGCAACTAAAAGTGCAGCGGAGTAACAGCATCTGACAGATGTCAGCTGCCATGTTGGCTTTGCAGCTTGTGGCCGCCATTTCGCCATTCCGCCAGCATTTGGGCCACCTTGCAACTCGACGCTTCTGGTTCTGCTGGCTTCCGAATCCGGATTCCAGCCCAGTGATGGTGGTTTCCAGCGTTGGTGCTCCTTTGTTACGCATTCAAATTTAGGTTTGAAACTAAGATGACATTTGCATTTTCGTAGGAAGTAGGTCACTTGGTAGGATTCAGGCATACCATTACTCATCCAAAGTAAATTAGTAAATTAGTTAGTTGGTGAATAAAATGGCGTTTTTAAACTTGCAGCTCCGTAGCATATAGCACATATTTTTCTTGGAATTTCAACTTGCTGCAAGTATCTTCCTAAAGATCTTCTGCCATCACTGCCTGTCGCATCTCGCATCTCGCATCCCGCATCCGAATTCAATTGTTTGCAGAGCCTTCATCTTGCATTCTGATTGCGTGGCTTAATTGCACAGCAGCCGCGAACTGGGCCAGATTTGGTGTTGGTTTGGGTTTTGGCTTTGGTTTTGTGTTTGGCCGAAAGGTGAAAGCGAAAGCTGAGTGCGCTTCTATGGAGCCGCGGCCAGGACGAAATGAAATTACCGCCCGGCCACAAGGAAAACAGAGTCGAGCTGCGTGTGGCTTCCTTGTCGTCCTGCCGAAACAAAGCAGCGCGCCAAAACGAGGAAATGGGGGAAAATGCGGGGAAAATGGGGGAACAGAAAGAGCACGAGAACGAGAACGAGAACGAGAAAAGGACTCGGAACAAAGCGGGAAAACAATTTCCAAACAAATAAAACTCACACCTGCGACTTGGGAGCCCGCAAGTGCTCTGGTCATCTGGTTGGCTCTCACAGCGGTTGCCCCGGGCGAAAATGAATTGTTGTAAATCAATTTGTAGCCGACCAGCGGGGCAACAACACTGCGCAATTACATGGGCATTTTTCAATCTGTGTGAGGGGGAGGTGGGTGGTGGGTGGTGGGTGGTGGGGAAAGTGGGCCCACTCCTGCCAATTTGTTCGCCGTGGCCTACGATTTGCTTTCAGGAATTTCCTGTAAAAAGGGCGCTACATGCACGTTGCATACTTTTCGGGGCTGTCGACAATATCCCATTAGTATCATCAAGAACTTGCAAGAACTTTGATTAAAACTAGTTTTAAATGCAATTCAAGCTATGAAATACATACACGTACATGTCGATCAAACCTGTTTACATAGAGGAATAATATTATTAATAATAATATTATCAGTAATGTGCATGTACATACGCAATTGGCTGTGATAAAGTATGAAACTCATAAAATGTTGAAGAAGATATAAAAAAACCAATATACCCTGCCTCGGGAAATGCAGGGCATTCGGGCGACTGCATATCCACGCACAAAATGTCACGAGATGAAAGCGAAAGTGCCGCAAAGGAGTCTACGTGTATGTGTATGTGTATGTGTGTATACAGTATACCAGTTAGATCCGCACTTCATCCCCCGGCAGGATACTATACTTCCCCCCGCAGCCGCTGCAAACAAATCAAAGGGAAATTGTAAACGACAAGTTAATCTCGCTTCAAGTATAACCGGAAGCCATTTTATGACCCAATGGACAAGTGGTGGGGCATCCCCGCCTGCCGTGGAGCAAGTGAACCATCTGGAGCATGTGGAGATGCACCATTTGCACCGACCTACACACATTAAAGAGGACAATTTATTCTGCACATTTGGCTGGAAGTGCTGCGAATTGAATTAAATTTCAATGGAAGGATGGGAGCAGCAGAAGGAGCAGTTTCCTTTGGCCTCGACTGCGGCTTGGAGGCATCTTTATCAGCCGCTGGCCTTTGTTTCTTGGGAAAACTCCTATTTTGTTCTGAGTCTTCCTCCTTTCTGCTGTTGCGGCAGCGTTTTTCATGATGTTTGCACATTCGCTCCTTGTACCGCCTCGATTTTGAGTTACAAAGCCAAAATCTCAGCAATCTGGGCCGGGCAACGAAGAAGCTGGAATACCTTTTGCATGCTTCATTGGCGTTGCCTTTCTGCTGAGTGAACATCAAATGGGATTTGTCTGCCGGTCTCCCAACCGCCGGACATATGTATCTGTATGGGTGCTCGTGTATCTCTGTATCTGTGTATCTGTGTATCTGTGTATCTGTGTATCTCTGTATCTCTATCTGTATCTGTGTCTGTGTGCAACTTCCTGTTGCGTAACAGTTCAATGGTGTGTTAAGCACACACCCACATCCCCACATCTCCACATCGCCGCAACCCAATTGATAGATGGCTGTTTATGTGCCAACAGGCAGCACATCTACTTTATCCCAATCCATGACCCACAGTCCACAAAAATAACACAGAAACAACCCAGCCATAGTAGGTGTCGACTCCACTTCGGCCTTCGGTGCAAATGCTATTGCAGTGCAGCTGCCGCCTGCACTTAGGCAAATTAATCCCATCAACGGGATGATTGTTAACCGCAACTCAAACAGCGGCCATTTGACTTCTGCCCCAACCCCCCCCACCCAAATGACAAAGAATCCTTTCAGCTCGACACACACACGAACAAGGGGCCATGTCGAATGACACCCACAGGAATAATCAGCCTTGAATTGGGTCGAGACACCAACTCACCTGACAAATAGAAATGTAACAACTGTAACACAACCATCAACAAGCTAACCCAATTTGAGTTACTAAACTGCGCACCCGGAATATCTCATTATAGGCACTTTCCAGCTTCAAGGTACCAGTTTACCCCGTTTGAGGCCATTGGTAAGACTTTCAATTAGAAAGCGCCCCTAAATCAGCGGAGCTCTGCGAGTTTCTAAATCTTCGACTTGGAGTTCGGGCAATAAAACGCCGCATTTGCCCGATTGCGTGGGAATCTGCATGTATCTGAGGTATCTGAACCATTTTAATCGCATCTCAGCAGCAGTTTGTGTGTATCCCCATTTCGCTTTTCCCTGCCATTTATTCGTTTTTTATGTGTTCCGAGTATGTATGCCAGGCGCATAACTCAAAGTGCTCCAGCCTGAGTCCTCGCTGCCGTGCAGATAATGATGCTAAAAGTGTCGCATTCGACGGGGAAGTAGAAAGCTGGGGCGGACCAGCTCAGGACCAGCTCAGGTTCAGGTAAGCCCGAAACGCCACACGTGAAGCGGGCAGGAATAACATATCGAAAAATAAATTTCATTGAGTGGTGGGATGCTGAAAAAAAAGAAAAGAAAAAGGAAAAAGAAAGAGCCTGGGGGCTGGGGAAAGTGAGCAAAGTCAGCGAAATCTGTTTCGATAGCTTTTGTCGAGGCTTCGGGACTTCAGAGCCCGCGGAATGGGTGGAAATGCCTGGCAAAGTCATAAAATCGCGAGAGCAGCTACAAAACATAAACAAGGAGGCAGAGGAGCCTTAATGATGTAAAATATATCGCACAGATTTTGCCAAAAGTCTCTTTCGGAGAGCCAAGGTCTGTGCGTGTGCTGATAAAGGCGAGATGGCGGGCGAAAGTAAGGCCAACTGGAACAGAATCAAATCGCGAGATGGGTAAAAGTGTTGAGCGCACTTCAAAGTCACAAACAAGTGCATAAAATATCAGCTCGATATTATTCAATTTGCCCTAATAGCCGCGCTTAGCTCACCACCCAGCCAGCACACATGGCGTATGCGCAACGTTTGGCTGGAGGGGCTCAGGAGAAGATTTGGCCGCACTTAATGGCCAACAAAGAAGTGTATTGATGATGGCGAGCATTTCAACGTCAATGATGCGCGATTTTATGCACAAGTCTTTTACATAAATTTCGCTCCCTCCCAAAAGCGTTTATGTGTGCACGAAAGGATTTGCCATCGCTCCAAATATCCAAGGATATTTTGTCTTCGCGCTGCTTTCAAGTCACTTCTTGTTT
This sequence comes from Drosophila orena, assembly GCA_005876975.1. Lineage (NCBI taxonomy): Eukaryota > Metazoa > Arthropoda > Insecta > Diptera > Drosophilidae > Drosophila > Drosophila orena. Next base: position 16,900,744 of record VCKV01000282.1, on the reverse strand, counting down.
TTTTCTTTTTTTTATATGAAAGCATGGAAGTGCGTACAGACGTTAATACGCCTTTGATATGGGAATCGTATTTTGCCTTTGCCAGCTTTCCTGATTCACATTTATGACACTTACCGATACAATTTCGCCGAAATCCAGGCCTCGGGAATAAACTTTGCATTTATGCAGATCAAGGCGAATTTATTGAAATTTCGAAGTACTTGCCGAATTGATGTGTCATAAATTCGCTCAGATTTTGGCTGTAAATCAGGATTATTGTGAGTTTCCAGGAAAATAAACTTGATTTTCGCCCAATAGCACTAAAAAGGTTTAAGACAACGCTTAATCTTAGCTTTATAGCTTCCTTCTAGTTCCCAAGATTATACGGACATACAAACATACGGACAAACATACGAGCAAGCATACGGACAAACATACGGAAAAACATACGGAGAAACATACGGACAAACATTCGGGCAAACATACGGGCAAACATGCGGACAAACATACGGACAAACACACGGATAAACATACGGACAGAAAGACATGGCCAACTCAAACTAACGTGGCTACAAACAGTTGCAAAATGTTTTGAGACCAAACTCGAACCCTTGCATAAAATTTCAATTATCAAACTCATAACTTGAGTCTGGGTGACCCACAGGGTTGAGACATTTTCGGAAGGCCATAGTTCAGTCAACCCCAATTTGTACAGCTTCGATTTCAGCCATTCCAATTACCATTCGTGGGAAAACAGATAGAACACGTTAAGGCGGTTAACAGGGCCAAGGGTAATTTATTAAGTGATAAATTTGGGGGCATTGCGAAAAATGTCAGAGAAGGTCAATCGGAAAGGGAAAGCGTTCGGGATTTGGTGGGGGAAAGGTTGAAGATCCACGTCACACCCAAAAAACACACTCAATCAGAAGTCCGTCCGTTGTCAACGGAGCGAGGAAGGATGCCGCCTCCAAAAGTTGGCCAAAACGAATCGAAATGAAAATGGCGCACAAAACAAAAGCCGCTCAGAACAAATTACCAGAGTCGTCTTTTCAATGGCTTCGCCTTTCTTGCCTTGCCCAGGACCATTTGCCCATTTGGCCATTTGGCCATCTGACCATTTGGTCTGGTGTCGTCCCTTCCCTTTGCCACTTTTCAGTCTGAACTGTTTGCCAATTGCACTTTTCAACCGGCCGGCCCCATTTCGAATGGGATTCCTTTTGGTGTGCTGAAGATGGCCAACGTCCAGTTTTAATGCCACCGTTAGTACTACATACATGTGGGGTTGCTCCCTGGAGGCGAATGTGTGTACAGCTGCGCCTCACATTCACTCAAGTGAAGGGACCCAATTGGGTTTCCTTTTGGGGGCGAAATGGCCAAGTAGGCAGTTTTTACGGGGGGGCAAGCAGCCCGCCCATTCGACCATTTAAACATTTATGTAATGGGCTTGAAATTTCCATTTGGCAGCCGCAAAAGCTGCACAGCTGTATGGCCACAATGGATCGTTAGAAGCCAGGCGGACACCTTGGACTATCCCCTATCCCCCATCCCCCATCCCCTATCCCTGTCCCATATTCTGATCCAATCTGCAGCTAAAACTGCACACACGAATTAAAAATGTAGAGCAGTTTCAGCACAGCTTCCCTTCGCACAACCGCAATGAGTCTTAAGCAGGTAATCCGGACGACTATGACCCACTACTCCTGGTTATTACTCAGTTAGAGATGAGCAGGCGAAGTCCTGCGAGTGTCCTGCCGGACAAAGGAATCCCGCTGCGCTTGAGAGACAAAGGATTTAGGGCCAAGAGCCCCGAAATTGGGTCAAAAGAAAATGAGAATGAACAATAAGCAGGAAAAGCTGCCATTAGGTATTCAGGTACAATTTAAGCAATTATTTTTAGCTCCGCTGGCTTTAGTTGGAATATTCGGTATAAAGGTAGAGGATTTAATTCGGTTATTGTGTTTAATATGTAATTGCTTAATTTAAGATTGAGATTTTTGTATAAACCCATATTAATTTTATTTCCCCTGATTAATGTCAAAAGTGGGGAAACTAAATTCGCACTCCTACTCCGCCATAGAACTGCCTCATTGAAATTCTTAAAAATATAATATTAAATTGATTTCGTTATAACTTCAGCCATCATTCGGCGGCGCTGCCATGAATATATTTCGAAAGGATTATGCCACGACCATTGGATTTCATGCTGCATCTCTGGCACCGAGCTCGCATCTCATTTAATTTCAGTATGCCAGTGGCACACACTTTCGGGCTGCATTAATTTGAAATGCGACCTGGTCGCCACTGGAGAGTCCTCTTCCGGCGGCCAGAACAAAAGTGCAAGATCTGACCAAGCTGGCCAGCTATCCAGCTGTCCAGCTATCCAGCTAACCAGCTAACCAGCTGGCACGTAAGCTCGTTACGAATTTCAAATTGAAATACTTTGCTGCGGCGGCAGAGTACTTGTGTTTTTAAAAACCCGAAATTGGGTTTGCATTCCGAGATGCGTCCAATGTTCCCCAAAAAGGGGCGCAACTTTCATTATTAAAGCGCCTTTCGGGTTCGTGTTTGGGGCAAGGCCAGGCCAGCTGCAAGACGGGATGCTCTGGGGCATTGGGGCATTCGAGTTGGCATTCGAGTTGCAGTTGCAGGCAACTTCCACGTCCGTTTTTTGCCTCTTACTTTTGTTCATTTTTAATATGACTTCTTTGCCTTCGGGCCACTTTCCCCTCCCTCCCTCCCTCTCTCTCTGTCTCACTCTTTCTCTCTCGCTTTTGGCCAAGTTGAGTCCGAAGTCCTGCGATCTGAGTCCTGAGTCCTGTGAGTCCTGTGAGTCCTGTGAGTCTGTGAGTCTGCGTGCTTCAGCCAGAAAGTTGCGGTTTGCTTGCACTTAAATTATTGCATCGGAGAAAAGTCCTTGAGCCGCAAAGGCATTCGCCTTTTTCAGAGGGCATGGCCAGATGGCAATTAAATAATTTGCGGTCTATGTGCTGGCGAGGCGTAAACTTTTCCAAATGCTTCAAGAAATAAATTAGCCAAGGGCCTGCCAACAGAAACACAAAGTGCAAGTGGCCTGGCGATTGAAAAACGCCAATTAGCCCGGCCCAAAAGAGGTCAGGCTTATCTGCAGATAGCACTGCCCAGCAAAAAAGGATGCCTACTCCGTTGGCTCACACAGAATGGCAGGCAATAAATCAATGGTCTCTAGCTCAACCTCCCACCCACACAATTGGGGCCAACTATTTCATGGCAGGCCAACAACTTGGCCAGAAGCGTTTGCTTCGCCTCCGCTTTACATGTTTATGCTGCAGCAGCATTTTGCATTAGGAATAGGCGCCATTTGCGGCATCCTGGGTTTTCGATTCGAATGCTGTGGGCTTGAATGGTAGAACGACAAACTAACTAAGACATAGCTCCATCCATTAAATTTAAAAATGTAAAAGAACGTATTTGTTTAAGCATAACTAAAATTGTAAATGGTTTGAATTTAAAATTTAAAAAACCGTTATCACTGTGTGCACAGGGTGACTGTGGTTGATGACTGTTGATTGAAAATACTTCCCAACACAGTGGTGAATATACTTGCTGCACAGTACACAAAGTTCTGTCCAAATCGCATAGATGGCGCACTACTATGTCCTTTAATCGCCTGTAAAATACATCTACGTAGAATACGGCCTGGTGGCAGAATAGAGAACTATAAAGTACCCAAAAGTATGCAACGATATATTTGAAACTCAACGAAAGTTATTTACAAACGAATTTCTTTAATCCAATTTTTAAGCTGATTTTAAAACGCTACAATCTGAAGTATATAAAAACATTTCAATGGATAATTTGAAACAAAGAATAGGAAAACAGATTAAAGGGCTAAGTTTTGAAAATAACATTTTATTTGTAAAGCAAAATTACTAAATTAAATAATAACTCTAGAGGCTTCCAGCGGCGCTTATTGAAAAAATCGAACTCTTGCTCTATTTTTATTGTTCACCCACGTAATAATTTGTTTATTCAAATTAGAAAAATTCTCGATAATAATCCACTTTACATTTACAATTATTTACTTGACTTATGAAGATCATATTCGTTATCTGCATAGTGGAGCGGACCCAGCACTATTTACACATTATTGCATAATTATATACATAGATATATATATATACGTAGATCCTATATACGTGTATGCATGATTATGGGGCCAAGTGTACGCGCTTTACGATATAGTTAAGTATAAGTATGTGCAATTCATTTAAGTTAGTTTGTATGAACAGTTTACAATTAGGCCTTACAGCTATTTAGCATAGAATTTGTATTTGCTTTTGCATTTGTTAACAAGGATCATTCCGCATTTCTTTCTCCGACTCTTCATCATCCGCTGGCATTTGGCATCGTTCATTCTTCCTAACTTTACACTGCACAAGTAACGCGAACGCATTCGGGGATGCCTGGGGTATTCAATAAATTAGGGGGCATTGAGGAGGTCTAGAAATTCAGATGGTGTGTGGCTCAGCCACATATTACAATTGGGAACTGAGAACTCAGAGCTGTGTATAACATTGCAACGGATGGGGGGCAGTCGACGTTTTATAAACAACAGTAACAGTAAGTACTGTAAGTAGCAGTCAAGGCTCGTCGTCCGACTATTGGTATTTACATTTAGGATCACCAGGTGGCGTATTGGTACTGCAGGTGCTGCTGCTCCATCAGATGCTGCTGCTGCTGCTGATGCTGGTGCTGCTGCGAGCTGTTGTCGGAGAAGTAGCTCAGCTCGAAATTGTGACTCAGATCGCTGTAGGTCGTCTGCGAGGGCGAAGTCTCGTTCACAATGGACGCATTCCCGGTGGACAGCTGCCTCTCGCTCTCCGAACTGCTCGAGCAGCTATTCGAGTTGGCCGAGAAGGGACGTATCATCGAGGTGGCCACGTCCACCGTGGCATCGTAGTCGTAGTAGTAGTGATTGTTGTTATTGTAGTACAGGTTGCCGGTGGTCGTGTCCGGATATTGCATCTCCGTCGAGTAAACGCCGGAGGACGAGGCCGACGCACTGGATCCGCCGCCCGCACTTGAGGCGGTGCCACCACCCACACTGCTGCTCGAGCTCACCACCAGGTCGTTCAAGGGCGGATAGAGCTGCGTGTAGCTCAGGCTATCGTGGTCCATGCTCCCCGACTGCTGCTGCTGCTGCTGCTGCTGTTGCACATGATGGTGGTGCCACACGCCGTTGTTGTTGTTGCTACTACTACTGCTGTTATTCGTTGGGGGCACGGGCGTAACCGCCGGCTGCAGCGGCAGCTCCGGCTCGAAATAGGGATCCAGCTTGGGACTGGAGCTGAGCGCCAGACTAACTGGCGTTCCGGGACCCACCGGCTGACCCGTTGCTCCGGCGCACTGCGGCTGCACCACCACCGACTGCTGCGGCACCACCACCACCTGGGCCTGCACCGCTTGTGCCGCCTGGGCCGCATGTGCCGCCTGTGCCGCCTGTGCCGCCTGTGCCGCCTGTGCCGCTTGTGCCGCTTGAGCCGCCTGTGCCGCCTGTGCCGCTTGAGCCGCCGGCGATATGGGCTCCCGCTTCACAACGCCCGTCTGAATCTCGTTCAGCACCAAGTCTTTCACCTCTCGTTCGCTCAGCACGTAGTTCACGCTCACGATGAACACTTCTCGCGAGGATCGCGAGTTGTGCACCAGGGTCGCGTACGACTGCACCCACACCCAGCCGCCGCCTTTGGTGAGGAAGCGGTAGTACTTGGTGGTCACTTGTCCTTTGTACAGCACTGTTGAAAAGCAAATTTTATTTGTTTATTAAAGCACTTGCATAACTGTTTATTGCTTTCGGGGAAAACGTTGCACAAGGAGTTGTAGCGGTGGATAGGGTCGAGTTTACTTACGGATTTGATGGGAGCAGCGCATGGCCATGATGTCCGCGGCGTGGATGTACTGATACAGGGTCTTCTCGATGAGGTCCTGCGGCTCGTATCCGGTTAGCTGCGACACGCTGTGGGCAAATAAACAGGCGAAAGGATGAGCTTGAGGATGCGGATGAGGATGAGGATAAGTCTCGAGGTCGAGGGCAGCAGTTTCGCTGGCTTATTTAAACAGTGAACGGTCATTGGTGTTGCCTTTGCTGCTGGCGTGTTTTATTCGGCCGGCTTACTTTCGCTGGTTTTCCAATTCAATTATGCAGGGACAACAAGGAAGAGGAAGAGGCGGCGGAAAAAGGGGCTGATTTCCGCTCACCACTTTGGGGTTGTTCGCTGCGAAAGTGCGAGGGCGCCAGAATGGGATGGCAATATGCTGTGGCTTCATGAGGGTAATTGAGTGACAATAATGTCAGACAAAGTGGGCTGGTTTTTTGGCCCGCCAGGCACTTACACGGAGTCCCTTCCCCCTCAACACTCTCGCACACACGCACACTAACAGGCACACACACACACACACACCCACACACAACACGCACACTTAAAATGACAAAGAAAAATCAAGCTGAAGAGGGAAATGATTTGTTTTTCCTTTTGTCATGTCGCCAGCGCCTTGCTTACATTTCCCTTTTGCTACTCGATTCTTTTTGTTTTCTGCCACTTGGAAAACATTATCTTTTTGGGGGCGTCTGCTGGTACTTTTTATCGTGGTGTAAAAAACGAATTCTGCGGCCCGTTTAAATATTTGCCTAGTGTCGAATATACCGCAAATGCAAACAGACAAAGGATACTTTCGAGGATTTTTCGAATGCAGTGAGCAAAATGATGTTGTGAAAGCTGCAGCCTACACAAACAAAAATTTGGCATGATCGGAGTTTTGAAAGTTCGCATTTACTCTAATTTTTCTAATTTATAAAAAGGATTTCCTTGCCAAGTGATTAAACATACACGTATGTATCCCAATCTATGTGTGCTCAAGTTAATCGGAAATATTGAGTTCGCTTACCGTGCATCGAAGAAGATGAGCTTCATGTCCAGCTTGGCCCGGAACATGAACATGTTCTGGTGCAGCTTGATTTCCGTGATGGCGGATGAAGGCAGCGAGTGACCGACGGCCACCAGGCCGAGATTCTGGATGAGGCTGCCCTGTCCATCGCCGCGATCGGGATAGATGCGAGCCTTCAGATAGCCGGAGCAGTGTATGACCTACAGCCAAGTGATCAAATAGTACAAGGATAAGCAATCCGCTTGGAGGAATGGAATCTACACCCTTACCTTAAATCCGGAGGTGGTGAGGCCCGCGTTCCTCTTGGCCAGGACGCACTTCATGCGCAGGAAGAAGGTCTTCTCGATCTCGATGGTGTGCGATCCGCGATCGTGGTCGTAGGCGGATGGGTGCTGGACGCCATTGGGACTCCCGATGGGCGTGTGCGTCTGGGCGAGCTGTAGGGAGTTGAGAAAGGCGGCCTGTGGCGTGAGTACAAGTCAGAGTAGGATGGATGCATGGCAACGAGAGATGGAGAGAGATGGAGAGAGATGGAGAGAGAGAGAGAGAAAGAGAGAGCGCAAACATTCACAAATGTTTCAAAGGACTCTGTGGCGAATTTGGGATCTACTCACTGGATGCTGGTTGATGTGCGGATGCAGCGACAAGATGGCGTTCATCTCGTCCTGATCGTAGTTGTGTATGTACTCGAATATGGAGTTGCCCGTCAGCTCAACCTGGTGGAAAACAGATCAGTAAGTCATTTAATATTAATATGATATATGCAAAGCATTATGATATATAATTATGATAAGAGCAAAGCATTATGATATATAATTATGATAAAATCAAAGCATTCCATTGGTACAAATTGTACATATTAGCATTATATTATTTCATATTTGTTGCGCTTCAACTTTAAGTTCCATCCTTTGTTGATGCAAATATTAAGTTTGTCAAGTTGATAATATAACTGGAGCTATGCAAGTCTTCTTCTCCAGCAGCACTGAGTGCCAATTAGTGGGCAAATGCAAATGAATCGCCTTTGCCGAAGCCAGCACACTTGGGCTTCCTGCACCCAAGCCCATTGACTTGCAAATGCAAGTGGTGGCCAGGAAGCGAAAAGGCAAATTCAGGAGGCCCGGCAAATTATGCGCATAAATCAGGACAAGAGATCCGCCGACACTCACCTGACTGAGGCCCAAGTGCACGGAGGCCGTTTCCGAGATGTACATGATTTTGCCATCCGGAGCCACCACGAAGATGAAGCCGTCCAGCGTCTGCAGCAGATGGGAGCCCAGCTCCTTGATGGTGGCCCCGCGTTGCATGGCGGGCGAGGAGCCCCAGGCTTCGCCAAGTCCTGCAAAATATGATGCAGATTTGTGAAAGATGCTTGGGAGAAATGTACAAATAATACTTAAGCCTTCATGAAATCTATTAAAAAATCGGATTTGTTTTAACTAAACTTTGATACTATCAAGTCTTGTATATAAAATATATAGAATGAAACAATATTTTTGGAATAGCTAGTGCAATAAGATATTGCTACTCAATAATCTAATTATATTCCGTTCCCGATTATGACTTAGTTTCATGTCAAGCTCCCGTTCCCATTGTCTTTTGTCCTGGTTTAATTGCTTGTCATCCGCTGGAAGTATCTTAATTCGCAGAATTCCCACCAGCAGTGGCTGTGGCAACAGCACACGCCCTACTTGCCACTGCTGACGTCTAAATATTATTCCCAATTAAAGTCATCGAGCGCCGTAGGTGGCCCATTCACAGCCCACCATTCCACCATTCCACCATTCCACCCACTGGCCCAGGCCCACCCCCGATTTTCCCTCAGTTCGCACCATACATACTCGTACACTTCTATATGTATGTATATACCGCATACATTGTGAGGTATGTATATAATAGCACTGGCACTTCCTTGGTCCGTCCGGATCTCGTTGTTTGTTGCCTATTATTAAAATAATTATTTCAATAAAGGCAGAAAAGAAAAGCACAAAACGGTGCGGCAACAATGGGAGCTACAACCAACCAACCACCCACCCACTTTTCGAGCAACCCTCTTTGTCAGCAGAAAATCTCAGTGGCGCACACTCACATGGGCGGTGGGGAAAAGTTGGGAAATTTGCCGGGGGTGGATGGGGGTCAGTTCGGTTTTCCAGCGCGGCTCTCGCTGCTCGTTCCTCGCTGCTCTTTGAGTGAAACAACAGCCGCCATTGTGTTTCGGCCAACCCCAACCAGCCGCCCACTTCATCCTGCCTGCTGTTTATTGTCTGCCCATTGTTGAGTGCTATTTCCCTGTTTCCCTGCTCCCTGTTTCCTTGTTTCCCTGGCCGATTGTCGCCAACATATGCTTTAAACAAACATAGCCGCTTAAACTTGAAACTTGAAAACCTCGCAGCGCGAAATGGATTGAAATGAAAGCACTGCAAGTACGTTGGAGTTAAAGTGAAAACAAAGGAGCATGTCCTGCTGTGAGGATATGTCGAGCCTGGATTATAATGAGCGTGCTGGTCGCGTGGCTGTCAAACATTCCGCATCATTTGCCATAGCCACAAGGCGCATTTCACACGAGATGAAAAGCCAACGGCGGCGACAAATTGAGCGCCAATCAAGTGAGTTTTCCTCGGCAGCACGGCGACGAGTATGGACGATTTTCCGAATCATCGGAAACTTACCATCGGGAAAGACTTGGCGCATTTTCAAATACGATGTGGTCAGCCGGATGACGGAGGCCTTGTCCAGTTGCGAAGTAATCGCCGCTGGCAGCGGCAGTAATTTGGCCAATTCACAGAATTCCGTGTTTTCCTTTTCGCGTCGCGTGCGTGCCGCATTTTTGCTTTTCTCCTTCATGGCACACGTTTTGGCTATATCTGCAAAAGTCGAAATAACCAAAAGGCATATTCAGTAAAAGAAGGCATAGTTGGTAGCAAAAGAACTAAACTAAAGTATACACGTATATATTCCGTTGGCAAAAACCACAACCGACCGTGTAATCTGCTCTCATAGCAATCCTTGCGCACTCGCCGATGGTTTGTCATGTTGAAAATAACAATATCCTTCTCTATCTATATGGATTCTGCTTTGAAACTGTTACGAGCACTTGCTCATATCCCTGCAATCACCTGTTTGCAACTGAGCCGCCTTCCACCAGGACGAGCAGTTTTAACAGTTTCCCAGCCGATCCCGAAAAGGATCTGTGCTACCTGATCCTGGGAAGACAACCTGCCATTGGCTGCACTGCAGTTTTACCTGTTTATCCGGGGCAATTGACTTTTTGCAATGTTACTAATTCGCCCAGATCCTTTTTGCTGAATGGCGAAACGCAAATAGCTGCCGTCTCACTCGAAGCGACTCCTGCATTCAACAGGTTGACTTTTGCCGACCGCAGGAGTTTCACTTATATCTATATACGCACACATATACATATGTATACTCCGGTGTCTGTGTGAGCACATAGATAATGCTCAAATGATGTCCCACGCACACTGCCGCACAAAACGAGAGTTTAGGAGGTGGCGAAGTCTATGTGCACCATACACTCACACTCACATCCACAGCCACTTCCACTTCCACTTCCACTTCCACTTCCAGGATGTGGATGACCCACAGCCAGAATCCGGCCATTGATAGTTTTCGAACGTGATTTTGGCGCAGTTTTGGCCAAATCTAAGCCATTGGGACTCCTGCTGCTTTATTTTCCATTGAGCCACCTTTTCCTGACACTTTTAAAGAACTTGGCCATTTACCCAAATGCACCGAATGGCTGGAATTCGCACGTAGATACAAGTTTATTGACATAGGTCACGTATCCTAATGTTTTTAGGTTTGCCGCTAATTTGAGCCCAATTGCACTGCAAAAATGTTAGATCAGATTGACTTGCTTGATTTTAAGCTCCTGTTGAAAAGTTAGTCACTGCCACATAATATTCAAAAAAGTGTAACAATTAACTTTAGCTAAGTTAAGATGAAAAATGTACAAAAAAAATGAAATCGAAAACTGCTATAAAAGGTTTCCTTTGTGTTGCTGGTGCTCGGTATCCATTCACCATCAAGAAATGAAACATTTGTCAAAAGTCAGAGATTGAGGGAATTGTCGACATCCGTTACGCATTCGCAGGAGCAACAGATTTGCCCAACGATCGTAATCCTAAAGAGCATTCGGCGCTAATCCGCAACGCAAATGTGCCAACATGCACGGCTGAAGTGAGGTTGCTTCCCTTGCTCTGCGGAAAAGTGGAAATGCCAGGGGAAATAGGGGAAAACAGAGGCGTTCCCATTTAGGCCGCGATTGCGACTGCCATAAATGACTCGACTCGCGGACAAAATGCGGACAAAATGCGGACAGGAGTTGGCCAGAGGGTTGAGTATCATATGCCGGCAAATCCATTTAATAGGATAGTTTACGAGCCGTAAGTGGGTCAAAATTATTCAGGATATAAGCTATAATTCCCAGCGAGCATTACAGCATTTCTGATAGCCATAAATACAGGAATATGCCAATGATATATCATCGTTTGCTTCCAAAACCTCAGTCCTGGATATGAATCAAAGAAAAATCTAACGATGCTACTTAGTGTGAAATGTAGACATCTTTAATTCTTTAGATCTTATGATCTGATGCTATGGTATTATAGAAATAAAATGAAGTAATATATTAATGCAAAACTTATAATAAACTGATGTATCGCATTGTATTGAAACACTTCTAAAATAAATTACCTTTCGAAAGTTTCTCTACATCTATATAAATAAATCCTAAGGCGAGGAAAGTTCCTCTTTCATGCCACACAAATTCAATTTGGCAGCACTTTAACGATCTTTTCCCGGAAAGCGTATAAAAGTGCGACTCATGCCCCGAATGGCAACTCAATGAACCGGATCTCAAGCCGAATCCCAGCCCGTTCAACCAACTTGACCTTAATCTGGTTACAGGCAAACAGCAGACGAACAACAAATGGCTAAAAGTTTAAAAATAAAGTCAACACAAATGTTCACACTGAACTTGAACTAGAGAGTGCCGCATGGTGAGGGCACTGGGTGATGGATGGTGTGGAATGGATGGAACAGGTAGGATGTGGAAGATTCCCACGCAGCGGAAACTGGAGAGTCCATAAAGCAATTAACAGGACACTGGACGCTGGTCCGATGCTAATGTGGGTGTTGCGGGAGAGGCGCAACAGCGCCTGCATCCTGCATCCTATACCCTATACCCTATATCCTACATCCTATATCGTATGTCCTGCATCCGATGACCGGACCTGCTGCTCGCTTCCCATCAGGACGAGCCACAGGTATGGATATGCCAAGAACCCGATGCTCGCAGCTCACGTTCTCACGCTAGCGCATCGCCAGGCGGGAATTTCCAATCGGCCAATTGATAACCAGCCGGGGAAAAACGGCCAAAAAAGCAGCACATGTCCTGGAAGTGTGAGAAACTTGCGAGCCGGCCACTCACTCTTACCTGCCACTCCTGCCGGGTATCTCACCGAGCTGTGCCCGCACTTTCCCGAGCGGTGCTATCAGGTGGGAAGCTGCGGCCGTGGCCGTGGCAAGCGGAAAATCGCCATACGCTGTAAATGTGCGTCACATATGCCGGGGCCACGGCGATAAGAGCTCTGCTCCTGTTCACGCCAAAATGTTGCAGCACTCGAAAAATTATGTGCATTATATGAAGGAAGTATCTGGTTGAATGTATCTCGTAGATTCAACCATCACTTTCTAGGACTCTGATTTGGTGGACACTGCATTGAAATGCAGAATGTTCTTGATAGAAACTAAGAATCATGCTGTTCCATTTGGGAAATACATAGTTCAATAAAATCATAACTAATTTTCAATAGCTGTGAGAATATGAGCCACTGCATTCTGTATTTCCCAGAGAACTGTACTATCACTGTTAAAAATATTCCTCATGCTAAGGCAATAAAATCAGCACGTAAAATAGAATATCTTTTTCTCAGTGCACCCACCCACATTTGCGGTCCCTTGCTCTCTTCCCGTGTGTTTTCCCAACGCACATGAAGTTTTTATCTTGAAACAACAGTCGGCGGCGCGTCGCTGAAGGGGCAACCTCCCTCGGAATGGGTGGCAAATTTTAATGCTCAGCTCGCGCTTAATTTTCGGATTAAAACCCGTAAAGCAAACAGCGGCTAAGGACACCACCAGACCAGACCAGGCCAGACCAGGCCAGGCCAGACCAACTGGATGTGGATACGGACTCGCATCCGGACTGGCTGCCTCCGTATCCGTACATTAACCCAATTTCAATATGCTTTTTGATTTGTTTGCGCGGCACTTTAACATTATCAAACAAAACTTTATGCAATCCGAGGGGTGTGCGTGTGTGTGTGTGTGTGTGGGGTGTTCCGAGGGTGTTGGGCGTGTGTTTTTAATTGCCTGCAATAACAAGTAACGACGGTCACAGCAACAACACCAGCCACAATCTCAGAAACGAGGCAGCAAAGCGTTGGCTTTGTTTTTGGTCGCCCAAATCCGCTAATTGCGCACAGTTGTCGTTGCTTTTGGCCCCGTTAAGTTGGCAATTGGCCCTTTCATGGCGCCCTAAATTATGCGAGGAACGGCCTATTGATTAGCATAATGGTTTATGAGCAAGGAATTAGGCAAAGATTGCGAGCGGATCCCCAGATTCGGCGAAATAATCGTCTTTTGTCGCTTGAGCATCAGAAGTTACTTACAAGAACTCAAGCTTTCAAATGGAGTTTAAGTTATTAGTAAAGCAGCAAAATACTTTCATGCCTTTACACCCTTAAAAACGAATTTAATACTACTGTTAAAAATAGCATTTAAATATTATAAGAGAGTGTGAAGTAAAAATATATATAATCACTAGCTTAAATGAAATAAACTATGGAAACAGCTTTCGTTCAGGCAAAATCGGTAAATATTGCAGAGCATCGAAGAGGAAAATGTTATAAAACAAATTAATTACAATCAAAATATCTGCAGCCTACTTAAACAAATTGTGTATTTGTTCCCTTAAATCACTAGAAAAAACGTGCTATTTGCACAATTTAATTTTCAGACTACGCATCGGTGTAAATGAAAGCAGATTTTAAAATGCCGTGGAAAACCCAACAAAATAAATATTAGTCGTGCAAATGCCAGTTTAAACAGCAAATGCGAGCTTAGTGCTTTTGTTTGTAAATCGAATATGCATTTTATTTAACATTAATCGGGCAATTGTTTTGCATGAACTTAACCGTAAATCAGAAATAAAACACAACCAAGGCAAACAATTGGGAAAACTGGGAAAATTGGGAAAACTGGGGAAATTGGGGAGCAGCCAAGTGAAAGCAAATAAAACGCAGCCAAATCGATCCGCCCGACCGAAGCCATAATCGTAATAATAATCAACCAGCACATCATAATCACTGCTTTCATTACACTATATTTTCAAAAATAATTATGCATGTGTATTATTCGTGTTTGTATTTGTATTTGCTCAACAAACATAAACGAGCTCTGCCGCCTCCAGTTTGGAATTATTTGGGGCCTTTGGGGGGGGAAAAGTGAAGTGGATGGGGGCGTACAAATAGCCAGGGCAAATACGCAAAGCGATGAGGCGTTCAAAATGCGAAAGTAAACTTTCGAATGGAATAAAAAAAATATATATATATATATGTATATATACGTACAACAACAACAACGGAGGAGCAACAAATACGGCAGCAGCGAAATGTGTACCAGGAGCAGCCAAGCTATAAATACGGAAAATCTCGGAAATATCACGTAAAATCGATCAACAATACAAACTTGCAACCAAATGGCCGATGAGCCCCCATAGGCCATAGAACAATACGAAAACCAACAATCCCCCAGCTCTCGGAAAATCAAACAAGTCAAAATGTATTGCACAGCAGCGCACTACCAACTTGCAAGGGTCAAATCGATAATCATAATTTGAGGCCCCGACTTTGTACACACCACATTCGCGTACGAGTGTGTGTGGCATGGCATGAGTATGGTGTGGCATATGGCATATGTACACATGTCTGACCTCACCTACGCGTAAATACCCAAACACCTCCATTATCACTTGCTCTCCAAGGTGCAGCCAGTCCAGTGGAGTCCACTCCGTTCCATCGGAATCGGAATCGGAATCGGCATTGGAAACGGAATCAGAATCGAAATCGCAGCTGGACTTCCAACCGAACCGCCATCCATTGTTGTCATTGTCGGTCGTCGGACGTACGTGATGTTCACCATAAATTTGAATTTGATTTCGAGTTTGCTCCAAAACACCAGCAGCAGTGGAACAACAATGAGTCCGGACAAACCTGCGAACCTGCGAACCGGCTACCTTCGCTGATGGTGGACACTGAGCAAATATCGACGGGGAGTGTGATTCCGGCAAATAGACCAACATGAAAGGAGTGTAAACACGTTACACACATAAGCCCACCAAGTGGAGCGGGGGAATTCGGGTGACAAGTTGCGAGCAAATTGGCTTGAGAAATATTCAAGGCAAAAGGGTTAAGGTACTACCTAACTACTAAACTGCTACTACCACTACTACTCAACTACTAAACTAGTACCACTACCACTATTACTAAACTAGTACTACTACCCCTACTAGTCAACTACTAAACTAGTACTACTACCACTACTACTAAACTAGTACTACTACCCCTACTACTCAACTACTACTTCGACTACTACTAAACTACTAAGCTACCAAACTACTACTACCATTAGTTCCTAACTACTAAACTACTACTAGAACCACACTATTAAACTACTAAGCTACTACTACTAGTAGTACTACCACTGCTACTTAACTACCACTATACTACTACCAAGTGCTTCAAAATACAATTATACACATATAATAATATGATATAGTATTACGATCTTTATTTTTGGCTCTTTCAGTACTATGACTATTGAATAACGATTAGTATAACAAACTAATAATGAATTTGTGACAAATAATTACCATCACTATCACAAAGAATGCATTGCTCTCTTAACATTGAACATTACCTTAGGTGAATCAATCAAAATTCAATGAATTATATAAACAAATAAGTGATAACATTAACACAAAAAAAGTAGCTTCCGTCGCTTATAAGGTTCTGGGAATTGTCGTTCCGCCATTTCGCTATTAATGACAGTAATGAAATCATATCGAAATGGTTCGGAAGCCAATCTACTGCGTATTCATTTAGCAGTTGACGATACCAATTTTCCGCTGCCATAAAAAATGCAAAAACAAAAAACGGCGGCAGTAAAAAAAAACAACAACAAATGCAACTACTGCGACAACTACAACAGAAACACTATGGCTCAGTCTTACGCTTTGGTGTAAAATGAAACAAAAGTATGGTTGGAGAAAAATCAATACAAAGTCACGTTTTAGAGAAAATCACGTTTCATTAGATACCTATGGGTATACACAAAGGCGAGTGCATATATATAGCAACATATATACCGACAAGGCATTAACATTCCATTGTGGAATCGTTTTATGTAAGCAAAAACTATAGTTTACAATTAATTGAATTACTTCTAAAAACAATTTCTGAATTTCAAATGCGAATGTTAAGTGGAATGGAGCAAATTGAATGTCTCTATTTGGAAAATACATAAGCATCACTATATACAGATTACATACTTCTTATTTCCCAGCAGCAAGCTCACCTTGAAATTTACGACACTTTTCACTTTAATATCAAGGCTGATGCCTAAAAATAGTTGAAGTAATGATTTTTGAGGGATGATTGGCGGGAGAAACCAAGTCTTCCTCCCCCAAAATGAAATCCCCAAAGAAGTTTAGGTGCTAAAGACCTTCTAAGTCAGGGTAATTAGTCGGTTTCCCCAAAAATAGTGTTGAAATGGGGGGATTTTTGTGTTTTCACCTAGGGTTTAAGTGACTTTATGAAGCGTTTCATTTTGGATGATAAACTGATGTTAAAGTAATTGGCCCATAAGTTAATCTCTTTGGTAAAAATATTTTGGTCGCGAGATTATAAAGAGCTCAAGAATATTGAGATATCTTATATCTTGTTATATATGGCAATCATTTAGATATTAATCTTTTGATAAAATATAATTGAACAGTAAAAAAGATTTTTTTGCTCAAAGAATGAAATTATGATCTTTATCGCTTAAGGAACAAGAAATCGGAACAAAACCCTTT
The DNA here is from genome assembly GCA_005876975.1 of Drosophila orena. Lineage (NCBI taxonomy): Eukaryota > Metazoa > Arthropoda > Insecta > Diptera > Drosophilidae > Drosophila > Drosophila orena. The sequence goes on along the minus strand of VCKV01000282.1, from coordinate 16,883,691 downwards.
TTCTTAGCGTTAAACAAGTTCGAGTGCACTTTTCCTATATACAACAAAGTAAAAGCATTGTAACTACCTTGAAGAATAAACGATTCAAGAGCTATTCCTAGCTCATATTAGCATAAAGAGTTGCAGGAATCTTCACATTTGCCTTGCTTAAAAACGGTTACACTATCAAAGTTGACGTGTTCGTTTGTACAGCGCAGCAAAATTACAGCATTAAGCGGATTTAATCACTAGAAGTCAAACACGCACACACACACACACACACCCAGGACGGCACCCACACTAACACCCAAGATAAACACTCACCGTTGCCGAGGAGCAAGAAGAGGAAGCAGAACAAACACCCCCAGAGAAAAGACAAACCCACCAACGTGCAACATACACAGAACATTCATCAACAAAAAATGTACGAGACAAAAGAATTTAAAAAGCATCAAATCCTAGACGAGACCAGAAATACGACAAACGAGCACAGGAAACAATCCAAGGCACACGGCACTCACACTGGCAAACAAACATACTCACACACACACACATACACACACATGGGGGAAACAGCAATACAGCATTAAGAGCGCAAGAAAATGGTGTCTCAGTCCCATTCCCAATTCCATATCGACTCCCATTCCCCAGGTAGCATTTTAAAGGCATTAGAAGCGAAGCACAGTGGTGCATACGCTCTCGAACATGGCACCAAAATAGATGAGCCCAAAGGTCGCTGACACTGAGCGGTTGGAGATTTTGTTTTGGTGAATCATTATTTTCATGGGGATACAGTTCTCATAGATAAATAAATAAATAAAGCCACCACTTATCATTTACTTTTTATCTTGATCATGTGGCTGCATTTTGGGAGTGTCATAATATGCCCAGAATAATTGTGCTCTTAAATAGATGGGGAATGTTCTCTAAAGCGATTTATTCTGGTCTCTAAAAGAATTATGAAAAAGTTAGTTATTCTCTTTTGTAGTGTTGAGAGTATTATATTGGGTCACCTCAGTTGAAAAGTATGCTACACAGAATATCTTCTAAAAAACCCCATCAGCGCCGCATCTTAATTACTTACTACTCTTAAATCAAGGTCAAAATCTATTTTTATTAATAGGTAAACAAAATTAAAAACGAACTAACGCTACTTTTGTTCAACTAGTCGTATACGCAATATTCTTAGTCAATCAAACCTCATTATGATAGGGCGCTTTTGAAACATTAAAAGTTTTAACAACTATTTCCGTTTAAGATTAACATAAATTGTTTTTTAACTGTGAAAATGATGGTATTTGTCGTGCAGTCTTGAATATGTTTTATTATCTGTGTTAAAATAAACAATTTGAATCCGCAGAAGGCCAGATCATTCCAAGCAAAAAAAACTCAGCAGATAGTTGTGCGATTGAGAACTAAGCCTTTATAGCCATCGAATTAAACAACTTTAAAATATATATAATATTAGAAAAAACCAATGACACTGTGCGTGGTTCATTCACCGACCATTGCAATACGGCTGCGCTGCTCTTGCGGCTGTTTCAAATGCTGTTGTTCAGTGTAACAGACTTATAGGATCGAAAGAGGGGGGGGAGCGGAAAACGGGTTCCACAACTTACACACACACACACACACTCACGCGCACTGGGAACAACCACCCTCTGCGGCAAACAACAACAGTGCGCGCAAGCGAGAGCGGAAGAAGAAGAAGAGCGGCGAGCATTACACAAATACACGCAAGCACACACAGACACGCACAGGCAAACAGGCAGGCAACAACATTTTCTCATTGGCTGACTTGGCCTGGAAACTGGAACTGGCATTGGTGTGAGTGCGTGCGTAATACGTACGCTTACGCTTGTGTTTGTATTTCAGTTTGAGTTCGTATCGCGCCACCGCTCCGCCCACACACACAGTGGCACATAATTGTTGTGTTTGTGTTGTGTTTGTATTGTGTGTGCCTGTCTGGCAACGCCTTAATAATTGTTATTTGAGTTTCATTTTGTTTTCGATGCTTGTGTGGGTGTTTCCCTCTGCGAGTGCGAGTGTGTGTGTGAGTGTGAGCTGTCTGTGTGTGGGCTGTTACACTCCATTAGCGAACATTTCTGGCATTCGAGTTTTAAGCTTTCTCCTTTTCATATTTCTTTCTTTTTTTAAGCATTTTTGTTAGACCTTCCCTGTGCGCATCTACATGCGCATATTGGGCACTTCCGCTTGTCAAAATTCAATGTCAGTATTGTCACTTCCGGTTGTATTGGTGCTAGCTTCTCTTTGTGTGGGTAAGAGAGACGGAGAAGGTGTGAGAGAGAGGGGCTTCCCCCTTTACATGGACGCCATTTTTATTCGCTTCGTTCCTAAACAACTCGTAAACATTTGAATTTACCCTTTGAAATGCTCAACATTTTAATGCTCCCATAAAAACGTAAAAGGAAATTATTTCCTTTATCTAAATCGGAGCCCATAAATATGTACTTAACGAAACTAATTAAATGTGACAAACAAATAAAATTGTAATGGCAACATAATTTAAAGTCTTAAATCACGCCACGATTTGTTTGTAGCCAAGGAAATTTCATGTATTTTAATGAAGTTTCATGTTTTTTTTTTGTTGAAAGGTGTTCTTTTGAATTTGTAAAATCCTTTAATTTCCATTTAAATGTTCTTTTAATTTCAAAAAGATTTCTAGCTGTCTGTAGCCTTGCTGGTATCTAAGCATTTCGAAATGTTGAAATGCTGAAATTTAATATGTTGCAGTTGCGATTCCAAATGCACGTTGCCACAAAACGAGGCAGTTGCCCCAACAACGACGTCGCAACCACCTCCTCCTGCCCCCTCATCACTCCTGTCGCCTGGGCAGACAAAACAAATCATTTTCGGTGGCTACCGTATGCAAACAAAAAAAACCAAAAAATGGGAAAAACAACAAAGTCAAAAAACAAGAATTCCGAGACGCAGTAAAAACAAACACAGTGCAGCTGCAGCGCACAATAAAAAATACTTTTAAAATGTTGAACCAACAAATTAGGTAAAATGCTAATTTTCTAAAAGTCTTAAAGTTCTGTTTTATGTAGTTAGTGTCTACGTTTATGTTTCTTTTAAATCAAAATTGTGGTGTAAAAACTCAAAATCATGAAGGGAAAAAATTTAATTTATAAAATATCCTTTAGCTAACTATTTCGTTTTAATTTGTACATCAAACTAATATATCTTATATTAATATTTAAATACTGAGAAACTAATTCAGTTTGCACACAATAATATTTTTAGACACTACTGAGTCCTTTGGCAATATACACGTATATAAAAAATAGGTCGAGTGAAAATTTCTTCGAGTGCAGCACGGTTTAATTCCTTTGGGTAATGATTACTTTTTGGATCCATCTCATAAGCGGTCTGCCGGGAGTGCAGGCTGCATCGCTTGAGGGATTCGCTGGCCAAGATGAAGTTGCAAGGGTCCGCGAAATCGTAAATTATGCCACATAAACCGTCGCGCGCGACAATGGGCGGTCAAAAAAAAAACAAAACGACACAACAACGACGACGACGACGACGAAGACGAAGACGAAGACGACTTGGTCACTGGGTGCAGTGCGACTTGATCCAACACTAAGCTGACCGCAACTAAAACGCTCCAACCGTCGACGGCGACGCCGCTGCCCAGCGACCGCTCCGCTCAGCTTTTTGCAGCGGGCTTACTGGGTTGTGGGTTCTAGGTTCTGTGTTCTGTGTTCTGGCCGCTCCGCCGTAGATGGCTTTCGATCGGAGAGCTCGAGCCGGAGCTCTGGAGCGGAGCAGAGCGGAGCAGAGCGGAGCAGAGCGGAGCGGAGCGGATCGGAGGTTCCAATGTCGCCTTCGCCGCGGACAATGTCACATGCTGGGTGAAAATAAACAAACAATAGCCAACATGCGACCATGACTTGTGCGGCGTTAGCAAAAAGTGTTGCATTTCACCCGAATCGCAGCGACTTTACTTTCTTCGCGACTTTTGCTGAGCTCTGTTGAATCGGAGGGCGACGCCAGTTATGATAAATGTTATCCAAGCCCACATTTGACCCCTGAATCAGATATTACTGTGCATAAGCAGGGTCTGATCAGCACGACATTAACCCACTGTGAGCCAGATTCAGCCAACCGAATTTATAGCAACTATTTGTTTATAATAAATAGTATCTTCTTGTACAACTACTCCGAAATAAATATAATAAATAAGGTATAATAAAAACTAAAGAATGTTCTGATTAATCCCGAAACTTATACTCTTAGTTCCTCGATCAGAGATTGGTTATTGTAAAAACAATCAAAGCATGTCCAAGCAAATACTTTTCATAAAAGCGCAAAATAATATTATTTAGATATACAATTAAGTCCCATCACCGCCATGGAAAGAGGTTAAAGGCAAGTTTGTCATCATTGGCTGTCATCGTATCGCATTTTGGACTTTACGCGATTCATTCATTGATCGATCACGAATAGTATGAGTATCTTTTGGCCACTTGTCAGCCGGCTACATGGCACGTGTTGCCGATTTGTTGTCGCTGCCGATAATGCTTTTTTGTCAGCTGCCACTGGCTTCATGTCTTACAATATTTCGGCTCTTTTGGGACTTTGTTTTTTATTTGTTTGGCTGGCGTCGATGAGCTAATCGCAAATGACGTTTACAATTTCTTGCACGCGCAGCACAATTTTCGCCCTCAGCTGCAGCAGCGCAGTGTTGTTGCTGCGCTGCTGCTGCTGCTGCTGCTGCAACTGCAACAACTTCCACTATCTCCGCTCAACGTGCAAAAATTTTAAATATTCTTTTCACTTGTGGTCCCTCTCACCGCAGATAATTGACAATAGTGAATCACTAGCATTAATGCCGCATACACGTATAGTTCATTGAATTCGACATATTAATACAAGTATAATGGGGAAAATGCATTCCAGGAATGATAATCAAGGAAAATAGTGTGGTACGCAATATTTCCATGCTCTAAGCCTAGGGGCTGCCGCCGATCAACCCTCAACTTGTCCATGCCAACATGCCGACATGCCCACAGATCTAGATGCATATCTCAAGACGTTCGATGATGGCACAATACTCGTATGCACACATGCCCGTGCACATTGGACACGGAGATTCCCATATTTTCGGCACAAAAATAAGAGTGCCGAACCGAACCCTTTCCAGCGGGAAGAGAAAAAACTTACAAGTTTGAAGCGCCAAGGATGCGGATACATGAGGACAAAATGCGGGCTCTGTTATCCGATAGCGGGATGGCAAGGACTAAGATGAGCACAATGGATCCAGGATCTCAGCTATTCCACGACGCTGTTCACTTGGAAACAAAGTTGCCTCCGAGATCGAACCGATTCGATATCGGCGCGGGAACGTGATCCAAACAATGGACACAGGACATGTGGCCAGGACTATGCCGAAAAACTGCCGAGCAAAGTATGTGCCACAGTGCAAAGGGTTCGTGTCCGCGCATAAATTATGCCATTAACCAATAGTTGTAAGAATTAGAAGAATATTTCACCAGATCCCTATATAAATATAAATATGCATCAATTTTGGGTGTGAAAATTGCCTAACTGTTGCTCCAGCTGCAATTCACGCTTGGCTGCCACCCCTTCGATTTTGTTTTTACGGAAGCTGGGCGACCGGAACTCTCCGCACCGATCCCGGATTCGTGGCAGAGCTGGGGCAACCAACTGGATTTGTGGCAGACATAGTGGCGGCAGTTGGCCGGCAACCTGGGATTGTTAAACACTTAAAGGAATCGGAACGGGGACGGCTGTGCGGCTCAATTACATTGGCGATTGAGCGTGAAATTGTGATGCATGATTTGATTTCACGTGACAAGGGGACATGGCATTGAAGACACCAGCACATATGCATGGCCTAGGTGTGCACTCAGCGAAAATAGCTGACACTTCGTAGCAAGGATGCAATTCGAGTCCCTAAACTAGACGCTTTCTGTGGTTTCCAATATCGTTTACAGATATATAAGTTAACAGAACATGAAGCTAATTGAAGTCTTCATTGATTGAAATAGTTCTGAGATTTGCTTATAAATTTTGAAATTGCCCATCTATACTTAAATATTGTATTTAAATTTGTTACAAAATACTTTAGAACTTGATAGACTGAAAGCGATACAATAAATTCCCAAAGTTTCCTACTTAATATTGCCATCATCATCTTGCTCCCAAGATAATTATTATTATACTTTGTAAAACTGTCTTGGTAGCATTTGGTAGACTATATTCTTACTGAAAGTTTCTTTTTTCACATAATTTTCCATGTGTATTTTGCCAGGTGCTTAAGTAAGCATGTGAGTCTTAGGAGGACCAACATCCTCCTGAGTCCCAAGGCTCGTTGTCGAATTGGACACACCCGCTAATTTGCTTGGCGCGCGACACCTTTTTCAGTGGAGTGGAGTGGACCTGGGGAGTCGAGGAGCTGGAGCTGGAGACCCGTCATGGTCATTTCTGTTGGCCAGCGACTACAACCAATGCCCAATGTCCGAGCCGAATGCTGTTTTGTTTGCTCGCCGTGCTTTGCGCCCTTCGGTCGGCACTCTCTACATATTTTTTGCCTTCCTGGAAGTATTATAGTAAATTTCTCGCATATCTCTCGTGTGTCATTGTCGCCAGGTGCCCGTATCCGTATCCACTTCCATCTCCATCTCCATTTCCATTTCCATTTCCATTTCCATATATACAACTGCGTCTCGGCTCCCCCCCTCTGCCGCTCGGCCAGATTATTAGTTATTATTTTTGTCATAAATGCAAATTAGCCATGCGCAATTTGCATATTCTACATTAAACTTGAAACGCATATAACTCTCGTTGGTCATTTTGAAGACGCGTCTGAGGTCTGGTCACTGGATATGTGGATATTTCTGTGGACCCCGGGGCTACTCCTACTTGGGTTTGCTTTTGCCAGTTCGCTTGACAGAGTTGTCCATTGGCTAGACATGTTTTGAAAGGAAGTTTGTATGCCCAACTTTCCTTTTCCTAGCAACATAAAGGGGTAAACTGTAACATACATGTTTTCTCCACCAGGAAACCCTTCCATAGTGAAATCGGAAAAGAAAAGGGTTTCTTCTAGCACCTACAGCCTCATAAAACCCTATTGAACCTAAATGTTTCGAGTTTTATACAATAGTCTTTATAATAATGTAAACCAACCTTTAGATAATAGTAACAAGCATAATATTTATGCAGAAAAGTATGCCTACAGATCATAAAAGGAGTATATAGTGATGGGAGGAGCTGAGAAGTACTACCTTATAAACAGTATTCAATAATTTTGAATTGTGGGTAATTATTAAGGACTATCTCGACCTAAAAAGATGTAACATTCCTGGTAATACCAAGAAACCTGCGTACTTCCCCAACTAAGGGTTCAGTACATCTAAATAACTAAAAGAAAGGCATTTTGCAAAAACTAAAATATAGTTTTGCGTAGGATACCGATTCAGCTTGATGAAAGCTCTATAATGCCACCGATTCCTGGAGACGACGACCATTAAGAAAACAAAAGCAATCGCTGGCTTTGGTTTAATGGGTACTGCGGGGGATTCTGTGGAAAACGCGGGGCTGATGACCACAGCGTCTGGGATGGGAATCCGGGATGGATTTGGAGTCTGAGAGGGGACACTTTTAAGTGCAATTCGATTTGCTGCTTTTCCCTTTTCATAATTATAGAGAGTCCCGAGTCTCGAGTCTTTCAGTTGTTTTCGTTTTGGGCCCTGCAAATTTGCATTTGGCAGTGGGGCGTTTCGGTTTATGGGTTTCCCATTTTTTCGGCACTATATTATTTCGTTTTATTGTTATTGTGGCTAAACAATTATTACTGATTCTTGGTCCCCGAATCCCGGGCGGACGGAGCTCGAAGTAACCTCCGCCGACGGCATCGTCGCCGTTGTGGGCGTCATATTACAGACGACTGGGTGACATGCCCTCGATGGCGATGGCGATGACGACGTCGACGACGACGACGATTCCAACTTCTTTGTTTGCCCTGCATACACGTATGTGTTTTCTATTTCAAATGTCGCCTACAACAGTTCGCATTGGATTTCACTTGTTCACAGTCCTCCGCGCGGTTTATTGTTATTAATGCTTAGTGGTGTCAGAAGGGTTCCTTCGAAGGGCAATGAGTCATCTCACCTCTGGCAGCTATCCGTTTTGCCGCTGGTATTGTTGCAGTTTGGCCACCGTCGATAAATCCCAATTGGAAAGCTCCGTTTGGCGAGAGAAGCTAACTAAGTGGGCGCCTTAACTGCTAGCACATTTTTACTTCAACTAAATGGTTTTCAAATAAATACACTCAAATGTGTTGCGGCCGAACGCTTTTCGTGTTGTGTGCCGGAAAGGTTTTCCAAATGAGCCCGTTAACGGGTATTATGGGATTGCGTTTATGGCACTTGGGCAATTGGCTTGCTAGAATTCTTTACTTATTTGTAATGCACACAGATATATGTATATGTATATGTATTATTTAACACTTGTAGGCACAGCGAGAAAATTATCCAAACTGGGATATATAGGTGTTATTTATATAAGGACAGACGGCGTGGACGCGCAGCTGAACCAGCGAGCGGGCGGCGAGCGAATGAGTGACTACTCAAATGGACCGAGCTCAGGCTGCAGTAACTGGGGGCAGCAGCAGCAGCAGCAGCAGCAGCAGAAGCAGCAGAAGCAGTGGAAGCAGCAGCAGCAGTGGAAGCAGCAGCAGCAACATCACATCCCAGCGGCAACACCAACACACAGGCAAGTGATGTGGAGGCGCGACGAGTGCGCACGCATACGCACACAGAGGCAGCACACACGGACACCACTTCAAACCCTCGACTGGAAGTCGCTGGTGCTGCTCGTGGTGGTGGTGGCTGAACGTGCAACTTTCCAGCCTCCTTCCCGTTCGCTCGCCAGTGTGCGTGTATTAATGAATGAAACGCCAATGCCACCGCGCCACCCCCACCCACTTGGTTTTCCCACACCCCATATGCCCAAATGCCCATGTACATGTGCTCACGTTTCTGCCGGATCCGGATGATGTGGACGACGTACGTGCCCGGCGACCGGTGCCGCAGGAACTGCGCTGCGCATGCGTGCAACGTGCCAAAAGGTATTAGCCAGGTGGATCGCCATTTGGCCAGGACTTCGAAACAGCACCACTCAGTTCTGCGAATGAGAGTCCATTTTAGAAATATATATCCGATCCTATTTATTATTAATGTATTCATTTTCATTTTCTGGGCAGATCCTAAACAGATAATTCTTATATAATAACGGATATATCTCTCTATTACTTGATTTACATACGAATATGATCATTTTAAAAAGAATTGAAAACAACAGAATAGTTTTACAAGTGTATAAGCAGTAAACATATAATCACTTCCGTGCATTTACCTGCATTTTGCGAACTAATTTAAGTTAACACAATCCTAAAACTGCTTACTAAATTCTAAGTGTGCACATGTGAAGAAAAGAAACCACTTTAAATTGTTAAACTCCGAAAATTAAGGCAAATACAATCAAGTGTAGATATTATAAAAACAAAACAATCAAATATATGGTTATCCCAAAAGTATGCTAACAAATGTTGTGACAAGAAAACTAGCAACAGTATCCAATTAGAATGGGAAAACCCCAAAAAACATTTTTTCCATTTAATTTTTTATTAAATTAATGCGTGACTGGCGCAGCTTTGAAAGAGCGCATGAGGCGCACTTAAAACAATTTTTTTATGCTACATTGTCAATTTTTGTTACGAGCAAACACAAACGAGGAACTCGAGAAACATCTTGTTATCCGACAGTCGTAGCAGCATCTACCGCGGATGGGTTCGAGTGGATATTTACGAGGATAAGCGGGATACATGGTATCAAAGTTTCATGTACAATAAAATAGTCCGCGGTGAGACAGTTCCTTCTCCAATACTTATATACAAATTACCGGAAGGCCTCAATGCATGCGTGTTAGGTCCTCGACAATCTTTATGACATCTTCCACATCCGCACTCTTTCGTTCGCCATTCAGTGTCAACTGGAAAGCAAATGTAAGACCATTATAACAACTCTTAGCGGCCTCATGCAATTAAGCTAACCTCCAATCCCTGAACGGCATCGCGCATCTTCTCGCGACCCAAGTCCAAAAAGCTCTCAATTAGATCTCCATCGATGAACCCCTCGCTGGGCTCCACTTTGGTGTTGATTTGGAAATTGCGGTAGTACGTATGCTCAATCTTGCCCACCGACTTGATTATTTTCTTCAGCCGCTCCTCCAGGCCGTGCAGGAAGTCGTAGAAGTCCTGCGGTATCTGGGTTACAATGCCGATGGCTCCGTTGCATGTTCCGTACAGAACACAGCCATTGATCGGCGTAGTTCGCTCACCGACGTTCTGCATCACCAGAGATCCGTGACGAAAAACGTTCACAGTATCGCCCAAATGGAAACGCGCAAGCTCTGGCAACAGCTGACGCTCCTCATCGGTTGTAGCAGCACTTGAAATATTTCAAAATGAATTTGTGCCGTGATTTCAAAATTTTTATTTTACTTACCTGTCCTTCTGGCATACGAACAGATTTCCATTTGTCTCGGAGCCTAGGAACGTATCATCGTCGAGTATCTCCACAGCTCGCATCCACTTGGGTTCGCAGTCGCGGGCGATCTCCACAAAGATTCCCTCCATCTGCTTGTGCTGCAGCAGGGTGATGGAACGCATTAGATCTCCGACCAATATAAAGTCGCCCTTGGCCTTCAGATACAAAGCAGCAATCATATTTTGAATGTTGCACTCCATGCGCAACTCCTTCTCATTGGTCCACTCGTATAGACGGACAAAACTTCCGATTCCTGCCAGGACTTTGCCATTGAACTCAACCAGGGCATAGCAAGTTCCATCCACCTTGGTCTCGGCCACTTGGGTGAGCTTGTTTTCGTTGTAGTGGAAGATGATAATCCTTCCCACCTTCGGCTCCGGTTCTTCAGGAATTACCAGTGATGTGGCCACCACATAGTACGTGTTGGGATCATCGCCCAGTTTGGCGGACATTAGCGAGGATATAGTTTCGGGGGACACGAATTGGTGGGCGTGCAGCACCTCGAACGTGTTTTGATCGATGACCAGTAGATTGTGTACATCAATCTCTTGGCCAACTTCCGCATTCGCAGCCGTGGAATTACCACCACCCGGTTTGGGTAAGAAATTCGAGCTACACGTTATGTTTTGAGCCTGTGTAGAGGCACTGTTGCGCAGTGGCTTAGCTCCACCTCTGCCATGGACATCAATACGTAGAGTGGACACAGCAAAAGTCTGCGACGCCTCTTGGTAAGCAATCCTTCGCGGTCCCTCCCCCAAAGGTACTGTTCGAATATGCAGCTTCTGAATCTCATCAATAGTGCCCAAGATAACTGCGTTCTTGTTGGCCAGCGCCAAACTATCTGGATAGGCCTGAGCATTTAAGGAGCACATGTGGTTGACTTCCTTCAGATTTACATTGGAGAACACCAACTTGTGGTTCGACGAGTAAATCACCGTGGGACGATCGGAGCAGGCAAACACATTAGTGGTAGACAAGGATCGGAAGGTACGCAGGGTGGTTGGTTGTGTACCGAGAGTAACTTTTTTCTTATCCGTCAGTTGCCCAGTAGTTTGGTCCATAATAAAGTAATACATGGAACCGTCACCCAAAGCGCAAAGCAGATAATGGATTCCCTCGAAGGTGGTCATCAGAATGGAACGGGGAATGATTTCTGCAAGTAAATATATACATTGATTTAAAGTTACATCTGCTGAACCACAAGGTTTTTCTTCTGCTTAATCGCTCACCTCCGCTTAGTTTTTCGGTGTAAATGGTCTCAAGATCAGGCAGCGACATGATCACAGCAGATATATCTGTCCATAAGCCCACGGCCACCATATCGGACTTCTTTTGAGTCTCATCCAAAGGAGTGATGTCCAAACAGGCTACCTCATACTCCAACGTCCTGCGAGACTGTTCGCGAAGAGCTCCATCTTCAATAACTATGTAGAATAAGTCGCATGCAGAGGCAACCACAATCTGGGTAGTGTTGCAGGACACAACACCGATGGAACGATCGCCAGTAGGACGCCATTCGGCCACGAGAGCTTTAGTGGCACTACTAACCAAGCGAACGCTATCCGAAGTAACTTGAATCAACTGAAGTATAAGGTAATAATTAAAATGATTCTGGATAATAGAATTTTTCAGTCACTCCACCTGGTCATAATCCACATTTGAACAAAGGAACGTCTGCAGATCGCTGGCAAATCCGGGAATCTCGGTCTCTTCCACCTCTTCGCCAGAGAGCGTGAGAATCCTTGTGTGTCCCACGAAGGCCAATACCAAAGTGTTCTCATACGGACTCTCATCGACTCCCACCTTTAGAGACCACATTCCCTTAATGCCGGGTAGATCGATGCAGGCATGCTCCTGAATGCCAATGCCTATGCGAATTATGCGTAGAGATCCATCCTTAAAGCTTCCCGAGCATGTGATAATCTGGCCCTGTCCCTGGCGATCCAGGTCCACCACAGCAATGTCCAGAATCGGAGCTAGATTGGTGAAATTCTCTACAGGCACAACATAGGACCCGTCGATGGCCTCCGAATTCAAGCGCACCAACTGCGAGTCTCCATGACGAGCTCCAATATAGAGGAAACCATTGTCCAGGTATGTAATGCACTCTGGTATAGAGATCTCGCCTAATTGCTCCACTTTGATGTCCTTCACAGTCACTCCCTTGCTCGATTCAGCGGTTCCAAGGAACAGCATATACAGCTGACCATCCATGTTGCCCAGCAGATAGCGCAATCCATTGCTACTCACACGGGCGTAACAGTTGATGGTGCTTTGGCGGAAAGTAAGCGGTGCGACAGCATGATAGTTGCTCCCGTCGTGATACACAATCGATTCCCGGCCGATGACGATCACACCACCGATGGGCGATGGCACTGGGATCAGCATGGTGGCCTCTGTTTCCACGTTGTCCTGCTTCCACGCGATTTTCATGAACTCCTTCTCCCGCAGATTTATCTCGTGCGACTTTACGTGTCTGCCATCATTGTCCTTGTGGATCACGATGACCGTGGGATTCATGCAGCCGTGCAGAAACTCCACATCGTACACGTTCAGCTCATCCATTCTGAAGGAAGAAGGGATACGTTAGCTACTTAAGCTGATCAACTAAATTATACATTTACAAATAATAATATATGTATATGTACATCGTCTTAATTTTCAATTCACACTACACTACTCTAAATCTACTATTGAAATAGCCGAAATTACCTCAAATTTGTGGCCTTCAGCTCGCTAGCATCCTTATCCAACGGAATGATGGTGAACAGCCCCTGGTAAAGGCACATTCCGATGACCCTCGCCTTAGGATCGATGGCTGCAATAACTCCGCCTTCCGAGGGAACGCCCACCGAGTCGGAAACATTGCCGTTGGCCTTGGTCACCACTGTGATGGCGTCGTTGACCATGCGGGCCTCGAGAATCATAACGTTGTAGCGACGCGTCAGTATGAAGAGCAAGTCCTTGTTGCTGTCGGGCGGTCGGAAGTGGCGCATCACGGCAATGGTTCCATTGATGTTGATCTCTTTCAGGGGACGCAGCCCCTCCGGCGTGACCAGATCGATTTCCACCTGGTTGTTTCGGGCAATGATCAGATTGAGATCCGTGGGCGAGGTGAAGTTACCTGAGGAGCATAAAAGACAAGCCGGTGTTAAGCAAACATACGAATTGCACTGGCTTGTGTAATCCGGCGACCGGCAAACATGCTTGCTTTCTGTTTTCGCCGGGGAGACCGCATAGGGAGCCCCTCCATTCCCCACTCTTCTTCTTACCTGTTAAACAGGCAACAACCGCCGTCGGCTTCTGCGCCGTCACCACGTAGTGATGCGACATGACTGCACGCTGTCCAGGATCAGGTTATCCTTGATTCGATAGAGCTCTTTACTGTGGACTAGTCAGACGCCACGAGGGAAACAATTGCTTTTTCGGTGACTTTTTAACGCGCTAAAATGTTTCCTGGCGATCAGTGTGACCGTTCAACAATCAAGAACTAATACCGCCCGGCTCAGAAAAAAATACTTCTCATACCAATTCCATTTGTATATAAGCCAGAAAAAATACTGAATACCGAGATGTGTTGGGTTTTCGCATCTCTCTCGATTGCCAAGAATAATCGATATCGATATTTTGCAGCCCTGTGACGCCTTTAAATTGCGGTTAAGCTGAAGAAGTTTGAAAATAGCGTTGGTAATCAGTGACTTTATCACCACAATTACTCATTATTATTAAATGACATCTATATTTGTTTGCTAGGATATTCACCTATATCTTACTGTATTTTATTTATATTGCACACTTATTTCTTGTTCTTCTATACTAATTAAAATTAAAAATAATTAATCAAGAGAAAATTAATGTGGAAAATGAAAGAGAGCTTAATTTTAATTTAACAAATTTTGAAGCATTATCTCTGGGGGCGTTGTTTTTCTTGTATTAGTGATAAGAAGCCGGCCTAACCGGTTCTCTTTAGTAAATGCTGTAAGAACTTATAAGAGAAATGGTAGCTCTCAGAGAGCCGCAATATATAAAGCTGCCTACATCGTTTGATATTCAGTTTGCCGCTGTTCCTCGACCTACAACAACCGCCAAGCAATGTCCAATAAAAGTAAAAAAAAACAAAACTCGTATACGCATACTTTGTACTGCAAACACATGCCTTGAATCTTTGATAAAGACAATCCCGAGCAATTTTTGTAATTAATTTGTTTTTCTTAAGCTTGTTGCCGAGGACCGGGTTACGCAACCCCACTGGACGCCATGAGGAGTGGTCCCCGCGAGAAGCTCCTCTACACGGTCGCCGTCCAGCCCAACTTGGATGAGCCCCACGGCGATTATCTGGCCACAGTCGACGTGGATCCCGAGAGCCCAACCTACTGTCAGGTAAATAAAACAATTCTTGATCACAGCTTGATGAGTAAATTCAATTAACTTGCGGGCCAAGCAACATTATGTACATTATAATTAGCTCACTTTTCTATTCGTTATCATTTTGGAATAAGTGTGGAAATATTTTCAAAAATACTTAAGACTCGACCTGATAATTGGTATAACTAATTATTACAACATTATTAACATCCTTTTTAGATAGTGCACCGTACGTTCACGAATCGAAAGGGTGATGAACTGCATCATTCTGGCTGGAACGCTTGCTCCAGCTGTTACTACGTCGATGAGAGCTCCAAGACGGTGCCAAAAAGAGATAGACTGGTATTGCCGTCCCTGAACTCCGACTTTATATATATACTCGATGTGGTTACGGATCCCCGAAAGCCAGAGATTATCAAGACCATTGATGGCGATGTGTTGAAGAGTCACAATGTGACGGGACCACATACCACACACTGTTTGGCCAACGGGAACATCATGATATCCGTGATGGGCGATGCAGAGGGATATGCCAAGGGAGACTTTATCCTCTTCGATAAGGAGTTCAATTGCATCGGTACTTGGACCAAGGGCGACAAGAAGGCATTGTGTGGATACGATTTCTGGTATCAGCCGTATTTCGATGTGATGGTTGCTTCGGAATGGGGAGCCCCCAATAAATGGCGACGGTGGGTATAAATATAAGCACCAAATACTTACAATATGGTAATCATTTTTATTCCATTTATCAGAGGCTGGAAGAATGGTGACCTGGAGGATATGTCTCAGTACGGCTGTCGTCTCAACTTCTACAAG
This sequence comes from Drosophila orena, assembly GCA_005876975.1. Taxonomy (NCBI): domain Eukaryota; kingdom Metazoa; phylum Arthropoda; class Insecta; order Diptera; family Drosophilidae; genus Drosophila; species Drosophila orena. The sequence continues at coordinate 16,867,933 of VCKV01000282.1, read as the reverse complement.
TGGTCAACGCAGACTCTCTACCAAACCATCGACCTGGGATCGGACGGCATAACTCCCCTGGAGATTAGATTCCTGCACAATCCCAAAAGGGCCGAAGGATTCGTGGGGTGTGCCCTCAATGCCAAGGTGTTCTACTTCGCGAAGAAGTCAGATTCCGACGAGTTTGAGGCGAAGAAGGTAATAGACATACCCGGCAAGCTAGTCGATACCGGCAGCGGAGTAGCTGAAGAAATGGGTGGCATGATTTCGGACATCATCATCTCCCTGGACGACCGATTTCTGTATGTCAACTGCTGGCGACATGGTGATCTGCGGCAGTATGACATCACCGATCCCGAGAATCCCAAGCTGACTGGGCAGCTTTTCCTTGGCGGTGCCATATGCAGTGATTTGCCAAATGTGATTGTTAAGGAGGATAAGGAACTGAAGGTACACACTTGCGGTATCGCTATAATACTCGTTCTTGTACCAGGCCATTACCTCATTTTCAGGAGAGACCTCCGGCTCGCTACGTGAAGGGACGACGCTTGGAAGGAGGTCCCCAAATGATGCAGCTATCCCTGGATGGCAAGCGCTTGTATGTCTCATCATCTCTGTATTCCCCATGGGATAAGCAGGTGAGTCCTTAACACTGAATATTCTTAGCGTATAGGAAATGTAATGTACATATATATCATTTTAGTTCTATCCCAAAATGGTTTCGCAAGGCGGACATATTGTCCTGATTAATGTGGACACTGTGAATGGAGGAATGTCCCTCGATGAAGACTTCTTGGTGGACTTCGCCAAGGAACCCTATGGTCCCAGTTTGCCCCACGAGATGCGTTATCCTGGCGGTGATTGCACCTCCGACATTTGGCTGGCTACTGATGCGTAATATCTACATAATACTATTGTAAAGATTAAATAAACTCATTCTTTCAAAAGTATATATTATTATTTTGTAGACATCTCCATCATTAGCTGATATGCTTGCCACATTCAAAACACGTTTATGATATGCTAACAAATGATTTGAAAATATTTACGATTTTTATATATTTATATCAATATATTTTGCTAGCAAGTTAAAACCAAAAGGATGTCTTAGGTGTTCTATCCGCTGCTTCTAGTATCGCGTTGACATTGGGAAGACCAATGAGATTCAACAATCGTTGACCACTGCAGATAACAAATTTATGGAAATATATTTAGGATATATAGGATATATTTTCGTTTGTAACTTATAAGGTATACTTACTTCTTATCACACGTGCAGTCTATGAAACTCCGAGCTACCTCATTTAGCAGCCTTTGGTGGTAAAAGAAAATGTGCACCAGGTACGGCAAACTACAGGGTATCAGCAGTCTTGCCCAGGGAATCTTTCGCATGGCAGAAAGCAGGGAATGTGGAGCCTTCTCATCTTTAGTATCGCACACTTGGCTCCAAATTACCTGGATGGCCGTTACAAAAGCGAAACACATGAAAGACAGACGATTTGGTAGGAGGGCAAACGAAGCCCCACTTATAAAGGAGGCCAGTGCATTGGCTTGACTTGCATTCAATCTTTTCAACGAAAGTATTTGGACCACCTACAAAGTAAGGTGGAACATTAGCTAGGAAGCATATAGATGTGTACTTTGCAACGACCCACCTTGAACAAGCCTATATAGCCCGCCAGGAAACTTGTCATCTTTGGGCGCAGGAGCTTTATGTTTCTCCTCACCAAGGGATTGAGTAGATCCATTGCCAGTCCAATGCCCAGGTATGATCTCAACTCCCTGAGACCCTGCTGCACTTGCCCCAAGACCGTCCAGTCCTTGCTATCGTCGGGCAAAGAAGCTGGTCGGATGAACCAGAAACCAGAATACTTGCGAGTCTGCTGATAGTGCAAGACTATCACTGAGCACATCATAAATATAAGAGTTTGAGCCATGGGTGAGTGTACCAGTCCGAAGTGGAAATATCTCATTAGGCTTTCTAATGCCTGCAGACACGTTCGATTGTACAGGAAAATGGGAATTGAGGAAATGGGAATACTTACTGCTGGTGTTGTGCCAGTCACAAAGAAGTGAAGAACCTGAGGAGGCATCAACCAACTCAGCTGCGAGGCAATGCAGCAAGGCAGAAATGGTATGAATATGAATACAAACCGCTCATTAAGACGCCTTCCCACGCACATCAAGTAGAAGGTAATGGCATTTATCCAGGCCGCAAAGCTGACGGATTGAGCATAGTTCTTGGCCACGGAAAGCAGCATGTTTTTAGACATCTTTCGCCAATTCATTAGCAAGGGCAACTGCAAAAAATGGCATTACAAATATATATGCTTTATATATGTATGTAGTTTAAATGACCCATATTTAAGGGTTCATTTATTTCACTGCTAGCTTATTATTTAATAACAATTTACTACCAGACCAGCAACAAGGGTGAATAGTACTTGGCACTGGACACATGGTTGCGGTAGAGATTCCACAACAATGCCTTCGTGCAACTCTGGCCCGGCCGGCTGTGCAGGATGGCGCAGTGCACTCGGTTTAGGGGCGGTTCCAGAAGTTTGCTCGGTGCGACCATTACGCGGCGATATTCGGTTGATACTGATCGGAACCCCTCCAGAGAAACCCACCGGCTGTTCAAAGCCAGCCCATGGGATCAAAGGGTTAATATGCAAAACATTGGAAACGTACATATATTCAAATGGCACGCATAACATTTAATCAATTCACTGCAGTCGAGCGTTCCGTTTGCTGGTGTTTTCAGCGCTTTTGGAAAATAGAAAAGCATAATTTTTAGTACCCGGAAAAGCAGTTGACGAAATGGAGCAGCAGGAAAGGAAGCTAGTACCTGGAGTTGGACAGGATTTGCTCAGTGCACTGGATGAGAAGTTGCAATTGAAACACGAAGAGGAAAGTTACTTTATTTTCGATAATTTTATAATTTTATAATTACTAACCATCCACCTCCTCCACAGTGGGATGGGTACCCTTGCCCATCGATGGCTTGCCCTTGTTACCGCCATGGAGTTTCGACATTATGGGACTGCAGATGCGCTGGCACTCGCTCAGATGACTCTCGAACTCCTCCTTCTCGGCCAGCGAGTTCTTGTCCAGCCAGGATGCCTCGGAGGAGCACTTGTCGCGCACCTTGGAGCATTCGGACGCGGAAAGGACGCCGGATGGAGCGTCGTCGACTGCCTGGCGACATGCGTAGATGTATCCCTCGAGGTTGTTCTTGGACAGAACCCGCTCCCGCTGACGATCATCCTCCACCTTGTACTTCTCCGCGTCCGAGAGCATGCGATCAATCTCCGCTTTGGAAAGTCTGCCCTTGTCGTTGGTAATGGTGATCTTCTCGCTCCTCCCGGTGCTGCTGTCCTTGGCATTCACATTCAAGATGCCATCTGCATTCAGGTCGAAGGCCACCTCAATCTGGGGAACTCCGCGAGGCGCCGGCGGAATGCCGGTGAGGTTAAAGGTGCCCAGCAGATTGTTATCCTTGGTCATGGCCCGCTCGCCCTCGTACACCTGAATGGTCACCGCATTCTGATTGTCACTGTAGGTGGTGAAGATCTGCTGCTGCTTGCAGGGAATGCGGGCGTTGCGCTCCACCAACTTGGTCATCACGCCGCCAGCGGTCTCGATGCCCAGCGAAAGGGGAGCCACGTCCACGAGGAGAAGATCCTGGATCTGTGAGCTGCCCACGCCGGTGAGAATGGCAGCCTGCACGGCGGCACCATATGCCACCGCCTCATCGGGATTGATGGAGAGATTCAGCTGCTTGCCCCCGAACAGATCTTGCAGGAGCTTCTGAATCTTGGGAATGCGCGTGGAGCCGCCCACCAGAACCACATCGTGAATGGCCTTCTTGTCCATCTTGGCATCGCTCAGTGCCCGCTCCACCGGTTGCATGGTGGATCGGAAGAGGTCCATGTTCAGCTCCTCGAAACGGGCCCGCGAAATCTTCGAGTAAAAGTCAATGCCCTCGTGCAGGGCATCAATCTCCAAGGATGCCTCCGTGCTGGAGGACAGCGTCCGCTTGGCCCGTTCACAAGCCGTTCGCAGGCGTCGCAAGGCCCTGGCATTACCCTTGAGGTCCGACTTGTGCTTCCGCTTGAATTCCTCCGCAAAATGATTGACCAGCCGGTTGTCGAAGTCCTCGCCGCCCAAATGGGTGTCGCCGGCCGTGGCCTTCACCTCGAACAGGGAACCCTCATCGATGGTCAGTATGGAGACATCGAAAGTGCCGCCACCGAGGTCAAAAATCAGCACATTGCGCTCCCCCTTGAGGTTCTTATCCAGGCCGTAGGCCAGAGCTGCCGCAGTGGGCTCATTGATGATCCTCAGCACATTCAATCCAGCAATGGAGCCCGCATCCTTGGTCGCCTGCCGCTGGCTATCATTGAAATAGGCTGGCACTGTGACCACCGCCTCCTTCACCTTGCCACCTAGATAGACCTCGGCGATCTCGCGCATCTTGGTCAGCACCATCGAACTGATCTCCTCGGGCGCAAATCGCTTCCGATCACCCTTGAACTCCACCTCGATCTTGGGCTTGCCCTTATCGTTGATGACCTTGAAGGGCCAGAGCTTCAGGTCATCCTGGACTTTCTTGTCGTCGAATTTGCGCCCAATTAATCGCTTGGCATCGAAAACCGTGTTCTTGGCATTCATGGCCACCTGGGAAGTAATGGCAATGTTATTATTTATACATCAAAATCTTTAAGAAAGTCTCAAGGCTTCGTATACATTTTCTAAAGAATTTTATTAATATCAATCTATTTTCACGAAATGAAATGCATGATTTTCGCTATAATAACGTTTCTGGATAAACTGAAGTTTATTAAACTGTGTTTCTCATGGTTGAAAGTCCTAAAAAGTTGAGATACTTTTGCAACTGAATGCATCACAGAGATAAATGCACTTAGAAATGCACTTAAAATTCATTCTTTTCTCAGTTTTCCTCACCTTTTATTCATATTTATCCATATATCCATATTTGTTTTAAGCATATACATAAGTTTGTAACCCACCCACTTTGCTCAGTTTTCACATTTATTTGTGTGCCTTATACGATTCCAATTAAAACATTGAAAACTCGCACCTGGCCATATTGGCTCTGCTCTGTACAATCCGCATATTTGGACAATGGTGGTGGGGACCCAGACTCACCTGGTTCTTGGCCGGATCGCCAATCAGGCGCTCCGTGTCGTTGAATGCCACATAGGAGGGCGTGGTGCGGTTGCCCTGGTCATTGGCAATGATCTCCACCTTGCTGTTCTGCCAAACTCCCACGCAGGAGTAGGTGGTGCCCAAGTCGATGCCGATGGCCGGAGTTTTCACCATTTTTCCAGGGTACGAATCTACGGGGCTGAGTATCCACAATTTGCGATGCTGCAGCTACTAATGCTGATTTTGAACTGAAAAAAAGCGCGATTGTTGCTGCTATTTATGTTGTTGCCGATTTGGCGAATTCTACGAAATGAATAGAATTTTGGATTCCTATATTTTTCACACGCCGAAATCGAAAAGTGTGTTTGCTCTAGAAGCGTTTGCCACTGACATTTTACTTTGGGCAGGCTGCGTTTTTGGAATTGTTCGGCTTTGATCGATGATGTCTCGTTTTGGATTCATAAAAATAAATATGAGCACGTTGCTCTCGTTTTTCCAGGCCAAGGGGGAAGTACGCCTTCGCTTTCATTTGTTATTACTTTAAACTTAATTGGAGGAATATTTCTAAAAATAATTCAAATTATATTTCGCACTCTAGCGCTTGCCCTTCTTTTTCTTCTTTTGACCATCTGGCCAAGCAAATCCTCTTGACTTCAGTACGTCCTAAAATAAAATATATCTTCTTGATTTATTTTTTAATAACTTACACTGAATACTAACTTACCTGAACATTGTGGCACACATAGTAGGCGTTTTCCATTGCGGCGTCATTGAAAATGTCGCAGCCAATGGACTTGCCCACGCCCCCTTTCTTCTTGCCGCCCTCTTTCTTCTTCTTCTCCTCGCCCTCACCACTTCCTGCGTTGCTGGATGTAGAATCCTTGCTATTGCGCTTCTTTTTGCTCTTCACGACCATTCTTAAGTTATTTGCATCTGAAGTCAAAATTATTGATTAAATAAACAATTTCCGCACTTTGCGGTGCCTAGCAACGATTGCATTTCATCCAACAACACGAAAAATGACTAAATAATACTTTTTGGCTGTGCTTTATTTTAAATTTGAGTATACATTTCTATACCCGTTACTCGTAGAGTAAAGGATATACTAGAAAAGGGTATACTCGTTGAAAAGTATGTAACAGGCATAAGGAGGCGTTTCCGATAAAGTATAATATTCTATATTCTATATTCTGTATAAAGTATATATATTCTTGATCAGGATTCATATCCGAGTCGATCTGGCCATGTCCGTCCGTCTGTCCGTAAAAGAAAAATTAAGAAATGTCCCAAAGCTGAAGTTCTAAACTCCATAACTCAAGTTATCCTAATCGGATCTTAAAGTGGAATACCTCTAAATGTTTCTGGCACAATTCTCTAAAAATCTGCATTCAAATTTAGAAATCCATTTTTTTTTAATTTTTTTGTAATATTTTTGATGTTATGTGTTGCGGATATTCGAAAAAATAAGAAATGTCCCAAGGCTAAAGTTCTAAACCCCATAACTCAAGTTATCCTAATCGGATCTTAAAGTGGAATACCTCTAAATGTTTCTGGCACAATTCTCTAAAAATCTGCATTCAAATTTAGAAATTCATTTTTTTTTAATTTTTTTGTAATATTTTTGATGTTATTGTTGTAGAAATTCAAAAAAATTAAAAACGTCCCAAGGCTGAAGTTCTTAACTCCATAACTCAACTTATCCTAATCGGATTTTGAAGTGGAATACCTCTAAATATTTCTGGCACAATTCTCTAAAAAACTGCATTCAAATTTATAAATTAAATTTTTTTTACGTTTTTTGTAATTTTTTCGATGTAATTGTTGTAGAAATTCAAAAAAATAAAAAACGTCCCAAGGCTGAAGTTCTTAACTCCATAACTCAAGTTATCCTAATCGGATTTTTAAGTGGAATACCTCTAAATGTTTCTGGCGCAATTCTCTAAAAATCTGCATTAAAATTTAAAAAATTAAAAAAAAATTTTTTTTTTTGAAATTATACCCGTTACTCGTAGAGTAAAAGGGTAGACTAGATTCGTTGAAAAGTTTGTAACCAGCAGAAGGAAGCGTTTCCGACCATATAAAGTATATATATTCTTGATCAGGATCAATAGCCGAGTCGATGTGGCCATTTCCGCCTTTCCGTCCGTCTGTCTATCTGTCCGTATGAACGCCTCGATCTCAGGAACTACAAAAGCATGCAGCTTCCAGAGACATAGACACAGCGAAAGTTTTTGCCAGGACCACTCTAACGCCCACAAATCGCAAAAAACTCTTAAGCTCAAACTTTTAAAAAATTTGAAGGTTTTTTTCCATTTTATTACTTTTTCCCCCATTTTTACCGATATTCCAGAAAATGTTGATATTTTTCGTTTGCACTTCCACTAGCTGAGTAACGGGTATCTGATAGTCGGGGAACTCGACTATAGCATTCTATCTTGTTGTAACTTTCGATTCATTTTACAGACAGTTTTCTATTGATTAGTAAATTCGCTGTAATAATTAGGCCACACTACAGATGCTATCCAATCGATATAGGATGAAACGCGCGTATAAACACCTATGAGATAAGTGAATTTGTAAAAGTATTTTCTATTTTCACATTTTAAAGGTGAGTTACCTGGGAGTTCACTGCGACAATAGGCTCCATAGGAAGTGATTCCCACAAGATAGTAGCGGTAATGTTTTCGACTCCTGTGTCGTCGACGCCGCCGCTCCAGGTTCAGTTGAAGCGGTCCTCCAGAATCGCCCTATAAAATTAGAATATACTCGTAGTACTTAAGCTTTATAAGCTTAAAACTTGTGCCTCTCACCTGGCAAGTATCGCGATTTCTCTCGTAGTCATGGGCGCAAATCTGACTTGCGAGCAATCCCTGGGGAGCACCTTCATCGGCGGGCAGGCTGGAGTTGCACTGCTCAATGGGCACCACCGACAGATCCAGTTCCGTGAGGATGTTCGTCTGCGGCTGGGCGAATCCCGTCGATCCATAGCCCATGGTGTGCAGCTTGCCGTAGGGAATGTCGTTTTTGGGCCACAGGCGAACTGGCTTCACAAACCAGGTGTATTCCACCGGTCGATTCAGCTGGATGAGCCCGATGTCATGGTAGTTGAGATTCTCATTGTAAAGTGGGTGCAGATAAATCTGGGCTACACGTCGTATTTGGGGTGCCACGTTGTCCTCCCACTCCTTGAGTTTAATGTCTCCGATTTTCACGACGTCGGGAGAGGTTCTATAGAGAATTACTTTTTATATTATCATTTCTAATGCTATTGGCAATATAATAAAATTATATAATTATTAAATAAAATTATTAGTTTGATCAAATATTTGCTTGCTAAAATACAAGTAATCTCTATCAAATAGTTATGCTATTTTTAGGGGTATATATATTGAAAGTTACTTGGTATTTGTTCTAGTGTATGATAAGATCACTTTAAGGTAGAGCAGTTATTATCTCTCAAAAACTCGGAATTCACTCAATTGTGAAAAAAAAATAATCTCAATAAGTTCTTATCCATAAAAAGCTCACCCATGAGTAGTCAAGCAATGGGCAGCAGTGAGCACGAAGTTTTCGCTGATGAGGCTTCCCCCACATTTGTAGTCGATCTCGTGGTTCTCGTTCCGGAATCCCAGAGCGGCCTAAGATCGGGAAAGAGCGGATTAGTGGGACCCAGTAACTGTTAACATATGTATATGATATGGGGGCTTCGATTTGGTTTTGGGTTCGGCATTTAGTCGTGTTTGTGTTGTGAACGGCGGTACTTAGGCGTTTCTCCATTCCGGTTTCGTGTGGTTTTATTTATTTATTGCTTGGCTTTCGTCGATCTACGATTGTGTTTGTCTGGGCTGCACCTTTAGTTGAACATTTAATTAGTACTCACCATGTGCGGGTACTGTCCAGGTGCCACAATGGATCGTCCATTGAAGTCGTCGTGCAAATCCTCCATCTCCGCGGTCTTGTTGTAGTTCTCCTCATCCACTTTGCTTTCGATGTTCAAGAAGATGTTGTGGAAGTTATGATGATGATTTGGTGGCGGACTACGTGGATGCCAATGCCTGTGGGCATTATCCCAATGGCGATGTGGCGGCGGCGGACCTCCTGGACCTCCGTGGCAACCGTGTGGAGGACCATGTGGAGGCGGGCCCGGGTGCGGCGGTCCAGGCGGTGGTCTTCCACATGGCGGCGGACGTGGTGGTGGCGGCGGTCTATAATAGCCGTAGTCATTAAAGTAGCCCGGCGCCCACTGACCGTTGTAACCGTAGCTATCATAGTCGTTGAAGTCCCACCTGCTTGGCTCCGGCACTGGATTCGGTACCGGATACCGGGCGGGAAACTCCCACTGCCCGCTCACCCGCAGTCCGCACAGCAGCACACAGAGTGCGATGCAACCCAAAGGTCTCTTCCAATCCGGCATCTGAATAGGTCTTGCTCGATTGACCAATTTAATCCGACTGGGATCTTCCAATCCACCACCAAGCGATTCGCAAAGCAGCGGCGCTGGCAATAGGTTTTATTGAAATTCAGCCGAATTTATAATTGAGCGCCCGCCCGCATTAATTAATAAAAATACATTAAACAAAAAATCCACCAAGACAACCAAGGGTTTGTTTTGGATACAGTGGTGTCTCGAATATTGAAGCTAATCAGTTTACTCCGGGCCCTGTCTTCTAATAAGAAGTATTCTTGCCTACTTACCCCTCATAAAAATAAACCACATTAATAGGGGTCCGTTCTTTTTACAAAATACTTATTATTAATTCGAAATAGATATACAAAGTATTAAAGTATTATGACTTCACCGACAGCTTTTCTTTGGAATGTGTGTGAGAAAATAAATAATGAAACCCCAGAACTTACCAATAGAATGATAGTGCTTTGGTCTCTAATCGTGCATCTTCAATTGACATGCTTGCTTCTAATCCTGCAGACTCCAAATCTTGAGGGTAAGTGGTATCATATTACTACTGCCCCTATTCCAATACTTATCAATCCCACAGCTCTCGACGCCCTTGGAATAATCAACTACCAGACCACCAAGTACACCATCCCCGAAGTTTGGAGAGAGCAGCAGGTGACCTCCAATGCTGAGGACGAAGACATCCAGGACGCCGAGGATGACGAAAGCTATTTAAAGTTCGGCGACGATGCCGAGGCCAGGACGCCGATTTCGAGTGGACTGCACGAGGGTGCCTTCTGCCGGCGGAGCTTCGATGGCCGGAGTGGGTACTGCATCCTGGCCTATCAGTGCCTTCACGTCATCCGCGAATATCGGGTGCATGGTACCCGCATCGACATCTGCACCCATCGCAACAATGTCCCAGTCATCTGTTGTCCATTGGCGGACAAACATGTGCTGGCCCAGCGAATAAGTGCCACCAGTGAGTACACTTTTTACAATCTTTATCAGGTGTTATCCTAAAGATACTCTTCATAATCCTTTGCAGAGTGCCAGGAGTACAATGCCGCCGCCAGAAGGCTCCACTTGGCGGACACCGGACGCACATTCTCCGGGAAGCAGTGCGTGCCCAGTGTTCCGCTAATAGTTGGTGGCACCCCCACTCGGCACGGACTCTTCCCGCACATGGCTGCCTTGGGATGGACGCAGGGCAGTGGCTCCAAGGATCTGGACATAAAGTGGGGCTGCGGAGGCGCCCTGGTTAGCGAGCTGTATGTCCTGACCGCTGCCCACTGTGCCACCTCGGGTAGGTAAGTTACAGGATCCTCGAAGACACAACTATATCCGTATTCTCTGCTCCATCAGCAAACCGCCGGACATGGTTCGCTTGGGTGCCCGCCAGTTGAACGAGACCAGCTCGGCCCAACAGGACATCAAGATCCTCATCATTGTGCTGCATCCGAAGTACAGATCCTCGGCATATTACCACGATATTGCCCTGCTCAAGTTGACCAGAAGGGCCAGGTTGTCGGAGCAAGTGCGTCCTGCATGCCTGTGGCAACAGCCTGAGCTCCAAATACCCACTGTGGTGGCGGCCGGTTGGGGACGCACCGAGTTCCTGGGCGCCAAGTCGAATGTCCTGCGCCAGGTGGACCTGGACATAGTCCCGCAGATGACCTGCAAGCAGATCTATCGCAAGGAGCGACGTCTGCCAAGGGGCATCATCGAGGGGCAGTTCTGTGCGGGATACTTGCCAGGAGGCAGGGACACCTGCCAGGGAGACTCCGGCGGTCCCATTCATGCCCTGCTGCCGGAATACAACTGCGTGGCCTTCGTGGTGGGCATCACCTCGTTCGGAAAGTTCTGTGCGGCTCCCAATGCGCCAGGAGTTTACACCAGGCTATATAGCTACCTGGATTGGATTGAGAAGATTGCCTTCAAGCAGCACTAGCTTCATTTTATTTTAATTACTATATATGCTTTATAAAATATTCGCTTTTTTTCACTTTTTCAACATGTGCTTCCAATGTAATAATTTATGAATGAGTATTTAAAATGTTGGAGTTCCATGGAACCCATTTACTTGCTTAGAAGTATCAAGGCCATACTTGTTGCTCTATCCACGGTACGTAGTGGGATATTCGCACATAGACTCCAGGCTGTCCGGATGCACAGGCTCCTCCAAAGGACGTTATTCCCACCGCATAGGGAATCGGATGGTGGTGGTGGCGCATCTGTTGATGAAGCACCAAGGGTCCTCCAGAGTCGCCCTGGTGAAAGGAGATCATAGGTAACCAGTTCATTAAAACTTATATTTCTAAAACTTCGACTGTAAACTAGAAACTAGAATAACCTAATGACTTGCTCACCTGGCAGGTGTCCATATTGCCGGAGTAGTCTCCCGCGCACATTTGTCCCGATCCCAGTCCATTGGCCAGTTTGTCATAGTTTTGCAAGTACCGCTGGCATTGTTGGAAATTCAGGTGGTTAAGCATTATCTGCAGCAGATAGTTGGAGTGCGGGCCAGCTGGCAAACGTGTATATAAAATGAATAAAATATAGGTTTAATCCGAAAAAGAAGATGCAAGTGGCACCAACCGAACTTGGTTTGCCCATAGCCCAGGGCAGTGAGCGGTCTCTCGGGCAAGGATTCCTGGTTCCATAGGCAGGCCACAGGCATGTGGGATCTCCTGGCCAGCTTGACCACCGCCAGATCATTGGTTAGGGTCTCCTCATCGAAGTTTGGATGCTTGGTGATCCGCTTGATTTCAATCAATTGCCCGCGCCCACTGTTCAGCTCAACGCCACCAATCAACGCCACTGACGGGGGTTCCCTGTACGAATTCGTGATTAGCATTTCGATTGTGCGCTCCATCGTGTTTTTGTTTTCATTTTTTGCTTACCCACCGACGCTGGCACAGTGGGCTGCCGTTATGGCGAACCGAGGCGCAATCATGACGCAGCCACAGTTGAACATGTACCTGCGCTTGCTGGAGCCGTGCTCATGAATCCATCTGTTCGTGCGGGACGGCCAACCGAGGGCGCACTGTAATCAAATCGAATATGTTAACCTACCACAAGCTGTGTACAAATGGCTTACAATACTCGATTGCGAATTTTGAACTGTCCAAAAAAGAAATAAGTTCAAGAGGGTACTTGTAGATTGATAACTTGATATGAAGTTAATTGAAGTTACTATAATATTTTTCTTTCTTTCACCTTGAGTGGCTAACTATTGAGCTCCTTTCTCATTACTTTCCACTCACCATGTAGGGATGCTCGTTCTCCTGAGTGAGTCTGCCACCCACCAGCAAATTCTGGCTCTGATTGCGCTTTTGAATAATTGGCTCAACTAGTTCCACTTGATCCAGGGTTTCAGGGTTCGTATTCCGACGGCGTCGACGGCGCTTATGATGAACTCTTGGATACGCATTGGCACAGGCTGGCAAAAGATATAGACTCTGGATACCCTGGGAATAGCAAGCAATACTCGCCATACGCACCTTGGTCGCTCTTCGAGATGCTGGGCGGCGGCATCAAGTATCCGCCGTGTGGACAGCAAACCAGCTGATTGGGCCACGATGACGGACAGAGCAGTGGTGTCACCCGGGGTACTGCCTGCATGGCACTGATGCAATCCACGTACCTCACACATTTTCCAATCAGTGGCCGATCGTAGGCTTGGCAGTTTCCGTAGACGTCAATCGATAGATACGATGGAGCCACTCCGTTCCACAGCCCAGGCGCATTCTGTGCATACACGTATCTATGGTCATAATGGCTGTAGTGATAGCAACAATTGTTTGGAAGATACGAACGATGACGCCGAAATTAGCAAGAGCCCTAGAAGCAAACTATGTCCCGCATACAGCGTTCCCATTTCGGATGTCCGAGCTCTACGACGTCAGATTGCCGAATGAGATGCTCGCAAAGATCTCGTCTCGCATGACCTGAGTCCCCTATATAAAGCTTCTTTTGATTGAGCTTATATTTTCGGGTAGCAGACGCGTTGAAATGGGAATTCATATTTCAATTGATCGGAAAACTTTATTAATGTGCTCAAAATAACTAATGACTAAGGCTTTTCAATTGAGAATCAGAAACCATTAGCACTATATTAATTGAGTAATAGATACAAAAAAATAAGTTTATTCTGTACCCTTTGCATTTATTTATTTCTGTTTAAGAAACCCATTATGTTTAAACAGCTCTCCAGTTTTGTTAATATACAAAAACAAAGCACACCAATATTTTCAAAACATTTAGTTCACTATACATGTATCATTTCAAATGCATAATCCATCAGCTACTAACAATAAAAATAATCTTAAGGCACAATGTTCCATGGCGTAAATGAATCCGGTTCAGGTATATCGAGCTATAAATATGCAAATGTTAAATGCTTTAGTTTAATATTCACTTATGCTATGGATCCCTTACCAGTTCGGTGAACCTATCCTGACAAGCGATTCGAATGCGAGCCGAGGTGGAAGGCGCCTCCAGGGGGAAGTCGCCACTCAAGCCCTGATCCCCGCGAGCAGCTGCAATGGCCTCCTTGATGGCGAAGAATGCAGATGATCCTATGAAGAGGGGAGGCTCTCCCACCGCCTTGGAGGAGTAGACTGCCCGTGGATTGGGGGCACCGGTCAGTAGGCTGACATTGAACTCCCCGGGAATGTCGGCGAATCCTGGCAGCTTGTACATGCCCGGACCCCTGGAGTAGAGCATGCCTTGTGGGGAGTACATCAGTTCCTCCAAAGTGAACAGTCCATAGCCCTGCATGAATGCACCCTCGATCTGACCAATGTCAATAGCCGGATTCAGGCTAGAGCCGATGTCCATGACGATGTCTGTGCTGAGCACCTGGTGGTCGCCAGTCAAGCAATCGATCTCTACCACACTGACTCCCACGCCATTCGTGTAGTAGCTGTAGGTGCGGGCATTGGGATTCGTTTCCGGGTGATATCCGATACCGGGCATGGCGTAGAATCCGGTGGCCGAGAGACTGACCCGATCGAAGTACGCCTTATTGATCCACTCCTTCCAGGTGCCTCCAGGCAATGCCTCCTTGATGGGCGCCAGTCTCTTGTTCAACTTCTCACACGCATCCAGCACGGCCATTCCGTTCAGATCGGATCCCACACTCGCCGCCGTGGGTGAAGTGTTGGGTACTTTATCCGTGGCCGTCTCCGAGATGTGTATCAGTTCGGGTGGAATACCCAGAGCCCTGGCGGCGCACTGAATCATCTTGGTATTCAGACCTTGTCCGATCTCAACTCCGCCGTGGGAAAGCAACACGGATCCATCGCCATAGATGTTGATCAGCGAGCCCGCTTGGTTCAAGTGCATCACACCAAATGCGATTCCATACTTGGTGGGCACCACCGCCATGCCCCGCTTCCTCCAGCGATTCTCCCGATTGAATCGCGCGATCTCCACTTGCTTCTCGTTGTATCTCGCCTGCTTCAAGCAATCCTCCAGGCACCGCTCGATGGGGAAGTGCTCCAGCTGCTGGTGGTAGTGTGTGTAGTCTCCGGTTTTGTAGAAGTTCAGTCGCATCACATCCACCACATCGCGGCCCACTATCCGGGCCACATCCCGGATGATGTGCTCTCCGGCGTACATGCCCTGGGGACCGCCAAAGCCACGGAAGGCGGTATTCGAGGGCAGGTTCGTCTTGCAGACCCATCCACCCACTCGCACGTTGGGTATCCTGTAGCAGTTCTCAAAGTGGTACATGGCGCGCTCCAGAACCTGAACATTAGTTTTATATACAAGATCATTTTCAAAAGGTTTTAGATTACAATATATAAGGGTTTATGTATGGTCAACCTAATCCTAGAAGTTGTTTTCTTTCTTTGCTTAAATTCTTAGAAATTTAGAAGTGATTGAAACCTATCTGGGTTTTAGCAATTTCCACACAAACCAGATGTTCCATGTTAAAAATAGACATGGATTTTAAAGCAAACATGGTATGCGTAAATAATCTTAGAAGTGGTTTCTACCTAAAGGCTATACACTTACCGAAAATGAGAGATCCATGGACCAGCCGGCATTGTTGTAGCACTCGATGTCACAGGCAGTAATTAGACCCTCCTTGGTGAAGCCCACTTTGTACTTGAAGAGGAAGGGATGCCTTGTGCCCGTGATGAGCATGTCCTCGTCGCGATCCAGCATGCAGCGCACAGGACGACCCATTCGATAGGCGGCCAGGGCAACGGGAAGGGCCACGGAGATGCCTCTGGACTCCTTGCCACCGAAACCGCCACCTAAACGCTTGGCACGGCAGACCACACGGTGGGCAGGAAGTGCGGTGACATGGGCCACCAGCTTCTGCACCTCCGAGGGATGCTGCGTGGAGCAAAAGAGCTCCAGCTCATCGCTGTCGCGGGGAACCGCCAATGCGGCATGGGTCTCCAGGTAGAAGTGCTCCTGCCCGCCCATGCGGCAGGTGCCCTCAAAAGTGTGATCCGCCTGGGCCAAAGCCTCCTCCACATTGCCCTTGGTCACGAATCGTGGGTAGTCCGGGAAATAGGACTTGTGCTCGATGGCCTGCTCTATGGTAACGATGACCGGGCTCAGCTCCTCGTACTCCACTTTCACCAGGCGAGCGGCTCTTTGGGCCAACGCCTTAGTATCGGCCGCTATGGCGCCCACAATCTGACCATAGCAATGAACCTCTCCAGCGGCAAAGACGTGCTCATCGTGAAACACGGGGCCCACTTCGTTCTCATGCTCCGTCAAGTCCTTGTAGCAAAAGAACTGATGCACTCCCTCCATTTCTAATGCTGCACTGGCATCCAGCTTAGTGATCTTGGCACGTGGCTTGGTACTGAGGACAAAGGCTAGATACACTTCCCCATCCATGCGAGGAATGTCATCGGTGTAGATAGCTTCTCCGGTGGCCTGTTTCAAAGCAGCTGCATGGACTTTGGGTCTCCCAATGGGATCACAGATGGGCTGATCGCTGCAGACGCGCTCGAAGAGCTGGGCACTTTTGAGGACGGGTGTGTGGAATATATCGGCACCACTTCGCTCCTCCGGAGGCAAGGCATCGGAGGATGTGATCCCGGACTTGCTCAACTTCAGGGAGATGGCCAGATAGGCCTTGAAGAACAAGCTCACCACCAGAGCTCGACGATAGGCGATCATGCCACCGGGCGCAGAGGCAGCCAAAGGCAGCTCCGTGCACAAGCTCTCCGCCACGCGCTCCACGAGCTGGTGGCTCCACTCCTGACCAGCCATCAGTTGGGAAGTTCGAGGAGCTAGCACTGTGGTGGGTGCCATGCCACCGAAGGCCATCGAAATCTCCGCCACAATGTTGGAATTTTCCTCAAAGCGAACGTTTATGGCGGCATTTACGATGGCTATGTCATCATCTCTCCTCCTGGCCTGCTTGAAGGCCACGATATACTGATCCGGAGTGGTCTTCCGGAAGTGGATGCCCAGCAGCACCTCGTGGGCTTCGATAACATTCCTGCGATAGCCAGTGAAGAAGCCAGTTCCCATGTGAACTGATCTCTTTCGGATCTTGCCATCCACGAAGCTGGCCACCTCCAGTTGAGCTCCAGCTGCCGAGAGCACAGGATTCATGTCGGAAATGGGACTACCAGTCATGATGTTGCCACCCAGGCAGGCGACATTGCGGATCTGCTTTCCGGCAAAGTAGTGAAGCATATCCACGGCGCACTGGAACAACCTGGTCTCCGATTCCGGCAGCAGCTCGATTCTCTGCCGGAGAAGCGCATCGATCTCCATCAAACTGACAGCCGCACCGAAGTAAATGCCATCCTGGCTCTCTTTGATCTCCAGCAGCTCCTTCACCTGGGTGGGATTGATGAGGTGCGGGTAGAGGAAGTGCTTGAACTTGACCTCAACGCCCACTTCCGTGTTGCCCACGACCAGCTTAGCAGCCGGATGCTTGGCCTTCAGCTGGAGGAGCTCCTCCAGATTGGTGGGCCGATACCAGGTCACCCTGTCCGAGCTGAATGTCAAGCTCTGCGCATCGAAGGCGTCACTCAGCTGAAGTTCCGATGGGAAGATGGGTTCCTGGCTGGGATCCAAGGGCTGGAACTCGCTGCGCTCGAAGAGCTTGTCATCGGTCTCCGAATCGGTTCCGCACCCCTTTCCACTAACCTTGCAGCACTTCTCGCCCATTCCGCAGGCGAACTCCTTGGTGAAGGTTTTGTAGCCCTCGAGGATGGGTCGATAGCCAGTGCAGCGGCACAGGTTACCCTGGAATGCCACCTCCAAGTCCCGCATAGACGGTTGCTCCGCGTTCCGGAGCAGTGCGTACATGGACATCACGATGCCCGGTGTGCAGAAGCCACACTGCGATCCGTGTGCCTTGGCCAGTCGCTCCTGCACCGGATGCAGGCGGGTCTTGGTACTCCCGATGCCCTCCACCGTGGTCACCGCACAGCCGTGCATGGCGCACACTGGCGTGAGGCAGGCGTTGACCGCCAGGTGACGAATCTTGTTGGCCCGCCGGTCCAGGCGGGACACCATCACGGTGCAGGCGCCGCATCCGCCCTCCGCACAGCCCAACTTCGTTCCGCACAGCCGCAGCTTTTCGCGCAGGAATGTGAGGAGCGTGCATTCCGGATCTGGAGCCACTTCGGTCACCTGGAATCAAGAATATTAATGTATTTAGATTAACGTATGAAACAGGGGTCATAAATATTACAAATGCATTCCCCAAAATGAGTTATTGTCATTAATCTGCAATTTAGTTGAAAGTTTTTAGGTTGTGTTTAATTTTAAAATGTTATTTAGCCACCTGCGTGCGTATTTATTTTACTGATTGAAATGTACTTCATACAAACTATTTAAAATATTTGCTTGATCTGTGTTTGTGAAACTCAGTGAGCTATAATCGTAATTTTAAATGTTTGTGAAACCTGAGTGACTTTGTTTAAACTTAAAACAGCGAAAATATTCTGTGCTCCGCCAACCCTGAGCAAACAAGGTCTGCTATCTATCACTATCAAATGCCGGGCGCACAAGCAACAGGTTGTTTATTTATTATTCAGCGCAAAGTTAAGAACTCTAATTGCACTTCACCTACAACAGATGCTAAATGGGGGCAGCTTTATCTGAATAATCCAGCCGAGCTTTATGGATTGTGCGCCACCGTGTAAACATTGCAAAGCCAGTCGCAATTTGCGGGCCTGGCTATCTGGCAGAACCACATGTCCACGACGATCCCACCTCACCCAACCCGAGGAGCACTGTTCCCATGCGATTGGCAATGCATCATTTTGATCGGGCGATAAGGGGCCACCAGCAAACAACGAGGCTCCACATGGGGGTCAATTGTTATCAGCAAATACTATATATGCACAATTGATACGATTCAATTGATTAAGAAAGCGAATTCCATGGAATGCCACTTGAACACAATTAGGGCAATAAATAAATAAGGGAAATCGATATGGGAGTGGGATAACTTTAAATGCCACCCAAATTAAGACACGCAAGGCATAAGACAACCGAGTATCTTTAAGTACCTTTTTTCCATTCACGAAAAACACCAAAACCGAATTCGACATCGTGAAGTGCTGTATCTGTATCTCACAGTATCTCAGTACCAATGCCTATAAAAGTGATAGCCTGCAATTACGATTCGTTTACATATATGGGGAGGTTGTTCTTTGAATGTAAAGCGAAAACAAGTTTTTTATTTTAAAATTAGAGAACCGACAACCTCATGCGCCCGCCGATTACAAAACACAACCGCCTCGCGCCGTTAACGAAAACGTAATGAATGTGCCAACAGCCGAGCAATCCATCCCAGCACCGACTTTTATTTTGTGAGATAAGACGAGTGCCCGACGAATCAGGATCGCCTACATGTCTTTGGGTCTATGGGTTCCTAAGCAGCAGTTCCACGATCTCTTATCGCGGATCAGAGCAGATACTCTACCAAGATCGCTGTATTCAGGTAGGAGAGATATCTGGCAGATACAACCTTACTGATCACTATTCAATATACATAAGAGCTGCAGCTTTCCTGTTTTGAGGAGAATTGATACTTCTTTTCGCATTAAAATTACTCTCATTTACAGCCTGCTACATAAATCAACATACATACCCGTATGTATATAAACATATACTTACATATATCAATTTAATGTTGCTTTTAGAAATTTTGAAGCCCACGAACCATTTACGAACAGCAGTCACATAAAGCTTAAAAGTACCTAACTTTTTTACCCTGACATTTTTATTTGTGAAACGACTCTCACTCAAGTAAAAAGTGTACTAACTAAAGTTATAAATACTTAACGATGTTTTGCAAAACTGCATTAATAACGCTTTTAACAACCAAAACGTATTAAATGTACAACTTTTAAACTGTAAATTATTGCCTTTATGTAAATGCAAAAAACTATTTAAAAAAACAAAAGCAACTAACTACTATGTCATCTTAAATCAAATCGGGAGCACAATAAATCCCAACTGATTTTAGGAACCATTAAAAGCTTCCACTGTCCATTAAAATGATGGATAGATATCCCAAATCAAAGATGCTGGCATAAATACGAGTGTCCAATAATTTGGGGCATGAATTACTCCAAGGTAAGATTTCACTTACAATATATATATAATATATTGGCTACTATAAAGCTGTTTGGTAACAAAAGGTAGTTTACAACACAAGGGATTTAACAAAGCCAAAGTTACTTGGTATCCCAGTAGGAAAAGAAACATAGAGGTGGTAATAAAGGATCCGACTAATGCTACGCCGACTTAAGATCTAAGTCCCTCTCGACTTGGGTGCCCTCATAAAGGGCTTGTCTTCTCATCGCCTCCCGAAGTTGCTGCTGCTCGAACCTCCTGGCGGACCACTGGTACCTGCGGATTGCACATTGATAGTAGTTATACAGGAGCCGCACGGATTAAACCGCGTCCACTCACCTGCAGGCCAGCCAGTAGGTGATGGTGCCGCAGAAGAAGGAGCCGAATCCCACGTGGGTGGACAGGTGGGTTCGCGAGGTGCCCAGAAAAGTCAGCACGCCGATGCCGATTCCTCCGCTGATTCCGTAGAGAAAACTGTTACGAAAGCACGGGATCTGCGCCACATCGCGCCCGAAGATAACGAAGCTCTGTGGCGGATAATCATAGTTAGCGCGTCATCAAGTACTTGCTGTTAAATCGATTTATGTAATCCATACCTTGGCGGGTTCCTCGGGTTCTTCGGCCATGCTGCAATTGCAATTTTAAAAGTCGAGTTGCAAAGCAAAACAAAACAAAAGTGTGACCCTAACTGACCGCACAAAACTAACACGGGCATATTAGGGGCACTCCTAAAACTTATTTAAAATTAGTTATCAAACTCTTATACTCATTATAAACCAACAAAATGTACATCTTATTAATAACCAATACCTATTTTAATATTAAGCTATATTGATAAAAAAAAAGAAAGTAAATAAGCATTTCTGCGTGCTGTATGCGATTGAAAACTTTTCAAATGGTTAAGTCTTCAATAATTGGCGCCCTATCGCGATAGCCGTTAATCGAGCCCGAAATCGATTACTCTTATATCGTACAAGAGTCGCTCTTATAATTCCGTTCTTAAGCATTAGGCAACACTGGTCGACGCTAGCAAGAAGAATTTAATCACAATTTAATTTCTTTAGTTTTTTGGGTTTTTATTTAAATTAACAGCACGCACCAAATCAGAAACGCAATCAGCGTCAACCGAATTGAGTTTTCAATCAGCAGATAGTCGTCAATTAAGGGTTTAGCCAATGCGCCCCAAACATCCAGCAGTGCAACAACACCCACACTAAAAACAAATTTTCAGGTGAGTAAATTGGAAAACACGGAATGCCCAGGTGATTTATAGAAATTCTGACACAAATATATGGAGCACAAATGTGTGTACGTATGTGGCCCAGACTGAAAAGTCAGTCGAGAAAACCGACTGAACAAAATCATCTGGCAATGTACGACACGTAGGCAGAAAAGTGATACAAATTTGCAGTTTGCAGAGAGTAAGGCAACGTATTATCTATATACATGTCTCTGATAATCGCTCTTCAACTCTTGGTACTCCACAGTTCTTCGCCAGATGTTCAAAAGTCGCCTCGCCAGCAACCGAGACCGAATTTCCACTCGCAACCGATTCTACCGGGCTTCCAACTGAACCCGACCTCCGACCATGGACGTATCCGCCTCCACGTCGTTCGAATCCTCGCCGGACAAGAGAAACAGCACCTACGTGGGCGACAACACTTTGTACGACAGTGCCCTGGATCACCAGCTGTCTACCACAGCCTACAAAACGTGCAATGGTAAGCAGCCAAGCCTATACAAAGCCCTCAAGATTCTGATTAACAAAGATCAGCAAACGGAGGGCCACGTCTTCCAGGAGACTCACCCGTTCTCCTCGAAAGCAGAGAAGTTTCAGCAAGTAGACATCGCTACATACGACCAGGAAACGGATATGGACTACAAGTTAACCCAAATGGGTCACCACAACAGCGGTTCGTTCGCAGATCCCGAGAATATAGGGGACTCCAGCGAAGGGACCTTCTCTTCGGGGGCTATTTACCTGCAAAGGGACCTCATAGATAAGCACCACGAACTGGATCGCAAGGTTGGGGCGCTCAAACTGAAGCTCGTTGCCCTACAAATCCAAACAAGCCATCAGAAGCAAACGATCACGAAACTTAAGCTGCAGAGCACCCACAAGCTGAGCTTCAGTCGTAGTATCAAGAAAACACTTATGGTCGCAGCCCGACAGAGTCTGCAATCCCAAGTGCCCGAGACGTTTCCAGAAAATTTAATTTCGCAAATATTTGAGGCATTTGCGGAGGATGAGAAACTTATAGATCATTTTAAAACGATGGACTATGAACTGAAGCAAATAGTGCAGAAAATGTGCATGCATGCCTACAAAAATCAGAAGCCTTACTTAAAAGACACTCTCAGTGAGAAGGTTAAGAAGCTTAAGCAGAGGCTAATTCAAAAGTATGAGGACCAGTTGGTCAGACAAGAAGAAAGCCAACAGAGAAACGCGTTAGCCATGAAGCGAAAGTGTTTCGATCTGTTAAAGCAGTTCCTCTTAACCGACTGCCTAGATCAAAGTTGCGGCGAAGATTATCTCAAGAAGCTGGAAATGCTATATGAACAGAAAACCTTAAAAGAATAATTTATATTTTCGTGGTTATGTTTTGAACAAAACACTGTCAATACTTTTAAGACTCATTTCTTTAAACCTCTCGAATCATAAGGATTTCCTGAAGATTCCGACAATGGTTCAAGCACAAAATCGTTACACAATTTATATATTTCTTATATATTTTATGTTGCATATTAAGTAAATTTGCTGTTAACCTGGATTAACTAATTTTTTTCTTTTTATTACAATCCACAGAGAGCCTTCTCAGCGAACTGAGCCAGAATCCACTGGGCCCCTCGAATTCGGCCAACAAGACAGCCAGTGCGGAATTTGGAAATGAATCGGCTGCATTCAAAGCCCTCGGATCCCCGGCAGCCTTCAACAATGCCACGCCAGCTCTCAATGCCAGCATGCTGCTGATTCAGTCGGAGAGCACAGACACAAATACCTCGCAGGAGGAGGTGGACCCCAAGTCACAACTGGCCAACAAGACAATATTCAAGACGGATAATCCCAACCTGTCAATTATAGAAATTAACGATAACTCGATTAAGGAGGAGGACCTCGAGAAGGTGGTGTTGGTGGAGGGCGACAGTGTGAAGAATCTTTTGAAGAAGTCGCCCAGCAAGGAGACTTCGACAAACGCTGACAAGAGACGCCGCAAGGAATCGCTGCTGCACACGAGCAAACAAAAATTGGACATTTCCATCGCTGAAGCTTCGGCAGCCGCCGATGGCGATGGCGGGAAGCGGGATCTGGTGCCGGTCATCGATCAGCCGCAGACCAAGCGCGAAATCACAATATACGATACCATTGAGGAGTTCGAACAAAATCTGCCGTCGACGGTGACGTTGTTGAACACGCCCTTCGGCAGCAAGGTATATCTTGTGGGCACGGCCCACTTCAGCGAGGAGTCGCAGGATGACGTCTCTTATGTGAGTTGCTTACTGAATAATTAAGGCCTGAACTTTATGTTCTATGCACTCCCTCAGGTCATTCGCAATGTCCGTCCAGATGTGGTAATGGTGGAGCTGTGTCCATCGCGCATACACATCCTGAAGCTCGATGAGAAAACGCTGTTAGAAGAAGCCAAAAGCATCAATATTCCCAAGGTAAGAATAAATATACTAGAAATTAAACTGAGTAACTGAATGTTTTTATAACCCCCCTAGATTCGCGGGATTCTGCACACGCATGGCTACATCAACGGCATCTTTTTCATCCTACTGCTGCAGATGAGCGCCCAGATCGCCAAGGACCTGGGCATGGCGCCCGGTGGAGAGTTTCGCCGTGCCTTTGAGGAGATTCACAAGCTGCCCGGTTGCATCTTACATTTGGGCGATCGTCCAATCCGCATCACACTTTACCGCGCACTGCGCGCTTTGTCTCTGTGGCAGACCATGAAGCTAGTGTGGCGTCTCACCTTCACAGACAGCATTAGCATTGAGGAGGTCGAGGAGTGCAAGCAACGCGATCTGCTGGAGAAGCTGATGCAGGAGATGGCCGGCGAGTTTCCTGCCTTTTCGGATGTGTTTGTGCGCGAGCGTGATCTTTTCCTGTGCCACTCTCTGCAACTGGCTGCGCTGCCGCAGGCGGCGCCAGGTGCCCAACAGATCCGTCCGGTTCGTGTGGTCGGAGTGGTGGGCATCGGACATGCCAACGGCATTGCCAAGATGTGGGGCACCGTGGACCCGAAGAAGATTCCGGCCATTCTCGAAATTCCGCCGGCCAGCCTCGGGCAACGCGTCTGCAAGTACACGCTGAAGTACGGCCTAATTGGCCTCGGATGCTACGGTGCCTTCCGTTTCTTCCGGCCCCGCCTGACCCGCTTCTTTTAGTTGGATGGTAGACCAAGTATGAGGCGACTGTATGCCCTGTGTCTGCTATGTTAATGATTTTGTTATTAGTGACTAACGAATCCCTGCGCTGATTTACCAATTTGTCGTGCGCTGTTGAAACGAATTAATTTTATTTTACAATAATGTTTTGATAGACTCGTTTATATACGAAATACATATATCCATGGATGTATATACCTACAAACACAGGTACTATCAAACAGAAAAGACCACAACACATAATCTTAGTTTAAAGCACCCAACACCCCTATCCAAGAAACCAACCGGATTTGAAGAATGTTCTTTTCGCTGATGGTTTTTATCAGTTTCGAAGACATGTTCCCATTTATCAGTTCTGTGTTACTGAACAAAATTCAATTATTGATTCTAAATTAAAAGCAAATAAGTAGTAGAGTCGTAGAAAACCTAACCATGGGTTTTATCACATTGTTATTGTCCACATGACTGTTGACTAAAAAGAACCACATGTATATGAAACCAAACTTTGGATAGTTAAGGCATCGTATTCCATGTTGTATGTACAAGGTTTCCTAGCAGGCCTGGCTTGTGTTAAGCTCGAGAATGCAATGTAAATTCCAAGAACTACTACATATAGAACCCGCCTCAGCATTCGCATTACTTTATCTTCCAGTTCTACTCATAGATGTTGTTCATTCCGTAGCGAAAATCCAAATATTAGTACTCTTCGGAGCTGGGGCAGTACGTGTGTTATAAGTGCATAACTAATGCGAAATGATGAAGCTAGAAAAGAGGAATTTTACAAAGCGAAAACCGAAACATACCAACCCTACAAGTACTTTATTACCTATACTATACACTATATCTGAGCGTTGTAAACGTAAACATGTTTTAAAAGTGCGAATAGCAAGCAAGCGAACTAAAATCAGTCTGTAAATGTATCTTGACGCATGATTAGTAGCTGCGTAGGCTTGCTAATCCGTACATGGTGTTATGTAGCATTTAGAATAGAACTTACCACCCGAAGCAAACGAGCCCTTGTTTGCAACTGACTCAAATAAATGTACTATATGTATTCCAGTCGACAAAGTGTGTGTTAACTCCATTTAAATGCAGGTGTGTTCGCTTTTCTTTTGTTTTTCTTTTATTATGTACTTTAAACGTATCTTAGCACTAAACGTCTCTCTTGTGTTGCTTTTGTTTTGTTTCTAGTTTTTTCTTTTGTTTTGTTTTTTGCTTTTTTGTTTGTATGCCATAATTGTGTTTGTTTTTCGTAATTAAAATTTTCCAACATTTGCATTTGTTTTTGCGCTTATATGTAGTAACATATTTTCACTTACAATTTGCTGCAATACAAATAAAAATCTTAAGTTGTAACTGTAAAATTCTAAATAGTTACAAATTAAATTCTAAATATGTAGTAAATTTTGAGGCGTGTTGTGTGTGGGGATCATCATAATCATACTCTTCGCTTTCCTGCGTTCTTATAATGTTGTATTGTTTTATTTTGTTGGTTGTTTCGGGAGTTGGTAATGCAAATATGTATTGTATTTTAAATTATAACATAGAAACTTGGAAAAATTCAAATCAAGCTCTGGCACAGGCGCGCAAGTAATCCGTTTTTCAACCGGAACAAAAGAACAAACGGCACGGATAATAGGGAACTCCACACATACAGATGACTACTGCTGCTGGGTTTTGTTTCTCGTTAAGTTTTATCCTTGGGGACCGAATTCCACGGGGTCTACTCCTCCTACTGCTCCTTCTTCATCCGACTGATCCGCTACTCCTACTACGCCGCCTCCATTTTCTTTCGGCCAGTTGTTGTGCTGGACTCCATTGCGCCACTGCCCCGTTGTCATCGTCAAATCCAGCTCTCCAGCTCCGGCCAGTTGGACAGCAGATGCCTACGGCGCCTCCGTTGACTCGGCCTTCACCTCCGTTTTTATGCTCGATGACAGATGATTATTAGGGTCGGGCGCACTCAGGGGCTAAAAGCAAGAGGTGGTCAAGGATTAGCAACTCGGTACAGCGCGCTCGATGAGCAAAAGCCCTAGCCTAGCGAACACTCAACTACAACTAACTAGCAACAAACACGGACTATAGAGCTGGGAGAACCACGCACACGACAACCACAACAACAGAGCGTATCTGATGAATCTCGCAACATGGCTAGCTAAATGGCATATGGTAGGTAGGTAAATGTCAAAAACTTTGGCAAACAACACACACAAACACAAGACAACAGAGGTACTTTTTGTTGGGAATTTGGATTTTTTTTTTGGACTACCTACCGATTGGCTACTCACAATTCCAAGCGG
Source organism: Drosophila orena (assembly GCA_005876975.1). Lineage (NCBI taxonomy): Eukaryota > Metazoa > Arthropoda > Insecta > Diptera > Drosophilidae > Drosophila > Drosophila orena. Next base: position 16,841,116 of record VCKV01000282.1, on the reverse strand, counting down.
CAATCCACCGACCTGAGGCGACAAGTGCGGCGGAACCGGCGACGGCAGGAGGGCGGCCACGGCTGCAGCAGCTGCAGCGGCAGCTTGAGCGACTGCCGTCGGACCGCCTGCTACGGTGCTGCCCAGGTTGGTTGTACTGTGGGGGCCATCGTGCGGTGTGGTGCTGTGTGCCCGGTGATGCAGTGCGCCTGTATAATAGCCGCCATTTAATCCTGGATTGTATTTCGATTTTGTTGGTATTGGTATTTGGTATTGGTAGTTGAAAGTTAGGTAAAGATTATGAAATGTTGCTGTTTGTTTGGTTGGTTGGTTGGTTGGTTGGTATTATGTGTTTATCGGTTCTGAGTTGCCGAGTCTGTGTATTCAGGGGGGGCTACACATGAGCGAAGTCTGGGGGATTGGTTTTAGTGATGCAATGATTGAGGAGAGGAACTGGCGCATTGCCCCTGCTGTATATACGAATATACGGTATACGAATAATACGGATGGATCTCAATCAATATCGGGGCGGTGCGTTCTCCTTAGGGCTAGATACAAATTGGCTAAGGCTACGAGAATAATACGGCTACCGGCATTTCCATTCATTGCTGACTTTCGCCAGGCCTTAGTTTAAATTTAATGTGTGCTCTCTGCTCTGCTGCTTGCACTCAATGATGCCATCGCATCATCCCAGGATTTTAAACAAATTGGCGGGGCAATATAACATTTCAAACAAACAGTCTTGCAAACAAACACTGCCACACAAAATAGGAAACGAGGACAACAATTTAACAGCTTCCAATTGGCAAGTTAAAACAATAATGGGTTCATTAAAGATTTTGTTTTATTTGTTTTAATCTTTTGTTTTTTTTTCGTGTTTTTTTCTGGAAAGGTTTTCTTGGTTTTTCATCAAATCAACTTCTCCGTCTCAACTTTTGTTTTGTTTCGGTTTTTGTTACTTCATATCGTCAATTGTTACGCTTTTAATTTTATTTAGCTTTCACAGTTATTAAAAATATCCTTTTATACATTACAAAATAACAGTATTTTATTCTTTTGTCTCATTACTTTTACGTTTAATCTTTTACTTTTACGCTTATGCTTATTTATGCATTACTTTGCTCATTTGTTGTTGCAGCTTGCTATATAGGATCGCGTGTGTGTGCGTGGGTGTGTGTTTGATGTGTGAGTATACTGCTCTGTATCTGTATCTGTATCTGTATCTTCATATGTAACTGCATCTGTATCTGCATCTGTGTCTATGTTTTGTGTGTATGCGTGTATGCTTTGTGCTGGTAAATGTTTGAAATATTACAAAAATGTTTGTCCTTAAAAACCGATATAAAGGAAACATATAAAACCAGAAGAAAAAAAAACGAGCATGTAAAAAGGGATCGGATCGGATCGGATGGGGTATGTATATATCTTTTGAGCGTTATCGGATAGACTTTAAGATAAATAGGGCGAAGGAGGAGGAGAGTCCATCCAAACTGATTGAAGCTTCTCGGTTTTAAACTTAAATTGCAAAATTGTACAAAATGATAGTCTTACAATTGTTGCGCACTTTCGTTTACATGTAAATATATATTCTCGTTAAATAAAATTACAATTTACACGCTAACAATGTTTAATGTGCCGCTCGCTGACGATTATATCCTTGTTATCATCGTGGTTCAGCTGCCTTTTATCGTTAAGGTAAATCTAAGTTCATTAATATTACATGTATTATCTTTTTTTGTTTTCTTTCTTTTAGCATTTTTGTAGTTCTTTCTGTTTCGCTTTAATATAATTTCTGTTATATTTTAAATGTACATAGACTATGCGTTAATTTAATTGTAGTTCTCTTCTTTCTATTTATAGATGTGGTTGAATTTAACGAGCCGAGTTGTCATCTATTTGATTTTATATATATATTTATATATATATGCTTTAGGTATTAACTTCCTTGATGTTTGCCTGTTTGTTGTAGCCAATCGAAAATACAAGAATGTACGTAAGGCGAAAATAAACTTGAATGATGAGATCATTTTGTAAAATAGAGCAGAGCTTGAGCAAACAGAATAATAGTTTCATTTAAACACTGTGTCCTCTGGGATGTGTTCTTTCATCTTATTCGAACCATTTAACAATTGAAAGTCAGCAATGAATGGAGCAAAATAAGGTAACCAATTTTATTCTTAAGCTTACAAAATGTGTTGACGTGGGGAGTAAGTCGTATTGGAATCGTTTGCTTGGTTTTTCGGTAATAATATTAGTTTGTAGATACATTGAATACGTGGCTAAATACACAGAACATAATTAATTACTTTACATACTTTCGCTGATTGTTTCTAGATTCGGTTAAAGTTATAGCCGGATACTTGTGAGGGATTTTTGGGCGGGATGAAGGGAGGTCGCGAAACATCAACAACAATAATCCATCATATTGTTTACTTTCACCTTGTTTTCATGTGTAAATTATCTTGAAACTTATTTGTTTATCTGTATATTCACTATGTCACTATATATGCACGTAATTGTTGTAGACTAAGGAGAAGATAATTGGCCACATGTAAACGCTGAATTTAGAATTAATCTGAAGATCTTTTCTTACTTTTACTACAGTTGAAGAATTACTTAAAAAGTTCGATAGCGACAGAGTTTGAAAACTCGATGAAAGCTCTCCAAACGTATTTCAGAGATGCTTTTGAATGCGTTCTCTGTTTTAGAAGGGCCAAAACAATGCATATACATACACAGATACATATTGAATAAACGTAACTTTCGGCCAACATCGGCTGCGTTCTAATCCTCCTCATCGACGTCAAACATTCTGATCTTGGTGCAGCGCTTAGCCACTATATATATATATATATATAAATATATATATATGCATATATATAGATCTATATATTTGTATAGCTTAAACTGTGTAACTTATATATCAACTCTTATAGCGTGTGTTCTTGAATCGTGCTTCAAATGTTATCTACTCTCTCTGGCGCGCTCCACTCCTGTCGTCTATATATATACTTTCGAATGAGTCAGAGAAAGAATAGAAGTATGTTTGGATGCTTGCTACATCTGTGTGCGTGTGCTTGTGTGGGTGTGGTATGGTATGGTGTGTTTGTGTAAAGTATGTGTGTGTGTGTGTGTTTTTTTTTAACGATTTCTGGTATTGTATTTTTGCTTGGATTTTGTTGGTTGATTTCTTATGTTCTTTTCATATTTGTTGTTTTGTTTTGTTTCGATTTGTTTTTTGTTTTACTTGTAATAACGCTCCCTCGCTCGCCTGTCTCTGTCTCTCTACTTTTCTTGATTTGATATCATTTGTAGTTTACCTTCGGGATAAACAGCCGCCGCCACGCCCCCGGCGGCAGCGGCAGGCGGCGTGCGCATGAAGTACTCCTTGTTGACGCAATTCCTCAGCACGTCTGGAATATTGCCGACGATCGCCCGCCGGATCTCGGTGGCTGCCATTTCGCGCAGCTCCGTTGCGGACGCGTCGCTGAAGAAGGCGGCGTGCGGTGTGCAAATCAGATTTGGGGCATCCTTCAGTGCGCCCTGTAAGCCAAAAGAACGATGGTTAGTTGCGATCATATTCGACGTGGGTGCGGCGCCAACTCAGATTGCGTAAAATGTCTCGTTTTACAACAATCTCTTACTTGAAATACATTGTAAGGTTCGTTTTCGTGAACGTCCAGGGCGGCAGCTCTTATCCTTCCCTGCTTCAGCGCCAACGCCAGGGTCTCGTCATCGACCAGACCGCCGCGTGCGGTGTTCACCAGAAATGCACCAGGTCGCATCTGCAGCAAAATAATATTATCAGTCAATGGCAATGGGTATACATTTGTGAAAAGCACGACATTGTTATCAAACTCCAAATCAAGCTCACCTGTTTAATTGTGAATTCATTGATTAAATGATGGTTGTGCTCATTGAGCGTGCAATGCAGTGAGACGCAGTCGGACTGGAAAAGCAGGTCCTGCAGCGTGTAGACGCGAGTTAGGCCCAGCGACTTGTCGATGCCGTCGGGCAGGTAGGGATCGTAGAAGATGACGTTGAAGCCGAACGCCTTAGCCCGCAGGGCCACGGCGCTTCCAATGCGGCCCAGTCCCACCAGACCCAAGGTGTCGCCGCGGATGCGTGCACAGCCCTGCGTCGAGAAAGCAAACAGATGGTGTTCCAGTTAGATGCATTCGAAGGTGTACTTGATATCGATTAAATATTAATGCTGCTAATATTCACGTTGCAGCTAGCTGAATAGGCTTGCCTATATGCAAATCCCGCTCTTCAACACACAATTTGCATTTGGATTGGATGAAGTAATTTGAATACGCTTATAGTCGTATATTATATTTATGAGCTGTATTATGGCCACTGAATTCAGTCTTCGAAATAATAGTTCGCTAAATATGAAGTGATATTCTATAAACAAATGTCATGCTGACTTGTTTTTATCAATACAGTCCGCAATCGCCCAATTCAAATCTTTTCTCCTTTATCAACATATCAACATATGTAAGGTTTTTACTATCTTTAATCAATGTACGTGACTAGCTTGTTTCTAAAATTTTCCTCCTATCTTCGCGGAAAGCGTAACAATTACTGAGGTATGAATACCCATTGCTAGCAATACAATGGCATTGTACACCATTGATTCTACATATCGTTTTTGGTTAAGGACTTACATGCGCTGCCTCCCGCACTTGCTCGGGTCCGGTGAACTTCTTGCCCTCGCGCACCATGTTCGCTAGCCAGTATGTCCGCCGGTAGAGATTGAGGATGAGGCACATCGTCGTGTCAGCCACCTCCTCGACTCCGTAGCCGGGAACGTTGCACACGGCGATGCCCAGTTCGCCCGCCGCCTTGACGTCGATGTTGTCTGTGCCGCTGCCGATGCGCACGATAATGCGTAAAGCTTTGAACTTCTCAAGATCCTCCTTTGTCAGGATGATGGTGTGCCACATCAGAGCTCCCACTGCCTCGTTGAGGACCTTTATCCGATTAGATGAAATAGCAATTATTAGTGTTATGTCACACAAGGGATGTAGTAATCGTTATTCACTCACCTTCTCGTGTATTTCGGAGGTGCTCTGTGCATCGCAAAAGGCCACCGTAGCCACATCCTTCAGGATGGGCATCTCGATGGAGCAGTCGCGTCCATCGAGCAGGGCCACCAGTGGGCGTGCTTGCAGCGGTCCGTTGGCAAAGCTGCCCTTGACATCGATGCGCGAACGCTTCGGCATCATCAGATTTTTGTCCATTTCGCTGTATTTCAATCTCTCTGCTATCCTCTGCTCTTCTTCGTCGTCGTCGTCGTCGTAATAAAACTTTTGCCCTTTTCCGGCTGTGGTTCCTTTTGATTTTCTGTCAGTGACTACCTCGTTTAAGGGGCGCTGGGCGCAGGCTGCTGTGGAATCCCTTTTTTCCCTGGTCGCTCCTCGTTTTTTCTGGCTGGCCAACCGCTTTCAGTGGCTCTAATTAAATCAATGAAAAAAACCTTTTCAAGACTACGATGCAAACGCTGCAATCATTTTTGGCGCTTCATATTGAAATCGAGAATCCTGCAATGGAAGCAACAAAAACACATAACACATAAATTAAATGGAAAACATGAAACATGATGTAGAGTTAAAAAAAAAAACGGGGGAAAAAAAACAGAAGCAAAACAGCTCATGTCAGCAAAATTTGGCTGATGACAAGTTTCGTTTGGATTTCGCCAATATCAGCGATAAAGCTACGTTATTGTCGCACTCACATCGCTGTCCCTTCTGTTCCCGTCCCGCCCAATGGAGTGGCTTAAGCGTAAAGAGGTGGGGATTGGGAGTGGGATTTGGGGGAGGTGTCATTGCAGAAACATAGAAATTCAACGCTGTTCACATGCGACAAAATCGACAAAATCGTCTGGAGCGGAATGGCCTGTGCCCCCTTCCCGACTTTCCGTTTATATGAGAGTATGAAAGGGCGTTTCTTGTTGACCAGCTGGCTAAAATACATACACCTCGTCAGCGGCTTTGAAAGCGTCCCCCTTGTGCCACCAAATCCAACTAACCTTATCGGACGGTCGATTAGACACGGGAATGGAACGGGTCTCAGGAACCCAGAAGAGCAAGGCACTGTACCCACACATCTGGTTTGTCACCGAGTGGATACGGATTACGTGTAGTAGCCGGCGGCCTTATCTTATCACCTCGACACTTCTTGGTTATCTGACGTGGAACGGCGTGGGGGCAACGGATGGTGGGCTTCCAGCTCGGCGTGATGGCAATGTGACCGATATATATGATGGGCTCTAAGTAAGTGTGAACATCCAGAAGGTTGTTGAATGCACCAGAACGCTTTGTTTGCTTGGACGTTTACTATATGAAGTGTGATTTGGAGACCTTTTATAGATATTTCAAACCATAGAGCTCAAGTGAAATTGTTGGCATGGCTGGATTTCTAATCATTGTACTTTAAACACAAATGACAATATTTCCAGATAAGCCGAAGCATTAGCGAAATTTCCGCAACTTTTCTTATCGCCACTTCTAATTTGAATGACTATCGTATTTGTAGGAGGACAAACAGCTGAGTGGCAATGGCTATCAATAAAATGATAATAACTTCGATCACATGAAATTACTTAAAGCTAAATTTATAGTCCGAGACCAAATACGAAACCTAAGTATATCGCGTGAATAGATTTCTTTCACTATATAGCGGCGGAGATTCACTACGCAGCGCTGATAAGAGCCGCAAATCGGAACAATAACAAACATATTGACAGCACAGATATATTTCTATATACCACCGGACAGTCAGTCATATATGCATGTATATTTTGTGCGTGATAAGCCGTCAATGACTGCCACTGCCGCTGCCTCCACTGGCTATAGGCTATAGGCTATGTTTAGACACACATTCTGCCCCGAACCGCCCCGACTCCCAGCTGCCTGCCCCATCGGTCACTTCCCATCAGCCATGTGTCACGTATTGTGCAAAAGTATGAAATACGTTTAAATGCGGCAACCGACGAGACTACAATAATAATAGCAAAAAATACAAAAAGAGAAGGAAAATAATAGAAAATAAAAAAAAACACTTGCACAGATACTGCGGGGAATAACGCTCGAGCGATCGTTCGCCAAATCGCAAGCCAAAATACAGAAACACAGAAATAAGCAACGCAATTATGACATCGGGCAATGGAAAAAAAATATCCCAGCACAATCACATCACCCCAGACCCTCCACACCCCCTCCCTCCTCACGCCAACACCCTATGGGAGGCGTACTATAAACGTATACATATATATATATATATATTTATCAAGTGAATAGCCAAAGTCAAGTGGGCGCAACGCTTTGTTAATTTTCAAGCAATTTCTCTATGCCCAGAATGTGCGGCTCATGTGGCTGTGGATTTTTGACTCGCATTTGTTTACTCGGAAATATATTTATTGCAGACGTTGTGTGCGTGGATAACCGGCTCGAGTTCTACGCATATGATTCACTGCACTTGGAAATTCACTTGAACATAGTATGTTAATCCACTTTATTGAAGGCACCACGGACGCGTTCGACTTTGATGTACGTGTAGTGTATGTTTATAAATGTGGTTCTGCTGCAAAAGTTACCGATTACAGCAGTGTGCGAAGTATTTAAGTTTCAATTTCCACACTTCAACGAAGTTACACTTTGGCACAACTTGGCGGCAGAAAGGCAGAGAGGCACAACTCTTTCGAAACACACTCGAAATGGAAAATGTCAGTCGAGAGTTTATAAAGCGCGCCAAAAACCAGTTTTACTGGAGCTTGCTTTATTCGCCTTCTACTCTTATATCCATCTTTTTCTGTTGCTCGAATGCCTGAAGTTGCCACAGGATGTGGCAGTCGCCGAGTGCGAGCGCCCACGCCTGTGGCAGAGGCACTTTTCACCCGAATCCACCGAATCGAGCGAAAAAAAACCTGTTGACGCCCGCGGCCAATGAGCAGGAATATATATCAAATCAAGGCATACAATTCAGCGAGCTGAGAATCGCATCCAGCGAGGCATTATAATAAATCACATCTAGCGCCGGAGTGTGTACAGTAAGTCGTGGCCGCGTATCTAACAGATACATTCTGATGCCGAGTGTGACGTTGTGCGCTGCTACCTGAGTCCGATGATTCCGAATCCGATTCCCATTCTCGTTCTCGTTCCCATTCGGATTTCGATTCTGATTCCGTACAAGCCGACTAGCCGCCGGCTGTCTAACAAACAAGCCGGCCACATTTGGCCAGCGGAGCAGCCAGTTCGGCTTGATTTTGGCTGGTTCTTAAAAGTATTTGGGGGTAAGCGATCAGCAAAAGAGCAATTTTTGGTGTGAAAGATTTGTAGACAGCCCTAAATACCAATCGTATATCTTGTTCTTGATTGGGATATAGATTAGATAAGATAGTAATAGTTTTAAGCAACAAAACAGCTTTTGTGGCGGCAGTATTTGACCGATTGATATGAAACTTGGTATGCGTGTGAAGATTATGAAAACAAACGAATCGTCTTTGGCCACAAACGCCCCATCCCATCACCAGGTGGCAGGTGTTATAAATTTTCGATTGTACATTTCGGGGAAAAAGACAAAGTAGCTGCGTGCTGGCTTTAAAAGCCGGTCAGCACTGTCCGACTGAAGGAGCAGTAACTCCAGTGCGGCGATGACGATGGCCGCGCACATATCTTTTTTTTGTGGACAGGGGACGGAGCAGCAGCAGCAGCAGCAGCAGCAGGCGGCACAGCAACAAACCAAACCAAACCAAGCCAAAGCGAAAAACCGGTTTATCAACATGAAACGGGCAGACGATAACAGAGTGGCGGCAAAAGAGGAAAGTCAGCGCGCTAAAGAGCCGCTGGCGAACTCAGTGGCTGGTTCTTTTTCCACTCGATTTTATTTTCATTTCTTTTACTTGTTTTTGCCACAATTTCAGGCAGGAAAAGCCATGTTCGCTTAAATTGCTTGCTGTGTGCGAGTGTGCGTGCGTGTGTGTGTGTGCGTGTGTGTGTGTGTGAGCCAACCAGCCTTAAAACACGTTTAAATAAGTCATGCGCATTTGTGGCCAACAACTTTTAAAGCACAGATGAGATGCTGCTGGGAGGGGAAAACGGAGGAAATGGTGAAAATGGTGCTCGAGGGTTGGGAAATCGACCACTGCAACTGGAAAATTCAAAGTGCAACTGCTCATGCGTCGTTATTGCGACGACTGCCTGCGATTTTTCAACTTTAAGGCAGTCGTCGGTGCTCGTAACTTGTTTCTCCCTCCCCCCCTTTTTTTTTCTTGTTGCCTGAATTAACGGCTGCTGCCGTTTTGTCGTGACGTTGCGTTCCCGCGCTTTTCCTACCCGGCGCCCCCGCCGCTCCCCGCTGGCTACCACTTCAGCTTTCTGTTTCATGCATATGCATTTAAAGCCGGCTTTCAAGATGACGCGACGCCAAAAGCCTCGTGGCCCGCAGAAAATAAAGTGATGGCCACTCCATTGAGCGGCGATCTTAATGCCACAATATTTCGGCTCTTGCAAGTGCAATTTTTCAAGCCGGCGAAAGTTGTGAGCATGGGATTCGCGCTCTTACATCATAAATCACTTGCAAACAATGCAGTTGCCTTAAGTGAATTCATTTAAACATATTGTTGCCACATACATTGTGGTTTGGTTTACAAAAAATGAAGATAAATCGGTGAGAATAGAAGAAAAATCTGCGTTTGGTATAAACAATAAGTCGCTGAATTGCAAATACATCTTCAAAAGCACACACACATTTGCTGAATACATTTTTCGCCAAGAATCTATAAAAAGCAATACCATTTTTCGATGGCAAATCAAAGCATTTGGTTTTCAAAATTGCTTCCATAACGTACCGTGCAGCTTTTGCGATAACAGAAGATTCCAAAATGCGCATATGCGCAAATCAATTTAAAATTGAGATTGCTTTAACCAGATTGTTCCACCTACAAGTGGATAAACAGACTCTTTTAACCGAGTAAATTTCCGAGTTGACCATTTTCGCTGATTTCTATATCAACTGCACTGGCGTTGGAAAAGTGCAGATAAAGCGATTGCGAGTACGTTCGGACCTTCAGCAATAATTTAGACCATGGTATTTACTGTACTACCAAATGAAAGCACTTAAACTGTTTGCCTGACATTGGCCAATGTTTTTATTTGCGTGTATGTGGTAGTATTGCCATTGTTTTCCCTCGCGTTTTCTCGTATTTCCCACTTGTTTTTCGTTTTTTGTTGTCTCTTATATTATTGCTTTTTTTTGTATAATATTGATTGGTGGTGCGCGCGATCGGTCTGCGAATGACGCAAATTGAAAAACTGCAAGCCAGCATGGCGAGTGGCAAGTGACCAGAAGTGGGAAAAACTCAAATGAAATACAACTTATATGTGCATATACACACATATGTATACACTCATATATATTGTTGCCCTCGCACGCTTACGAATTGCTGATGCTGCGTTTGCGGCTGCTTGGCTATTATTATTGTTGCCATATCGCTGTATCTGTTGTTTTAGACGGATTTGGCTGAGCCATCTGAAAGTGTGTTGCCTGTTTTCATTTGAAATGTGCTTGCGCAGAAGTCTCACCAATATGGAGGAATGTTTGCCACCAAACATGCATCGATTAGCTTGAAAAGCCACAAATTTTCCTCGCTTATAGACGAAAGGCATATGTATTTCTTACTAGTTTAAGTTTATCATAATTTGGAAAATTCCGATTTAAGGGTATTAGCGCGTCTACCAACCGAATTGCGCTTCCATCCTCGTTGTTTTGCTTTTCAGATCGATAGAGATAGAGCGCAGAAGAAAGTACAAGAATATAAGGCACACATGGCTGCCATTGTGTTTTTGGTCGAATTTAGTTTCTCGGACTTGTGTTTAATTTTAAACGTTTGGCTGCTATTTTGGTGGCTGCTTTCGCTTTGTTTTGCGCCCCGTGCACCGTGAAGTGTGAAATTCTTTGGGCAGGTGTGCATTTTTTCACGCGCGCAGTCGGCAGCAAACACACAACAAACATTGCGCAAACACCCAGAGCATCAAAATGATAGGGGGGCGTGCTGAGGGGCTGAGGGGGTGTGGCAGTGGGTGGCGGTGGGCGGTATGGCCTGGCATTGACAATAAATAACCGTTAGCGAGTGGGAGCGGGCAGCCATACACAATCAAATTTATTATTATTTGCCAAAAAAGGGCAGTGACAAGAAGCGGAAAACGTTGTTGCGCCAAAAAACGACTAACAACAAATTCAGCAACGTGTACAGTTATCGATGGACTATATATGTATATACGTATAGAAAATTCCATGGCAATGCAAATATTCAAGTGGCAACTGGAAAAGCGGCGCTCTCTCTATTTCTATTCGGCTATATGGCTATTTGCTGCGCTGGGCAAATGTAGCAAAAAATATATTGGGAAGCGGAAAAAGTTATTGAATTGGATATTTCATCGATATTTCAGTGTTTTTATAACATGGCCACTAACATACTACTTCTAAAGCAAATTCGTCAGCATTCCATTTATACACACATTTTAGAACCATTTTCCGCCCAATGCAACGAATAATTAGCCAACGATTTCCCACCCGCAATTAACTTCAACTTTAAGGCAATCAATAATTTCAATTGGGGCTGCTTTTAAGGGTTTGTAATCAGTTGGGATAACCCAAAAGTACGCAAAAAGTTGCGGCGGATACAACAAATAGCAGTTGCTATAATTTGAACTCTTTATGTGGCAGAAGTTTGTCTGTATTTCCGTTTTTGGGCAAAAACAAAAACACCATTTGTAATCCTCTCCGAAGTTTTGAGCACTGCGACCAACTCCAACAACATTCCCGTTGCAAGTGCGCCAGTGGGTGGCAAGCGGGGAGGGGGCAAGGGGTGAGAGAGGTTTGGCGAGGGGGAGCCCAGAGTTGCTTGTCTGTCTACCTCTTCATGTGTGCGTGTGTGTGTATGACGTATATGTTTGTATGTGTGTGATGGGTACAGGCACGTCGAACAGTGAAAGGGCGAAAGAACAAGAGAGAAAGAGAGAGACATAGAGCGATAGAGAGAGAAGAAGCAACGACAAAAACACGACAAGCGCAAAAATTGTAATAAAACTAGAAACAAGCATCAATTTGAATGGACATTTGCAACTTGATCAAACTTTTTCACTTGGTTGTGTATTTAATTCGGCATAAACACACACACACACACACACAAATTTAAACGGTAGTTGATCAAGGGTGTGCGCTTGTAAATTCCAATCAATATGCGGGCGCAAGATATATAGAAGCTATTTATACTTTTAAAGCTTTGATTCGCGGAGAAGAAACGATAAGCAGCACTTTCACCCTTTAAAGGCTTTTAATCCGAGCGAAAGAACGAAAACTCCCGGTTGAAATGTGTCAACATGAGGCTTTAGTTGGTTTTCAAACTCGTTGCTTTCGGCCTCTCCCTCCCTTCCTTTCTTACACTCTCGCGCTCGCTCACTCTCTCTCGCTCTCTGTCGCACTAAATGTGGCGGCGGCAAAATAACAACGATGAGACAGCATGTTGCAGTGGCGTTGGCAAGGGGGGTGCTGTAGAAAAGGGGGACGTTGCGCAGTGAACCTTGCGTATGTATTGTCACTAGGCGGGCGGAAAAAAAAATATAAATTACAAAGAGTGTATGTATCTGTAGCTGTGTGCGTGTGCGGAAAAATCATTGCACAATTTTATTTATGTTTTGCATAGAATATGGCAGGCGTTGCTCACTCGCTCTCTCTCTCTCTCACACACACACACACACACACACACACACACACACACACACACACACACACGCACTCGACTTTTGCATTAAACCGCAACAATACTTGGCCATGTGTGTGTGCGCACCCACACACGCACACACTCGCATAGGCAACACCTATACAGGCAGAAGTAGTTCCGCTTTAAAATTCATCAGAATTCTGCACGTTTAAATTTTTCTTGTACACGTTTATCGCACACTCACACACACGCACGCACACAAGCACAGGCGCACACTCGTTGCAAACAGAATGACAAATGGGAAATATATAGTGTAGTAATCCGTGGAAAAATCGCCGCTGCTGCGGATTTTCGATTGTAGTATTATTAAATTGCTGAAACGCAATCAGCGGCGCACAATTTGATTTTCTGCTCTCGGTTTTGCCTTTTTTCTCTCGGTTATTCGCCTATTCCTTTGTGGCGGCGGCGACGGCGGCGTCGGTTTTTTTCTCTTTTCTTTTTTTGCGAGTTCACAATTGGACAAGAAATTCACGTGCCAAAAACGCGGCCACACACAATTTTCGGGGACAAACACTTGGCGGCGGGTCTCATGCACCGTTGCCGACCACTTTTCACAAATTTTGTGCACTTTTCGGACAGTTTTCCCACAATTAATTTACCAGCAACGCGTCCAAATTCCACTCGCAGCTTTCAAAATGGCGGAATACGAACACGGCGGATTTTTAGGTTTTAGTACAGCAATGACGCTATGCGAACAGTGTGACCGCACACAGATCGTTTGGAAATACCACGGTGTGCGCAGGGAAAACTGCAAGAATAAATGGGATATTTTAAAAAAATTGTACAGAATACCGACTTTTGATTCTGCTGAAATTGTTAAGAGATTTAATTTAAAGGGAAGTCAATTAAAAACAAGATAGAATGCTATAGTCGAATTCCCCGACTATCAGGTACCCGTTACTCAGCTAGTGGAAGTGTAAAAGAGAAATTTCAACATTTTCGGGAATATCCGGAAAATTGGGGAAAAAATGACAAAAAACGTAAAATTCAAAATTTTCTGGAATATCGGTTGAAATTAAGGAAAAAATAAATAAATGAAAATATACTTCAAAATTTGTTAAAAGTGTGGGCGTGCGAGTTTTGTGGAAAAGTTGTTAAAACAACTTGTGCTGCGTTCATGTCTCTGGAAGCTGCATGAACCTGATCAAGAATATATGTATATACGAAAACGCTTCCTTCTGCCTGAATATATATATACCTCCTTCTATATATACCTCCTACTCTCGAATAATGGGTATACAAATTTGTACTTTTAACCTTTGTATTTTATTTTATGTTTTTTTATATTTAAAAATTAATCGCGGTGGATATGTAAAAGTATTATTTTTTACTTCCTCATTAAAACACTTATGGAGCCCTGAAAAGCGTGACCAGAGTGCAGTGAATCCAATGAACGTGCACGTTTTGAAAACAAGACGGCGGTCACACTGCTGCACCAATAACAAAGAACTCGACCATCTAATAGACACTTACTAACTAACAGACCGATTAGGGATCTCGCACAACATGTCGGCCAGAAGAGCAACCCATGCAGGCAGCTGGTACACGGACTCGGGTGAGTAACATCCCATATGCGATCAGAAGATAACACAATCAAATATTGCAACGCTTGTGGGTGTGGGATAAACGCATATGTATTGCACCTGTGCGTGTGTGCTTGCGGGTAATGAACCTTAGGGTGAACCAAAAAATTAACTACATGTCATCTATAACTGAGTAATTCAGAAGTTCTTTTCCGGATCCGAGCCCAACGAGTTTCGAATCTCGTCCATGCGATCGTATGCGATTTCGGTGGCCCAGCACAGACGCTTCTCCAGCTCGCTGTTGCGCCGTCGCTGCTGACGCAGTGCATCTAGTCCGCGTTCCAGCTGAGTGCATGCCTGGAAGAAGGTGCTCAGCTCGGGTATGTCGCCGAATTCACCGGGATGCCGACGGAAACCCTGCGTGGCGTCTGTGGTGAGCTTGTCCAGACGATTCTGCAGAAAACGCTGGTCAAACATCTTCTGCAGCTCCTGGGTCGTCACCTTGCCCAACTCGCTATTGGAGTCGTTCAGGTGCAGGTCCCGGATGCGGTCCTTTAGTCCCGTGAAGCTAACTGACTCCAATTTCTCGCCAATGCCCTGGAAGAGCTCGTAGCTCTGCTTGAGCTCCAACTGCATCTTCCGGACATCGTCGTCGATACTTTTGGCCGCGTGCGATTCCATAAATTCGGCACGGGCACTGGCCGCCATGGGAGGAGCGTCGAATCCTGATCTCAGCGAAAAGCTCGAAGTTGTTGAGACCGGATCCGATGTCTTATCCTGGGCTTCTCCTCCCGTTAAACGACCTTCAGATGATCTGCTTCCGGCCGACGAACTCTTTTTACTGCCTGTGGAAGAGGCCTTAGCATCCTTCTTCTTTAAACTCCTCGATTTCGCAGTCCTTGTTTTTCGGATGGTCCCGAAAATGGGCAGCGGATTGGGACTCAAAAGGAGTTCTTGTGAATCGGAATCGTTTGCAGCCCTGTTGCACGGGTTTAAATGGATTGATTAACATTGATTATTATGAGTAGCTGCAATCTATTTATATTTCATTAAATTGGAGTCTTGACTTACTCTTGAGATATTATTGCGGTAAGCTCATTCCGAATGCGATTCATGAGCTCATCGCTGTGTTTTTCCTTATCAGTTTCCATTGCGGAATGTTCAACTAAAATTTGAATCAATATTTAATAGCTTTATATCGCTGCAGTGATAAGTCGACACGGCAAAAGTCTTATGAACCTGAAAATATTTGTTTGTTTGCTGCTAGGCAACGACAGGCCAACTAATTTAGTTTATTTCAAAGCTGAAATACTTTTACGTGTTTAGTTTACTTATATAAACCAACAGGTTATTTAAATGAATTACGGCGATATAGGAATGATTATACCATTATTTATTCGTTAACCATTTTATTCAACTTGCATTTCAGGCACCGAACTCTCCAGGCAGTTGGATCGTTGGCTGGGTGCCGCGGATTTGTCCCATGGACCGGCGCGTGCCATTATTGCTCCGTAAGATTAAACCGAACTCTCGTGCCAAAAGCCATCTTGAATTTAGTGGTATTTTCTAGACATGCTGGATATACGTACTGTGGAGCCTGCGGTGCCTTCGCCTATCGCCAAGTTAGCCCTGTTGTCGTGTAAGAAGTTCTCACATTCAAGATTTCCGTGAAGACAATCCGGTTTTATTGAACCTTTGCTTGCAGCAAGCGAGTCTTCATACTGGGTCCCTCGCATCATGTGCGTCTACGTGGCTGCGCTTTATCCGTGGCGAAGAAATACAGGACACCCCTCTACGATCTCAAAATCGATTCTCAGAGTATGATGCTACTGATACACGCGCGGTTCATGTTTTATTTATTAAAAATTGCTATTTATTTTTTAGTCAACGCTGAGCTTGAGAAGACTGGACAGTTTTCTTGGATGGACATGAAGACTGACGAGGATGAGCACTCCATCGAGATGCATTTACCTTACATTGCCAAAGTGATGGAGGAGTAAGTGATATTGTGGATCTTGTTTGCAAGAGGAATTTTACTAAGTGAAAATACTGCTGCAGTTATAAGGACCAGTTCACAATCGTGCCTATTCTGGTGGGTTCGCTCAATCCCGAACAGGAGGCACAGTACGGCAGCCTTCTGTCCCCCTATTTGATGGACCCCACCAACCTGTTTGTGATATCTTCCGATTTTTGCCACTGGGGCCAGCGATTTAGCTACACCTACTATGACCGCTCCTGCGGAGCGATTCACAAGTTCATCGAGAAGCTGGACAAGCAGGGCATGGATATCATCGAGACGCTCAGTCCGCACTCCTTCACCGAGTACTTGCGCAAGTATAACAACACGATATGCGGACGCCATCCCATAGGAGTGATGCTGGGCGCCGTGAAGGCGCTGCAGGATCAGGGCTACGACAAGATGAGTTTCAAGTTCCTCAAGTACGCCCAGAGTAGCCAGTGCCAGGACATGGAGGACTCCAGCGTCAGCTACGCCTCGGGATCCCTCGTGTTCGAGATGTGAATGCATTCAAGTATTTTAGCCACTCGACGGCATCTAATTATTGCTACTTAAGCGTAACGTTTTTATATTTACTAGCATCAAATTGAAAATTTAACAATAAATCCAAATTCCCCAACACGTTTCAATTTAGTCGGTCAATTTAGTTGTTTTATAAAATGTAAGAAATGCAATTATCAATTAAAACCATAATGAGAAATAAAGACCACTTTAGTAAGCGCGCGTTGCTTACAACAAATAATTGGTAATTGTATCACACCACTCTATAGTTGATTAAGGTTCAAAGGAATAAAAAACCCATTCGCATGTGAACTTCCATTTAAGTTGATTTTTCTTTATTTTTCTCTTTTTTGTTGAAACATTGAAATTGACTCCTAAGTCATTTTGAATGATTTCTTGGATGCGTTTTCGGTTTTTTCATTTTTATGTTTCGTTTTTTCTTCTTTCATCAATGAAATGTCTGCGTATGTGAGAGTGGTATGAATGTGAGGAGTTCAACTCAATCGCCTGGCCATGCAGCACCACTTGTCGTGTGGTTCACCACCAGGCAGCGGCCGCATTGGCGGCTCCTCCGGCGGTGGCATCCGCCGAGGCCACATCGTTGGGGCCACCACCGGCTACCGTGCCGTTGAGCCGCGAGCACTCGGCATCGGTGGCGATCTGCAGAGCATTCATGTTCTGTACGAAGGTTTCCAGGGCGGCAGCATTCTCGTCCTGGCTGTACGGCGAAGTTCGCTGGCTAAGCGGGCTGCGGCGCAGGAACTCGTTCAGATCGCTGGCCACGCTGGCCGCCTTTGAGCCTCCACCCGGTACCACCGAGTGGTCGAAGTCGTAGCCAAAGGGGTCCGGAGGAACCGCCGGCTGTGGCATTCGCGTCAGCAGATTGTTTTGCACAAAGAGGTGGGAGTCTGCAACTAAAAGTGGGTCAATTGGATTAAAGACTAAGCCAAATCGTGTGTACTAACCACTGCCGTAGTCGGCGGCCACGTTGTCACAGTAGTTGGCACCCGGACCGACGCTACCCGGCGGCTGCTGTTGCGGATCGTAGGCGTTGGAGGAGCGTGTCCGGTTGCCAAACACACTGGTGATCTCCACGTGATGCGGCGACGGCGACGCGTTGTTGCGCGTGAAGTTGGACTCCGAAATATTGTGTATGGAGACCTGAAAATGCAAATGCAAAATGTAAGGGGAGTATGTAAGCTATTAGAAAAACTATAAATAAAGATTTGTCGATTTTATTTCAGCCTGCCTTACAAAAAATCCAAATATACACTCTCATGCGAAATAACCCTCCGTTATAATCAAATCAAAAATTTGCAGATACAAAATGCAATTAAGATGAGAAAAATGAGGCGAATGGATAGTAATTTTGAGACGGCATCGGCCAATTTTGATAGTTTGAATAGAGATCCTGGTCCAAGAACCAGTTATCAGATCCGTAACGCACCTCGTTGTTGAGATGCTGGCCCGGTATCAAGTTCTTGAGGAAGGCGGCGTCGTCGTAGCGAATCACTCCGGTGTTCGGAATGCCCTCCAGGTAGGAATTGAAACCGGTGATGGTGGGCGGCGGAGAGTCGTCGCCACAGCTGTGATGCATGTGGCAATCGCTCGATCCACCGCCGCTTCCAGAACCCTGTGAAGCTGTGGCCGCTGCAGCTGAGAAGACCTCGAAGCCGTTGTAGTAGCTCGACTGCTGGTACTTCTCCTGCAGTGGAACTCCGCCTCCAGATCCGCCAGTATTACTGTAATCCTGCTGCTGACCAAAGCTCGGCCACTTGCTGTCCTTGGCCTTTTGCTTCAGCTCGCTGCCAATGGCCGATAGACATTTCTGTGACTGCTTGGGACGGGCAATCACTGCCGCCTCGCCGACTAATCTGCCGGGACTGTTGGCTCCGCTTTCGGCGCTGCTTGGGGGAACGTTGGTACAGCTAATACTGATATTGTTGTGCGTCCCGTTGCCGCCGTTGCTGCTTCCGCTGCTGTTGCCACTGGCCGATCCACTGGAGAAGTAGGAGAAATTCGAGGTGCTGCCAACTGTGGCCGCACTAGCCTGCTTTTGCTGTGTGGCTCGTGCCGCCTCCGCCACAGCTTCTTGGGGCGTGTAGTAGTTGACATTGCTGCCGAACTGGCGATAGCCTCCCATGGCCAGGCCATTGGTCACCGCCTGGTGCAGCGCTGGATTCCGTATGGTAAACATGCCGTTCTCGTTCTTGATGATTGCGGCAGGTTGATCCATGGCCATGGCTGGAGCAACCGGAAGTCCAGCGGCAAAGTTTCGCACTGCATGGATTGGTTCATATGTAGTTATTATTATATCACAAATTATAGCATGTAGAAGGACTACTCACCTGGCGGCATTGGATTGGGATTGGGCGGCATCATGCCTCCGCCGGCCACTGGCCCATTGCCCTGATGGAACATGGGATTGCGCAGCGTGATAATATTACCACTGGCGTTGGCTTCAATGGTGGCCGCAGTGGCTGGCGAGGGACCCAATATCTGGCCATCGCCCGCTCCTGCTCCTCCTGATCCGCCGCCTCCTCCTCCCGTTCGCTGCTTGTTGACCGGCCCAGAACTGCCTGGGTTTCCGCCGCTCCCACCACCAGACTTTCCACGATTGCGACGGCGCCGCCTGGAGGATTTTCCGTTGGCGCTCGCTGCAGACGCCGCTGCAGCCACATTTGGTGGTGCAACTGGAGCTTGGCTGCGATTGGGTCGTGGGTTAGCCTCAACCATGATAACACCGTTGGGATCCATGCCAGCGGCACCGGCTGCTCCATAGTAGCCGGCCAGGAGGTGAGACGGCTGCTGGAAGTGATGCTGTTGCTGCTGCTGTTGCTGCTGCTGCTGCTGCTCGGCCAGAGGCTTGGACAGCAACCGGATGGACTCACTCTTCTGGCGCAACTGCTCGCTTTTAGCCGGATCCACCTTGGTAAGGGTGATACCAGGCGGTAGATTAAGGTGTTCCACCTGTACGCCGCGATTCAGCTGATCCATAATGCTGCAGTTCGGGGACTGCGATGCTTGTTTCGAGCTGGAACTACCTCCCGACTGGCTGATGCGTAAGTTCTGCATCTGCTGAGCCAGGGTGCTGGCATAGCTTCCCGTCTGCGGTGGAGGTATGGCAACTTCGTTGGGATTGAAATAGCCCATGTTGTGTGGAATGCCGGAGAGATCCTCTGCAAGAAGAGATATATGAAATTATAGTAGTGATCTAGAATGTTGTACAGTTTTCTGTAACTTACCCTGCTTCTGGCGATGTCCGCGCTTTCCGCGCTGCGATCTCTTTGGAGGAGCACTGGACTCCGCCGCATGAGGGTTGGAGTGCTGCTGAACGGGCTGCTGTTGGCCACCAGCCGAGGACTTTGTTCGACCATTGGACCGTCCACCTCGAGACGGCTGTTGCGTCTGCGAGTGCTCACAGCGTTGGTTCTGAGCGCTGCGATTGGATTCGAGATTTCCAGGAGCCTGCTTCTGCTTCCTCGATGATTCCGCTGGACGCTGCGGCTGGCTCTTGGTAGGCGGTACCTTTTCCGGCTGATACTGTTGCTGCTGCTGTGGCGGATTGGACTTGCCCGCTGAAGCAGATGTCGATTTGCTTTTAGGCTGTGCCTGAGCCTTGACGGGCTGCGACGCTGGCTGCTTTTGGGGGGCTTCCTGTTGCTTCACCTTTTTGGCAGGTGCAGCAACTGGGGCTGGAGCCGGCTTTACCTTTGTGACCAGTAAAGGTGCAACGGGTTTGGGCGCCGGAGCAGCTATCAGTTTGGGCTGCTGCCTTATTGGCGGCGGCACTGGTGCTGGGACTTCCTCCTCCGAGTCACTGCCAGTTTCCCACTCTCCCTCCGAAGAATCTTGCATGTGCAGCGACTTAAAGGGATTGTTGTCCAACTGGCCAGGATCCAGTCTCGACTTCAGCCGTTTCTGCCTTTTGGGTAGCTCCGGTTCCGGCTCGGGAACAGGCGGTGGTGTCACTTCTACAACCTTGGGTGGCTTGGAAGTCGGCTTCTTGGGTGCAGTCTTCGGCTTAACACTGCACACCGAGCTTTCACGCGTACTCTGCGGCGTCTGCGACTTTGAGGAGTTGCTGCTCGCTGTGGAACTGGAGGCGGCGGCCACAGCAACGGCTGTTTTCTTCGCCTGCTTCTTTTTCTTGAGCTTGACTTCCTTCTCCGCCGCAGCTTCTGCTGCAGCCGCTGCTGCTGCTGCTGCCTCAGCCGCCGCTGCTGCCTCTGCCGCTGCTGCTGCCTCTGCCGCCGCTGCTGCTGCCGCCGCGGCAGCTCGCTTAGCCTCTTTCTTCTTCGCCTTGGCACTCTTTTCAGGAACACTGGGCGCTGGAGCCGGAATGGTGACTTGTGGAGGAGCCGTTTCCTCCGGCTGAGTCGGACCCGATGCCACCATGTGCCCGTTGACAAAAGTGTAAAGCAGTTTGTCCTCGTGCGGAGCACTGCCTTTGGCCACTACAGTCACCTGCTGCTCGGCGCCCGGATGAGGCAGCTGCACCCGGCGTATTGTCACAATGCGCTTGGAGGGATCGGCAGTGATGGAGTTAGCCGCCATGGCGGCAATCACATCCCGAGACAGTTGAGGAGGATGTTGGGACTGCTGAGGAGGAGCAAAACATACGGGCGTGTGCTGCTGCCCGGCGAGTCCCGGCGGAGAGTAGAAGGAGGCGCTACTACTGAACTCGGGATACTGCGGCGCAGACTGCTGTGGAGGTGCCTGTCTAACAGGTTCGGCAGTGGCAGTGGTCGAGCCCCCGTTCAGGATCTCCTCCAGCTGGGCCATCTTGGCCAGCTGCTGTTGCTTGGTAGGCAAGTAGGAGAACTTGAACTCGTTGTTCGTCTGCTTGACGGTGGCAATAAGTTCGAGGATCACCGTCTCCACTTTAGCCTTTGCTCGCTGAAGGTTTTTAATGTTCGTCTCCAGCTCACCAATGCGCTTCTTCTCCTTTTTCCGGCCGCCTGCAGCCGTTAAGGCCTTCATCTCGTACTTGTCGATGAACTCCTTAAAATAGATGTCCAGAAACTGGCCGCGCAGGTCCTCAAGCTCCTTGATACGCTTCTCTTCCTCCTTGCGCATCTTTTGCTTGGCCTTCTTGGCCGCTTTCTTGGGATTCGCGGTCTGCGGCTGCTGGGACTTGCCCTCGATAAAGTTAAGTGTCTCGTTTATCCAGCGCTGTTGGTCCTGTTCACGGGTATAGGTATAGGTACCCAGGAACTCAGCAAAGTCCTGCATCATGTCCTCTTTGCTGTAATCCGCTGTAAAGCCGTCACCGCGCTTGAAGGCGGCCATACCAGCGGCCACTTCGGCCGCCGTTGCCGCAGTCGAGGCATCTGTGGCATCCGTGTGCATCTGCAGCCGCTTGCAGAGGCTGTCCAGACGTAAAAGACTGTTGTCACCCTCCTGCTCCTCCTTGTCTCCAATTTCATTAAGAGCTGCCGCTACAGCTGCCGCTGCGGCTGGTATCTTTCGCGGATTGCCTGGGGATTGCAGCTGCGCCGTGGCGAACACTTTCAGGCTGGGTGGTTGGTTTGACGAAAGGGATTCGGCCTTTGGGGGCCGTTTCGGTGGGATGGCTGCCGGTGCGGGCACAGCAACTGGCTCCGGCATGCTGCATTTGGTCTTCGATGGCATGGCCTCTTCCGTGGACTTGGTCTTCCGGTCGTTGACAATCTGCGAGAGCTTCTTACGCAGCCGATCTCGCGTCTCGTTGAAGCGCGCATGGTTGCACTCCTTTTTAACACGTTTCTTCGAATGATTCTCCTTGCAAGGCTCCCCAATGTCCGCGTAGTCAGCGCAGCCTAGTGATTTGCACATACAGACTATGTTCAATATCCGATCAGAAATCTGAATGACGACTACTTACATTTACGCATCTTCTCCTTGCTCTTCTTGTTGCCTCCGGCGTCGCCAATTCTGCCTCCAGACTGAGACAAGTTCGATTCCCCGGACTTGGATTTGGCACCCGATAAGCCGGTAGTGCTATCTGGTTTAGTGCGTTTTCTGAAATACAATATTAACTCATAAGTTGGTGAGCTAAAGTGCTATAAAGCAGAATTTACATTATCTGAGAGTCGTGCAACATCATCAGCTGATCCACTCCAAATTGCATCTTCTCGATGTTGGTATCGCCCAAAGTAAAACTGGAATGGGAAGTACAGTCGATTTTCGAATCAGAGTAGTATAAATCGAGTTCTTCCTTATTGAGCCCCGTTTTTAAAATCGATGTCTCTGGCATGCAAAACACAGGCCTGCTACATAATGAATCGTTGCGACTATATTCAATTTGCATACATTTTTTAATTGAGAGTTCTTGTGCTTCTGCACAATTTTTCGATATGCGAAGCTACGAACTCAATCAATTAGTAATCGATAGGCGCTGCGGTTAAGATATTAATACAAATGTTCTTAAGGCTTACGTGAAGAACTTAATCAAAATTTTGTCGATTACCTAGTAAGTGTTAAAATATGACATTTTAACATGCATAATGTGTACAATTAAGAACAGGCAACTAATAATGACATATGTATAGTCGAAACATTTTAAAAGATTATTACTGTTATGTTATTTAGTTAGAATTTTTTCTTTTTTAACTACTGCATTGTTTTGCAATGGCAACCCTGTGGTGTAGATAGTACCTAAAAATCACATGTCCGTTCACAAATGTCAAGATGACAAACGGAAATAGGAAAACAATGGGTTTCAAAAAGTGGGGAGAGTGTTTTTCAAGTTAATTTTGAATATGTTGTCTTTAATACTTACTCATCAGTGATTTTGAAGGGTGAGTAACTGCGAATTGGAAAAGAAACCAGTTTTAGGAATATCCAGGTTGGTAACAAATTAGACATAGACTTACCCAATAACTTGGGCCAGAAACTGCTCAAACCGATTGTCTTCCTTGTCACCAACCACACTGTTAAGCCGCAGTCGCAGGTCGCCCTTGAGCAGCTCCAGGTGACCGAAATCCGTGCAGCTCGAGTTAAATTTGACAAAGAAGTTGGCGTAGATGGAGAGCACGAAGGTCCAGTATGTTTTGTACACATAGTGCTGGTTTCGAAGCTCCAGCAGCTCGGCGGGACTCGGCGCCAGCTTCCGGTTGAAGAACATCAGCGAGGGAATCGTGGAGCGCAGCTCCTCCCGCGTGAACGACAGCGGCTGGAAGCAGCGCAGCAGATATTTGGTCAGCAGCGGCGACAGCTGGTTGGAGAGGATCTTTCTGGCCAATTGGCAAGCGGAGACCCGGCAGTTCTCACCGCAGATGAACTGCGGTTCGATCGTTTCATGGCGATAGCGCTTCCTGGTGGCCAGGTGCTGGAATACCGCCCATGCGATGTGATATGTGGTGCGCAGGGTATCGGACGTCTCTGCTTGTCGACGGAACACCGATCCACTGCTGCCGCTGCTGGTTGGTGACTCGTCCTCCGGCAGATCGCTAGTGCGTCGCTGCTGTTGGACGGTGGTGGAGCTCGTGGCAGCCGCTATAGCCGCATTGTGCTTGGCCTCATCACTGGTGCAGGTGCTGAGGATCTTGGACTTCATCAGCTTCGGATCCTTCTCGACAATGCCGAGCGTTGTGCACTTGGCACAATGGCCCGCTTGTCGCGGTCGCAAAGGAGTGCCGGCGATGGAGCAAGTGATGCATTTGCAGTTCCTGATAGTAAATAGCAGTGTTTATTATTATTATTTTTAAACATTTCAGGTCGCGTGGCTCGTAAAACCTACTCGTTGTGGTGCTCGAGAAGAGAATTGCATTTCTTGCAGAGATCCTCGTGCACCAGCTTATTGGGTGGATCGTAGAACCCATCGGGCCACTTTAGCTTCGTGAAGGCCATGATATTCTTCCAGGCCAGCTGGCGATCCACGATGCGCTGGAAGTCTATAAACTCATCGTCGCTGATATCCGGCAGCGAAAACGAGGTGGCGTCCAGGACGACCTTGTCGAATATGTTGTACACATCGAGCAGGCCCATCCGGCGCTCGTGCTCCGTGGGCGACAAGTTAAACTTATTTAGCTCGATCCAGATGTCCGTCCAGCGCCGCTCAATGGAGTGCATGTGCTCGTCGAACAGCATGTACCGCTTAATCAGCGCCGTCGTCTGGGCCGATGGAGCCACCTCCTTCAACGACAGGATGCAGGCCAGCATGGTATCCCCCAGTGGAGTGAATACATGTTGCTGGAAAAGCCGCTGACATAGGAGAACCCACGACAGCTTAAACTTTCGTAGGAAATCGTTCTCAAACGCAAACAGGCTGAGCGAGATCTTCTGCGAGATGCAATTTAGATCAGAGTAGCCGTCCAGAATGTCTACATGGGGTTAAATACGAAGAGAGATGCATGGAATTAACAAGTAAGTACTGTTTCCCTATAAAATCAATTCTTGTTAAAAGATAAAGGCATCTGTCACTCAATTTATTACGAATTAAGTGTATGCTTTTTCCTTAATAGAAGAATGTGCCCCTCAACATTTAGTCAGCTATCATTTGTTTGAAACCATTACAATACGTAGGAGAACTCTCTTACATGTCAGCATCCTTTCTGCCGAAATTTTCTCGTTCTCCTGAATATTCTGGGCAATTTCGATCATACCCTCGGAAAATGCCTTCACAATGCATTCGACATTATAGGCGAGTATTTGTAGCAGCAGCATCGGATTGTTGGCCATTAAACTGTGAGATAGATGTTTAATTATTGGTTTAAAGTAAACAAACGCAGGCCTGAGGTCTCAACTTACATGGCGCTAAATAGCACTAATATCATATTATCGGAGATCGCTGTGTCATCAATAAAATCGAGATATTCGGCATTTTTATCGTAGAGGTAGCCGCTCGTAATCCAATAGATCTCCTTGTTGCACTCAAGCAGCTTCTCAAACTTATTGTAGGCAGCATCGTTTCTGAAAGAGAGGAGATGTTTGGTTGATTAGCAACCGACTTTTGAACATGTTCTTGGAGTATTGCAAACTATGCTTACTTCAACATGGGGCTGTAGGCCTTGATTAGTACGTCTAGCAACATGACCACCATGTGCGCAGCCTTAAATTGATCCATCATGATCGCCATGATGGTTTCGCGGTATTCGAGACATTCCTTGCAGGAACAAAATGTGAAGAACTCCTCCTTCCGGTGTTTCACAAATATGAAGGCAAGATTCTGGAAATATAGCTACAATGGATTAGGAGTACGTTTCATTATGCATCTCGATCATTTCAAGCAATCGCACCGTAATTGCACGCAGCTGTCCGTCGGCATCACGCAGCGGATTTTTTGGATCCTCAGAGAACAGGCGCATGTTCTCAATGGCCATCTGAAAGAGAGTCAGAGCTTGTGAGTATTTATTTCGAAAGCTTGATTCAAGAGCTAAACGCATTACAAAGTGTATTTCAATATTCTAGGGCAGATTTCTAAACAAGTGTTCTTAAGACTCAATCAAATAAGAAAGCTTACTCATTTAAATATCCCATTTTCCATAAGCCTATCTTATTTTGTTGACATCTCAGCAATGAGGAACTTTTTGTGTATATTGAAATATATAAGATTTATCTAATAAGATCATTTCTACCTTTCTTGAGTCCAGAACTACCTCATTTGATTTGACAACTCATAAAATACAACCCTAAATCCCACAAACAATTTTAATGATACATTTGAATGAATGAAATCGATCTGCATAGATTCCTGAAAGTCCTGGGAACCCACCAAATACGACCGCGTCTCATCGTTGGGATCGCCGCCCTTGTGCTCGCACTCGTGGAGCAGCTTATCGCTCAGCTCCAGTTCGATGGCGTTGTCTTCCCGCTGACTCCACTGCATCAGCGACACGACCTCCTTGTAAACCGTCTCCGCCTTGGGGGCGGAGGCATAGGGATCGAATGGAGGCAGGGCAAGGATCGTGTGCAGCGTGTTAATGATATTGCCCTCGGGAAAGTTGAGCCGCTCCAGGAGATGGCATGGCGGTGAGCTACTCCGCGCCGGCTTCGCCTGTTGGACACCAGCAGGCGGTGGCGACGGATTCAGCTGGGAAGCGGTGGCACCGCAGGAGGAGGACGTTGTGGCATCCACATCGCCCTCCGCATCCGCATCCACATCAGCATCAACATCAACATCAGCATCCATGGAGGACAGGGACATCACATGGCAGCAGGAAGGCGGCGCCTCCTCCATTGGCAGTTCGCCATTGACCAGCGGCTCATCCGCATCCGTTTCTTTGGTGTGCGCCACCTGATCGGCCATTTCTGGCGGGGACTTTCACGCGGTGGGTGGGTCGATAAGCCCAACCAACTCAGTCCCCGGCTCCGGATCACTTGTTAGTCTTTGGTGCTTCTGCTGGCCAAATCCGCGTATGCGCGACGCATTATTATATACGAAATCACAGATGTAGATGCACTTTCACTCGCTCACTGTATGCGCGCGCGTGTCTGTGTGTGTGTGTGCGCTGGTGTGTCGGTGTGTGAGTGTGGGTATTGGATTGGTTTGGTTTTTGGAATCAAAATCGGTTTTGGAAAAGAACGCAGAGCAGCGCAAGGCGCTTTTCCCCTCTAATCGCGCCAATTGCGCCTTCTGCTTTCATCAGCGTTTCACCGAAGGGCCATCCGTTTGGATTTTCCGGGACCCGACTTTCTGTTGCCTCGCAGTTTCCGTTCCGTTTGCACCCACGATTGTTGTGATTTTCCGCTTTTTGTGATTTTTCGCCTGCTCGTTGCAATTCGCTCGTTTCTCGTTGATTGCATTCGCAGAGGTGTGACCGGTGCGGCTTTCAGTCGAATTACCGCAATGCCACGCAAACGAGGTACGACGATATGGTCACACCCCCGACAATTTTTTCTACATTTTTTAATTCCCGAAAACGCTAGAGTTTATGTATATAAACAGCATTTTCTTTTTATGTGACATTCTCCCAGATACCTATCGTAAAGCGCTCTTAAAAGTTTGATTTCTGAAGAAAACAAAAAGCATTTTAAGCCAGACAAAAATTTAGGGAACTGTACAAAAATGTTAGACAAACTGTTTTTTATATACGTTATAGGTAAAAATGCTCATGATGGATGCATTTCTAAATACAAAAATAACTAATAAATGTATACAATTAAATTTACAAATATCAAATAACATTATTCACTTCCCTTAATAGAACAGTCGCTAAAGTTATTGCTAAATCCATAATTCATAAATTCATTTTTGCTCGAATTTATAAAATATAAAACTGCATTCTCTTACTCACCATTGTTACCCTAGACGAGCGGAAGGCCTTTGCTGCTAATGCTCCTAGTTCTTAGTCACCTTATAGTTTTATACTTTAAGTTAGCTTTAAATAAATAAATAAATAAAACTATATTCTCCTCTCACTCTGTATAAACCATTGTCACCCTAGACGAGCAGAAGGCCTTAGCTGCTAATGCTCCTAGTTCTTAGTTACCTTCTAGTTTTATACTTTAAGTTAGCTTTAAATAAATAAGGAAATTTGCTTACTTATAATATACCTATAGAAAACCATAGTTGTTGTTTTTATTGTATAAACAGTAAAATCTTTAAATTCTTTATATAGGTTGCGCAAAAAATTTCGGTATCGCAGCGATAGGTTGACAACCCTAACCGAATTTCGTAATTTCGAAACGAACGATTTCAGCCGGCGAAGTGGAGAAGAAAATGTCCGCATCGACGGATCAGGATCCAGTGGAACTGATGCTCAAGAAGACCGGCTGTATAGAGCTTCACTACAAGGTGCAGGAGTGCATTGCCGAGACGGGAGACTGGAGGGCTTGCCAGGACAAGGTCAAGGAGTTCCGGGCGTGCATGCAGAAGTACGTGGAGCAGCAAAGCCAGAAGTATGCCCACGTCAAGTAGCATCCTGCAGAAGTTCCTCAGCAACGGTTTGGCCTTCGGCAAGTCCACCAAACTCGCGCTAGTGGTACGATCCGATCTGAAGATGTCCAAGGGCAAGACAGCGGCCCAGTGCGCCCATGCGGCGGTCATGTGCTACCAGAGCTCTGTCCAGGGAACCAAGCTCCAGAACGCCATTCTGCAGCGTTGGTGTCGCCTGGGACAGCCGAAGATAGTGCTGCGAGTGGACAACTTTGAGCAGCTGAGCTCCCTAGAACGACAAGCTCATGAGGCAAACGTTGTAGCCGCCATGGTTAGGGATGCCGGGCGCACTCAGCTGGAATCTGGGACAGCTACTGTCCTCGGATTGGGTCCAGCCCCTGCCGAAGATGTAGACAAACTGGTGGCGCATTTGAAGCTTTTGTGAACTCTTAGGTTTATGCAACGTTACAAATAAAGTACAAGTAATCAACAAGTGTTCAGGTGGCGGTCTTCTTGCCCTTGGAAATTGTGGATATGGTTAGGGACACTGCTTGGCCGAACATCTCCACCAGGTCGGACGTAACCCTCTCCGTGATCTGCCGCAGCTTTCCATTGCCCTCGCCGCAGATTAGGCGCTCGATTCGCGTTGTGGGGCACTGGACCTGCACGGAGGTGTAAAGAACATCTGTAAAAGGAATCGGGATTAGTGAGGATTCCTTTATGAATGCACAGGTATGCCATGTCCCGCTCACTTTTTTCCACACTGTAGTACTCGATCTCGCACTTTAGGCTGTAGGGTATTTCCTGCGGCAAGTAGTCCAGCAGACGAGCCCGCACACTTTCCACGATCTGGGCTTCTGGGGTGGAGTCGGTATGAATGTCGGCTGGGTATTTCCAATCCCTAAGCCTGGCCTGGCCAACCAGATAGTTCTGCATCTCTTGCAGCCCACTGCCTGTCAAGGCTGAAACAAGAAACACGTCGCTGAAGTGGCTCCAGCTGGACTCCCGCTTGTTGATCCGTATTTCCTTGGCGGGAGTACTTATTGCCTGGACTTCCCGCTTGCCAACTGTCAAAGTGTCGTTGGTGAGCGTCTTGATCAGATCCAGCAGTAAACGCTTCGACTTTAGCGCGTCTATCTTGTTGAGAACCAGAAAACTGGGCAGGTTGCTATAGGCCTTCAGCGTGTCCAGAACTGTGGGATGCAGTTCCTTCCGCGTCCAGCCATTTGAGGCATCATGTACCACGGCGATGATGTCCGCATGCTGTATGGCATGGCGGTAGGCACTCTTAAAGTTCTGGTCCAGGTGGTGTCGACGAATCTCATGCTGGGTGACCAGGCCCGGAGTATCGTAAAAGACCAACTGCGTCTGGCCGGTGGTAAAAATGGCCGTGTTCGACTGCCGAGTGGTGTGCACCTTGGCCGAGGTGGGACACACTCGGTGGTTCACCGTGTTGTTGATGAACGTGCTCTTTCCCACATTGGGCACTCCAATTACGGCGATGTGCAGCGATCGCTGCTCCTCCCCGGGATTCCTCGACTCTGCGGGCGGTGGGCGCGTGGTCGGAGCGACTGCATCATTGGTTTGGGCCGCGCCGGTCAAGCTGCGCACGTTCAGCACCAACAAATTGTGGTTTTTCGTGCTGTTCAGCAATTTTAACGCACTGGCTATCAAATTATAGCGCATCTCGCAAAGCAATGTTTACACTGATTAAAGTGCGATTTACACAACAGCTTTTTGATATCGATATCGCTTATCGATTTCGGTAGTGATTTGATTATTTTTTTTTATCGTCCATAAATCTTTTGGCGCCAAAAAGGTTTTCTAAGGCTTACAATTTATGTGTATAATTTTGTATTTTTGTGGCATATTCCTTTGTAGCTTTATTTCTTTTTTTATTGCAATACGAAATATAAGAAAAGAATCAATAACGTTACGTTTTTTACAACTACTTTTATGGTCCGGATTTTATAAGAAAATATGCAAGAAAATATAACCTATAATTCAAACACAGATTTATTCCTTTTTTTATTGCAATACGAAGTATAAGAATATAATCAATAGCGTTACGTTTTTTACAACTACTTTTATGGCCCTGTTTTTGTAAGAAAATATGCAAGAAAATATAACCTGAAAGCTATTTAAATAATATGGTTTTTACTAACGATTAGTATTGCCATTATTATCGGGCTAACAAGTCTCAAAACCGGTTTGAGAACTTGTGAGAGTGCGCTTTCTTATCAATTTTAATAATTTGCCACAAATTGAACAAATTGGCTTTCAGTCGGTATTGAGGCCTCAACTCGGCAAGGCGAACTTAGATTAGTTCCCCAAAAACACAAAGCAATGTTATCGCCACAACTTTTGATTCTAAGTTTAATCTCAGGGTTACATCTGCTTTCCTTGGCAGATGGTGATCCCATGATAGAGGTATTCAGATGGAAGCAGATGGACTTTTACAATCGCGGAGATGGCCTTTCGAGCTTGGGCGGAAGAAAAGACAGGCCCAGCTTTTCAGGTATGCTAAAAAGTATTACTATTTTGCATTTAGTCTAACGATCGCACGACCCAAGTATGTAAATGTAATTTGCCATTTTTTAATTGGATAACTAGGTCCGGTTGTCTTTCCTGGCAAGTTCTCTCGTCGGAAGCGTCAGAGTATGACCTCCCGCGATACACCTGTGGCTATCAACTCCCGCGCCGGCAGTGACGACTCCAACGCCCCCTACATTCCGTACAACAACGTGCCCATGGGAGCCACTCACTTCCGCGGACGCCTTTTTGTCACGATGCCTCGTCGACGGATGGGCATCCCGTCCACCTTGAATTACATCGATCTGGCCGAGGACGGATTGAATGGAAGCCCCAAGCTGCGGGCCTATCCCAACTTTGAGCTTAATCAGTTCAACGCGAGTGCGGAGAACTTGGTGTCCGTCTATAGAACCTCTGTGGATGCCTGCCAGCGTCTCTGGTTCATCGATACGGGAATGCTTGAGTACCCAAGTGAGTTTTATTTGACTGTGATAGAAAATATCAGGTTATTTCGTACTAAGTTCGATCCTTATCAGTATTACAATCAAGTCAAATCTTCTTTTTCTGCTGATCTAGAATATAAATCAATATAAATATAAATCATAATTCTCATTGTTAGATAACCGCCAGCAGATCCGACGTCCCAGCATTTGGGTAATCGACTTGGCCACGGATCAAGTGCTGAAGCGCTTCGATATACCGGAGAGTATTGCTGAAACCGGTCGCGGATTGGCCAGCATCACCGTCGATGTGAAGGCGGGTCAATGTGACGATGCTTACGCCTATATTCCGGATCTGCTGTACCGACGCTTGTACGTCTATCACCTGCGAAACGATAGAATCTGGTCCTTCGAGCACAACTACTTCAGCTTCGACCCACTTTCCGGGGATCTCAACATTGGCGGCCAGACCTTCCGCTGGGACGATGGCATCTTCTCAATTACTTTGGGAGCCCAGAAGCCAGATGGAAGCCGAGATGCCTACTTTCATCCAATGGCCAGTACGAATGAGTTTGTGGTTTCCAACCGGGTTCTGCAGCAAGAGTCCAACGCCGCGCGCTCCGATCATGGAAACGATTTCCGGGTACTCGGAAGCCGTGGTCCTTCCACACAGTCCACGATGCACGCATACGATCCTGGGACCGGGGTGATCTTCTTCGATGAGATCCAGCAAAACGGAGTGGGCTGCTGGAAGACCAGCAAGCCAATCTCGGCGGAAAACTATGGCTCTGTGGACTCCAATGCCATGGAAATGATTTATCCCAGCGATTTGTCGGTAAGCAAATGATTTAGGATAAGTGAAGAGAACCGAGTTAAATAATTGATTTATCTTATTGCTGCAGATTGACGAGGACGGCACCATTTGGGTCATGTCCAACTCCATGCCCATATTCATTTACTCCACACTGGACACGAATATATACAATTTCCGGATCTGGAAGCAAAAGGCATCGCTGGCCAAGAGTGGCACAGTTTGTGAGTGATTCGTGTGCAAAACTTAACGAATGTTGAACAAATTTGTTATTTAAATAAAAATACATAACTAATAAGAAAATTTCCCTTTGGAACATAATTACTGAATGAATGGGAAGCCATACAAATCTACTCTTCAGTATGTGCAGATTTTCAGAACATCTCGAAAATAAAAAAGCTTAAAGAGATATAATTAAGCAAATAAAGAGCTAGCTCTTATCATCTTATATGACGAGTTTTCGAGTCGCAGAGCACGTACATGTATAAGTCAGTTGAACTCAAGCTGGGAATCAGTCGCAAGTGGGTCTTCGCCAGGAAAGGCGAACAACCGGACCTAAATTTAGATTTTAAACAAAGGCATATAAATGTTATCGCTGAACTTTCTGCTCCTCTGCGCAATCGCAGGGTTCCAACTGCTAATCTCGGCAGACGGAGATCCTATGATAGAGGTCATCAAGTGGAAGCAGCTGGACTTTTACAACCGCGGGGATGCCTATATGGATTTGTGGAGCAGGCTCTGCATCCCAGGTAACTCCAACCAATTAACATGCTTCTCATTTACTTTTCTTATACAAATGCTGGTGAGTCACTAGGTTTCTTCCACAAAATATTCCGCAATATTTGTAATATGAATATTATTTTAGTCATCCTTTAAGATACATTAAGAAACTAAAAACATATTACATGATTTAACTGCAAATAGTTGCAAAGTTGTTGGTGAGACAAATTATTTATAATATGAATTTTATTTTAGTCACCCTTTTAAATACATAAGAAAAAACATATAACATGATTTAACTGCAAATAAATTTTTAATTTAAACTATTAAGGATCGTGCTAGTTGAACATATGAAAACATTAACAATAGTTTACCCAACTTACCAAGATCCGCATGTCGACAACTCCCGCAAGTGCTTGGGCTCCTCCAATTCCGGAGCCAGGCCCAATGGATCCTTCATCCAATACAACAACGTGCCCCAGGGAGTGACCCACTTCCGAGGGCGCCTCTTTGTCACTGTGCCCCGGCGACAGGAGGGCATCCCGTCCACCTTGAACTACATCGATCTGGCCAAGGATGGTTGGAGTCAGAGTCCCCACCTCCGGGCCTATCCCAACTTGGCGTTGAATCAGTATAATGCGAGCGAGCAGAATCTGGTGTCCGTCTACAGGACCGCAGTGGATGCCTGTAAACGTCTCTGGTTTGTGGACACCGGAATGCTAGAGTTTCCCAGTGAGTATTCTTAATTACCTAATATGTAATGCGATCCATTTGGAGCTATAATATAACTCCACATATCAGATAATCGCCAACAGATCCGGCGTCCGAGTATTTGGGTGATCGATTTGGTTAACGACCGCTTACTGAAACGATTTGAGATCCCACAGAGCATAGTGGAGATCGGACGTGGAATGGCCAGCATCACCGTCGATGTGACCGCACAAAAGTGCAATGATGCCTATGCCTACATTCCGGATTTGGTCAATCGCAGACTGCACGTTTACCACCTGCGAAGCGATAGAATTTGGTCTTTCGAGCACAGCTCCTTCAACTTTGATCCCCTTTCTGATGATCTCAACATTGGCGGGCAAACCTTCCGCTGGGACGACGGGATTTTCTCGGCGACCTTGGGAGCATATAAGCCAGATGGCAGCAGGGATGTCTACTTCCATGCCATGGCCAGCACGAATGAGTTTGTTGTGTCCAACAGGGTCTTGCAGCGGGAGTCCAATGCAGCACGCTCTGATCATGGAGACGACTTCCACCTTCTGGGAACTCGTGGTCCGTCCACCCAGTCCACGATGCATAAGTACGATCCGCTGACCGGAGTGCTTTTCTTTGCCGAGGTCCAGAAGAGTGGAGTGGGCTGCTGGAAAACCAGCAAGCCTTTCTCAACGGAAAACCATGGCTCCGTTTATTCCAATTCATCGGAGATGATTTATCCCAGCGACTTGACGGTAAGCTAATGTACTTACATTTTTACAAGGAATCGAAAAGGTGCGTTACCTGCGTTCTTAATGTAGATCGACGAGGAGGGATACATTTGGGTGATGTCCAACTCCATGCCCATCTTTGTGTACTCGAAGCTGGATGTGGAGAAGTACAATTTCCGAATCTGGAGACAATCGACATCGCTGGCGAAGAGGGGAACAGTTTGTGAGTGATTTGTGTGGAATTGCTTTAATGAATGTTTCCCAAGGTCGTTACATACACGTACATATGTAGGTAATATGTGTATCGAAATAACACACTGAAACTTATTAATAAAATAAATCAAAAAGCATTTACAAATGTACCGTTTAAAATTGCCTAAATTTGAGTACTCATTTTTATCACATCTTATATGTTACGACAGATGCGTATGTCTTTTCGCACGAAACAAATGAAAACATGAAAGAAAACAACATCAATGAACAAAATCAGAGGCACTCCAATATTGCATAAGGATACTAAGTTGCACAGGTGTGTGTGATACGCGTATATATGTTAACCTAAAATACTTGAATTTCATGTTGTAAATTTTTCATAACTTTTCCGCATCTAAACAAATTCGAGGTGTAAATTTGGTAGCCCTTCAAAGTGTCAGCTATACATATGGTGTATATAGATCTATATATATATATATCTATTCAATTTGTATATATATGTATGAGTTTATATAAAGTTTTGCAAAAAATATATAGGTTGTTTTTGTATATGTTCCTCAACGCTACACCTAAGTCCTTTAAGTAGTTTCGATCATAGTTAATATATGTAGTGTGTAGTACGTAATATAGCGAAATGATTCTACCAGTTCTAGTTGACTATATAGTAGCTGCGTTCATTGACCTTCTCGCGTATGTGGAATGATTACTGGCCCAGAGCTATTCGAAAGTGATTCGCGTATAGCAGCTTATTACAGTTACGAGTTATTTGTGGTTATATGGAATCGATCGTTATTGCTAGTGACTACTGCACTAAGTAATCCTTGTAGCCGCGCAGCGACTTCAGCTGCTTTTTCAGCTTTGTTATCAAATCCGACGGTTGCACCAAAATGGATATATCGCGGCCCACGGAGTTCAGGCGATCGCGTATCTCGAAATCCTTGAAGAACAGATTCAGTGAACGACCATTGATTTCGGTGAGCATCCAAAAGGTAAGTGAATTGCCGTCGCACGATTGCGTCTAAGACGAATTTATTTGTTAGTGTTTATTAAGCCTGTGTCTTGTGTTGCCCGGGAGCACTTACCTTGGGCGGAAGACCGTGACGAGCGGCCAAGCTGTTTGGCACCACATCCACGATTGTCGAAGTGTTTCCATCCCGAATCAGACCCAGACACTGACCCTCTCGGTCACGTCGGATGGCATAGGCCCGACCAAATGGAATTCGTCGTAGCAAGACCTCAACCTGCATGAAAAAAGCACCATATATATAAAAGTTGGCTATTATGGATATTTATGAACTTACAAATAGCGTATTGGTGTTCCTTATTATCTTGTTGGCCTCCGCTGCGCTGCTAATGCTCACGCCGGCTATGGACAGTAGCTGATCCCCGATGTGTAGGGCATTGTAGAGCACGGGGTGTTCCTTTTGCTTCCAACCGGCAATCCTGTAAACTCATGTAGTTAGCAAACCATAACACATGTTTTAACAATTTCGAAGTATAATATGGCTACATACAATCACTGTGGAGCTGATACGAAGTGCTCCCAAACTTACCAAACGCCACCGAAGGCTTCTACCCAAGCGATAGAACCAACACAATCCTTGCGCCTTAGATTCAGACGCACTCCACCAGGATGCATAATCTCCCGACGCAGCTGCATCACCTGTTGCTCCCGCAGCGTCAATCGCTTGTTGGGCGACTGCTGTGCGGGATTGGTGCTAGACGGAGGTGTTCCCTGTGGCGGTGGCTGCATCCGAATGGCTCCGTTTCGGGATGGCGTAAACTCGTTATTGTTAGCGTTACGCTGCGTTCCAGGCTGAGGGACCCGCTGAAGTGGCGCTTGGGCATCAGATGTGGACGAGCTGCGGCGCCGCTGTTCCTGGCTATCACCAGTTAAAATTGAGGTGTTACTCCTTTGCGCTGCCGCAGCCTGAGTGCTGTTGGAGCTGGAAGGCGTGGACTGTTCGATGTTGTTATTCGCGGCGCTGGTTGATTTGTGGGATGCCTTCGTCTTCAGTGGCGTGTTCAACAGTTTTAGGTAGTGGAAATCCCTTCTGCTTGGCCGCGAACTAATCACCAGTTCGGTTAGTCCTCGGGTCAACTGCGGTGCGGCCCTTCCGACTGCACTGGGGGTCACTGGTTGCGCTGTTGCCGGCGAAGCTAACCGGCGACGTGGCAAAGCTGGACTGCCATTAGTCACAGGCTGGATGGTATTCGTGCTTGCTACTCTTGTGGGACTGCTTCTGCTGGTGATGGGAATACTGGAGGAAAGGAAGACCTTCTCGTAATGGACATTACCACTGATTATGGAGTCACTGCCCTGTTCTGTATTCACGCTTATATTCGTTATGCCCGAGGTGTTGGCACTGAGTATAATCTTTTTACTTAATCTCGGCGTCTGCGGCTTGGCAGGATTAACAGAGGAAGAGGATGTGGAAGCACTGCAGGCACTTCCTGCGGACGCTGGATAGCAGGTGCCGTAGACAGCCACCGTGGTGGTGGCCTCTCCGTCACCCAGCACCTTTACTTTGGTGGTGCCCGACACCTGTGGACTGGAGCCATTGGAGGAGATTTGCTTGACGGGCGTTGTATACGGATTACTGCTACTGGACTGTTTGCCCAGGACTTGAATGGTACTGGTACTGGTACTGCTACTGGCATTGGACGGAATGATTTGTACGTTGCTTTTATACTCGTGATGGGTCTGTGATGGCTGCTGCTTGTTATTTGTCTGTGGCTTGGTCTTAACCTCAGGGAAACGAAACACATCGGCGGTGGTGGTGCCCTTGGGCGGCAGTTCGGGTGGTTGTTCCTGGCCATTGTTGCCGGTGTTCGACACTTGGATAATTGTAATGTTGTCCTGAGAGTCCGCACTGTTCGCAGGAGCGGCGCTCGAAGATTGGGATTGGAGGGGCTTGCGTGGCGGTCGCTTTGATTTGTCAGCAGCTCCAGCGGACATGGATCGCGATGTTTGCGGTCTAAAAGAAAATAGGGATACATTTAGTTAATTAATAAAATACACTTGAATTAAAAAATGCTGGATGTCTTAGTAGGCTGATTGCTAAAACGGAAGTCGGTTTGATAAAAACAATTCTTGGAGACATGGCCAAATCGTTTTCTTTGACCGAGGAGAAGTTAGACGACCTTTTTGTGGAGGAGGTCGTCAGTGTGGTGAAACTGGTGGGCCTGCTGCCTGATAAAAATCACATCGTGCCCACATGCACCCGATGGCTCAACATCTTCCAACAGTCGACGCCCAAGGAACGCTTTTCCAGAAACTATATGCTCTTGCTCCTTCATAAGCAACTCAATGATCAAAAAACTTTGGGTTATCCATTTACGTGGCCGGGCAGCTTTCAATTGGATTTGCGAACTCTTCACCAAATGAGCCTAGAATTGGGTGATAAAACGAATCATCCAAGCGACGAGGATGTTGTAGGCTGCAAATCTAATGAAAGTTTGAATGAGGAGGAACTGTCTTCCTTTAGTTCATGCGAAAATATAGAGGAGGCCAATCGTAGGTTGGTCGAGGAAAACGCTGCCCTGTCAAAGGAGTCGCAGGAGCTTCAATGTCTAATAGAAAACTTGCAGTTGAAGCGCGCTGAGGGCGAACATGCCATCAAAAGGCAAAATGAACAGATTTACATGCTGGACAAGGAGAAACAATATTTAAAGCGAATTTTTGCCTGCTCCTCAATCAACGCCCTCAAGCAACTCTGCAATGGACAAGATCCGGCGATGTTTTTTGACACCTTGTTCAGTGTTCTCTGCGATGACGTATCTGATCATCAGCAGGTGAAACACTTTAACGAACACTTCAAAACCGTGCTGCATGCTCACATGGATCACTACCGGCGGCAGCAGCGTGCTCTTCTGCTGGATGAGGCAAGCCAAAGTTTCGACAATCTGAAAGCCAAGGTGAGCAAGAGATACAAAAATGTGTTGGGTATGAAATTGGATGCCGAGAGCCAGGAGCTCGCCCTCAGTGCCATGAGATATCTGACCGTCCTGCGGAAACTGTTTATCGCCACCTTTGAGGGCAAACCGAGCACGAAGAAGGCAGTGGTCAAGTTCCTACAGAACAACTACGACCTAATGGCCGAGATGTTGTAGGGCAGAATTCTCTCACCTGGGAATCAGCCGTTCGCATTGCAGAATGTGCTCCAAATTCAGGATTTGATCTGCAATTTTAAAGTTATATTTTGTAATGTTATAGTAAAATTGATTTAAGAATATTGATCAGTAGACTTCATACCGGCAGAAACGCGCTGTGCAGTGGCTGCCACGACGTCAACGCGAACTCCATTCTCGGTTAGCACACATGCCTTGCGCAGCAGCGGCGACAGGTATTCGTCGTCCGAGAGATTCAAATCGCCATCACTAGTGCACGGTTGCCCCACTGAGGATATTTCAGTCACAGCGACATCTTCCTGACCAGGGGTTGGCTCCACCGACTCACTGATCTGCTCGCTGTAGGTGCTTATTGGATCGGAGAGCATGTTAAGGAGGTGCTGCGTCAAAGTGTTCGACATGGCAGCGGGAGCAGGGGCTGGAGGTTGCGTTGTGTTGTGCACTGGACTGGAGGATGGCTCTGGAGGTGGCGCTGGCTGAGCCTGATGACTGGGTGCCACCACACGCTCGACGCCCGGAACCAGAGCCGCCGGAACAGGAGGAGGTGGTGGCAGTGGCGATGTGGGATCCCGCGTGGGCAGCAACGGTGCGCGCACTTCAGGTAGCTTCGTGTAGAGGTTTTCGCGCGGCGACAGAATCTTCATTTCGCGCAGCTTGGAGCGCAGCGTTTCCACCCACTCTTGCATAATCTCCCTGCGAAGAAAAAGCGAAAGTGAGCTGTAAGTGGTGCAATCTTAATTGGCGTTGCGTGCGGGGAGCTTTTAGTTTTACCAAGAGACGGCGTGAAAGCGCAACACCTCGTGGCTGAGCGTGACCACAAACTCGAACTCATGGGAATTGGGGATGAGGGCATGGGAGATGTGGAGCGTTTCCCTCAAAGAAACGGCCCACTCCGGCAGATGTCCAGCTGCCTGACGAGGTTCCGCATACCCCTCCAGCAGAGCCTCCGTGTCATCGTGAACGCAGAAAACCACCCAAGAGCACTCAGATTTCTGAAAGACATGTGATGTAGTAACCATACACTTGGCGTAGTTTTTCGGTACCACCCACCTTGGGGCCCACGGTCAGCCGTTTCCCATCCGCTGTCAGCCGTTTGAGCCATGTGTTCTTGTGAATTTCCCGGAACTGGGCACCTGCTCCTCCCCCACCAGCACCTGGTACGCCTCCTCCTCCGCCAGGGGCAGTCGCGGGCAGTGGAGCAGGTGCACTAGCATTCCCGCTGGATGTCGCAGGTGCTGCCGTCGCCGCCGCTGCCATGACCGCTTCCCAAAACTACGGTGTGGATTCCTGCCTGGGATGGGCTTCTTTTGCATGCCTTGGGCTCGTTGCTTTCCGCTAATTAATCCCACATTTCACTCGCTGCGCATTTGGGCCACGAAATATGCTGCATTTTCTGGGAAAATCAACTGGGAAATCACGACGCCATTTTTGGTATCGGTATTTGGATATGGGTATCGTTATTGTTCCACAAAAAAGTTATCGAAAGTGCAGTGCACTAGGGGTATTCTTGAAATTGAAAATATTTTATCAGCATTAATTAAAATCTATTAGTTTTATATCCGCTTTTCTAGCCTTTTCCTTATATACTGTTTTAAATACCAAACACTTTCGTCAACATCAAAAGTAAATGCATCTAAATGTCCCTATAATAATCTCAAAAGGTTAGACTAATCATGCAGATTGTAAGGAAGTAATCCCAGCAAAAGATTAACAATTTTTTTAATTTTTTAAGATTTCATTATTTTTGTGCACGCTCACTCTCTCATAGTAATTCAAATGAAAATAAAATGTTTAAATTAGGATCAAATTTTTCAATTAACTTTCCGATTCACTTTCATTTGTACATATGGTAATAGACATTTTAATAAAATTAAAACACACCAGTTTTTATGCCATAATAATACTTCTTTTTATTGAGATTTTTAAAATCAGTTTTGATATTTTTTTGCTTGGTTTTTTTTATCTTTATATCACACGTAACGTAAGTAATGTAGTAGATCTTTTAATGCTGTCTTAAGTCACTAAATCTAAGCTGATTGAAAAAATAGAAATTCATCTTTGTCTACATGCCGAAAAGAATTTTAACGTTATTAACAAATCGATGAGGGCTTTGTGCATTTGCATCAATCTAATTTTTACTTAAAATTACAAAACTACTTGTTATTGCAGCGTTGGTGTTGTCTGTTATCTCCTCCATTAACACTAGATATACATATTTATGCATGCTTTTTGTATAAAGAGGCGTTAAACATTAGTATCTCAATTCGTTTTAGTTCACTAGATTACATTGGTAAATTACAAATATTGCGAGAGTCAGAAGGGAAGTTAACAAGCGCTTCTTGTAACTTGGGCGTAGAACGTACAACGAGTTAACAATGGTGAAAAATTATTTAAAAAAAATAGTGAACACGTATATTTCACAAAATGATCAACTTAAAACGAGTGTAGATAGTGGGCGGGACGTTAAATTAATTACAATTTAAGCTACTATTAAAGTCTTCGAATAGAATTTCAATTTAACGACATGACGGCTACAAATTCTGTTCGTTTCTTGGTTTGTTTCTAACACAATCGAGTCTTGTTTGTTGCTTACAGTTGCTTTAGCTGGAAATTGGCATAGTTTAGTTTGGGTTTTAGATTTAGTTTTAGTTGCTTGTAAAAAGTCATTTGTTTTCGTTTTGTACGTTAATACCAAAGTTTTCACTAGCTTTAGCAAGCGCCTGCGTCTGCGTTTCTCGATAACATTTTGGGTTCGGAATTTCTGGGGCTCCGAATTTCACGGCAAACAATTCGGTTTTAACTCTAATTACAATGTACTCTGATGTACGTGGCATAGTTGTTAATTGTTATTTGTCTGTTCTTAGTTTTAGTTGTGTTTTTGTTGCTTTGTTGGTTTTTCTTTTAAACATATTTTTTGTATTTTTGCATTGGTTGTTTTTTTTATAACGTTTTTTAAAAATATGATTCGTTTGCATTTCGGTCGCCTGCATTTGGAGTTTGTTGGTATCTTCAGTTTTTTTTTCAGCATTTTGGTATCTAGAAATTAGATATTCATGAGCTACTCCTCCAAATGCTTCATCAACTCAACTTGGTCAGAATATAAATCTCAATCTCATTAGCGGAATCTGTTAGTCGAGTCTTAGCAAAGGATCTTCAGTTTATCTAAGGTTTTTCGCGTATGAGGTCCACGTGTTATGGGATCGGGGGGGTTTGTGATTCTGTGGCGGGCAGGAGAGATGAGCTGGCTTTATGAGGCTGGAAAATCTATAACATGACAACGCGGAACAAACTCATCAGCCATCGGATTCAGAACAGACTTTTCCACATCACACTGGCTCTTGGGCAGTGCGGAAAGCGCCGTGTTCTGTTCGTCCGTCCTGATAAAAAGATTATAGATTAGATTGAATTCAGCTATGGTAACCGGACAGCCACTACTCACTTGGCCTTCTCCCATTCGTTGATCTGCTCCTCCAGCTCGTCCTCTATCATTGCTTCAAAGCATTCCTGCATAATTTCCTCCTCCTCCAGCCGTTGCAGTTCCTGTCAGCCGATAGCAATGCATTAGTTAATTTGTTACTAATAAATATAGGACTTCATCTTACGTTCTTGTCGAACTCCTCCTCGTTCTCCATCCACATGTATTCGGAGAAATCCGGCTCGTCGTCGATGTCTGACAGCGACTCGTCATCGTCCACTACGTAAATTATTTGATCCGTCCAATCCACAGATGGCACTTTTAACAACATTATTTTTGCTGCAAGAAGATTAGATTCGGATTACGAAGATTTCATATAAATACGTAAGCGCAAAAATTGGAATTATAAGGAACATGTTAACATGATAAAAATGATTTAACCAATCTGAATCTAAGATGCCACGGAAGTATCTACACTAAAGGCATTCAATTGATTTATAAGTAAATTAAAATGCTTAATTACAACATAATCTCAGGAGTTTCAGAGTTTTTCTGAGGGTTTCAAACATATTTTTCGGAGCCTACTCCACTGATGATTTAAAATATAAATACTTTTACTGTGTTACTAAGTGTAAATGATTTTTCTTTGCTTAGGTTGACTTAGGGAGGCTCATCTGTATTTAAACACATCGTATTTAACCGGCAAGAAGCCGGAGCAGTTGTTTGTGTTCTTAAAAACCGGTTTTCCTTCATTACCATGAGATAAACAAAACAAAAATCGCACCTATACAGGTGAAGTGGTAACACTAATACCTATTTGTTTATATAAATAAGCGAACATTTTCTCTTTTCTTTTTGCGCAACGTTTTTTGTTTAGTGATGTCTATCTTTTGCGTTGTGGCCGCGGCACACACAAAAATTTAAAAACAAAATGACTCAGCTTTTAGTGCAAGAGCGAGAAGAGGGCCAAATAAGTGGCCACACTTGTATGCTATATATAATGTACTCTATAATTTAGTACTACATCCGATTAGAGGTGTATAAATTTACTACTCGTATCACTTCTAGCCCCGTTAAACAGTTTGTGGCGTATAGAAATACCGCTATCAGCTATAAACAAACAAGCAAACGTGTGAAACAACACGAAAGCCAATAGCTGGATTTATGCAAAACGCAATAAGCCAAAGGCGACGATTGTCATCGGTGAAAACTAGGAGTTCGTGGACGTAGATATCAAGTTGGACGTGCCTATGTAGCTAAAATTTTCATATTTAATTCAAGTTATTTCATTCTTTTTTACTCTAAAACTAAAATTAAAAAAAAAACTAATATTTTTATTTATTTTTCATTATTGGCGGTCTAAATAGTTACCCTCGACTGTGCGAGCATTTGTTTACTGTTTTCTATACATATGTAGTTTGTGTGGACGTTTGTTCCACACAAGATTTGATTATACTCCATTCTAGCTTTTTATTGCTTTGGCAGGTCTAAACACACTATCAATATTGCGATTTTTTGCGTTCTTCAACTTGTTTGCTTAATTATTTATAGAAATCAGCTGCTTTTATCAGCAAAGCAAAGTGCTTGGAAAAAAGAGAACGATAGCAACTCTGGGCCTTTATCGGTGTACGTGCCGCCACACACACACACACGCACGCACACATGTAAGGCCCATCGAGATGCAAGTAGAAGTAAAGTTAAGCGTCCATATTTTAATTGGAATTGCGAAAATTAAAATGTATTTGCACGGCGGACTTGACGAAATTCGTGCATACATTTAGTATGCAAAGTAAATATGCAGAAAACACAAAGGAGGCAACAGCCACACACACACACATGCAAATGGGCTCTCAAGTGCAATGGTGTTGGTGTGCCCGATTGAATGAACCTCCCTCAACCCAAAAAAAATAGCAACAACAAACACAGCAGCGGCAATGATAATAAATACAGCGCACTGTTTCATTCAAGGTAACAAGTGTTTAAAGTTTAAACATTAATATTCTTTGGGTTCGTGTACTTGACGTCTAGAAGGCCCACGCACACGTACACAGGAAGAAACAATGTGATCTTCTAGCTATACAATACTAGCTATACTGTTCCAATTCGAAATACCTTCAAGGCAATAAATCACTTCACTTCTTCACATCATAAATTCGAATTTCTACTCTTGTGTTTGAAAGATGTATATACATATGTATATATTATATATTTTTGGTATATTAAATGTTTTTTAATTTTAATAAGAATGGAGTTTTCGAAAGCAATTGACTCTTGTGCCCTTGTACTGTAATTATGTACATTATTATTATTATTCAATTGATAAAGCTATCAACTTTCCCCTCTTCCTTGTGACTTTGATGTGC
Organism: Drosophila orena; assembly: GCA_005876975.1. Taxonomy (NCBI): domain Eukaryota; kingdom Metazoa; phylum Arthropoda; class Insecta; order Diptera; family Drosophilidae; genus Drosophila; species Drosophila orena. Next base: position 16,796,451 of record VCKV01000282.1, on the reverse strand, counting down.
CATTAATAGAATTGATATATTTTATTATCATATTACGCAGAATTTTTTCAAGTGTAAGTGCGGGAACACCAAGTAAATGTCCAATCAGACACTTAACCTTTATTGATTTGTCCAGAAGCGGTTTTAAGTGAGCGATTAAGTGTTTTGGCGGAAGTGCCAAAAGGTAAATGAAAAACCAGGAAGCCAAGTTCTCTGACTTCCGCCTTTCCCCGCGCACAAATATATGCACATATGTACATATGTTTGGGATTTTTTAATTTAGCATCATTGGATGCCAAGTCCATCGTTCTACTCACTCTCAATCCTGTCGAGAAGTTCGTCCGCAGTTGCACTAGATAGTTTGGAGCCACTTCCTCCGGGAGACTTGTTGTTTTTATCGATGATGGTCAGTTGATTGTGTTGTTGAAAGGGCTTTCGTTTTTGTGTTGCACTGAGAATTTTGCGTCGTTAGGAAATCTAGGGGAAAACACTGCCAATTTAGTGTTGCATCCAATCCAGATAGAGTCTACACGGAGAATTTTGATACATCTATTGCGAAACGTATTCGAGTATGTGCTGTGTGCGGGATCACGTCCGTGAACGTCAAGCAAACGAATTGAAAAAATTGAAATGATTAATAAAGCAAGGTGGAGAAACATCGATGGCACTATCGATGCATCGATTCTTCGCTTGACTATCGATGTTTTCGAACATAGCTATAGCATTAATCAAAAAGTTATAGCATTCGTCTTCTAGAAATATGGCTACGTTTCCTAATATATACAATCTCGTACCTTTAAAGTGGACAAAATAGCTGTTTCTGCATTTGATAGTTTTTAGCCTCGACCCAAACCAAATCTATGCGGCAAATCAAACAGCTATCGATAGACTTTCAAGAAATGAGCACATTTATTCCTTTGAGTACCAATAGGTGTTTGCTTTTACGCATATTTTTGCCACATTAAATAATGTATTTGAATTTTGTATTTGAGTTGTAGAAAACAGTATGTTTTAAAACATATGTCAGCCTGCTGTATACAACGGTAAAACTATCGATAAAACAGAGCTCACGATGTGTGCGATATGGTTGCGCGGTTTTTTTAAATGCAATTTTTGAAGATCAGGTCGAAGAAATTTTAAGGATCATTATTGATTTTATTAATTTTGATATTGTTTAGTTCTATTTTAACACATTCAAATCTAAATTTCTAGTAAACAAATAAATAGCTTCAAAAGTACAAAAATGTAAAAACAAATAAAACATATATACACATAAGGCTAACTATTCGATTCCTGAGCAAGTTGAGACCCAGTTCTTTCTTTTTTGCTACGAGGATCCCAAGGTTGTAGGTTCGTACTGCTGCAAAATGCAAATACCAACATAGCCAGCGTATTGCAGGCAATCAGCGTCATCAGCACCACGTTCCATTCATCCTTGCTGCCCTGCGAGGTAAATAAATTAGTTTAATCATAAACATTGTATTTCATCTTACAGTGTGAACCAGGGCGGCAACAAGGTGCGGAGCTAGGAATCCGGAAAGGTGGGCCAGTCCATTGGCCAATCCCGAGAGCAATCCCGCGAAGGAGGGCGCAAAGTAGAGCAGCGTGGGCCAGTAGCCACTGAAACCCATATCCGTAGTGGCCATCATGAAGGCGAACATCACAAGCACCAGTATTTTGTCATCACAATCAGCCAGAATGATGACCCCAATTAAAGAAGTGGTCAGGATGCTGCCTGGTTAAATGAAATGGGGTGAGGAAGAGAGATTGGTGATTTATTTGAAGATGCTACGGAAATCTATATAGGAAACCATTTAAGGAAGGTCATTTTAAGCACTTATAGATGTCTGTGGCACTCCGATAATAAGTAAACCTTACAGATCCCGTACAGCATTCTCCGCACACAGTTCTGGTCAGGACCCACGCGACGTTCCACGTAGCTGCCACCCAGGATGCACATCACCTTCGAGCAGATCCCGCCCAGATACGGAGCCGCCGAGAGGAAGCCCACCTCGCGCAGATCGAACTCCATGGCCTCGCGCATAAATCGCGGCATCAGTTGTACAATCACCAGAAAGGAGTAGGTGTGGAACATGTGGGTCAGGATGAAGGCATAGGCGGGCTGAGCGGTGAGCAGGCTCTTCCAGGGAATCCTTAGCACCTGAAAAGAATGTTTAGAAAAGTATTTGCTTGCACAAAATTATGATTTTATGAACTACTCACTGGCTGCTGCTGAAGCCCCAATTGGTTTTTTCCCTGCATCAGGTAATCCACCTCCTCATCCGATATTCTGGGATGCTGCTCCACAGTGTCGTAAACGAGAAAGCAGCAGGCAATGCCGAAGGAAAGGCCAACGCCACCGACTACGTAGAAGGACAGTTCCCAGCCAAAGTTGCTCAGGTAACTGGCCACCGGGTAAACCAACATGGAGCCCATCAGAAGACCACTGTAGGCGAAGGACAGGAGCGCTGTTCTCTCTGTGGGATGAGCCCAGGTCACAAACAGCTTGTACATCGCAGGATTGCCACAGCCCTATCGGAAGTAGGGACAATATATACATTTTAGTATCTGATAATTCCTATTCTGATAATTTCCTTACCGCCAGCAAGCCACAAATGACCAGATCAACGACTCCGGCCTCGAAACTGAAATGCGCCATCGCTGGGAGCAGGATGTAGGCCACCGCCTCGAAGATCAGGGACACGATGAACAGCACCTTGCTGCTGCACCGATCTGCCAGGTAGCCGGATAACGATATGGAAACCACGTAGCCATAGTAGTAAACACCTGGGAACGTCAGCTCCTGGTTTCGGGTCCATGGTAAGTCGCCCGACTGCAAGAAGGAAATTTAACTGAAATATTAAAAGGGCATTTAATAGGTTCAGCTGATATCAAAGGAAGTTTTAGTGGCTAAGTTTAGTTTAATAATTACAAACTCTGGATTATCAACTCCATATTTGAATAGTTAAAATAGGTGTTCGCTTGATTTATTTTTCTCCAGCTAAACAAACATATTAACTAATTTACTAATTTCCGTCCCGCATAATTTCAGCTCTAGAGTAGCTATAAATCATTATTATTAATATATCACTATTGTTTACCTAAAATTTACAGATTACTGTGTTGCTTTCAGTTTTTCACTCAGTTTTACTCACTAAAGCAAATACATTTCCTTCTTTATATTTTTGAGCACGACTTAGCATTCCCTTTCAATGAAAATCTACTTGCCTGAGTGCCTTGGTTCTGCGGATTGAAAATGACCCGGGGGGATCCACATCGGCCCATGGAGGTGATATTGCCCTCCGTTAGGCGACCCAACTCAGCTGGAGCGAGCAGTGCATCCTCCGGCCGAGGCATGACCATCTTAAGGATGATCATGCCGAGCATGTTCCTCATGGCGGCGTGCAGGCAAGTGGCCAGGAAGGCGCATATGGCGTAGGTCAAGCGGACAGAGCCCAGCAGTCTGTGGGCGGAGGAGGCACTGGACTGCGAGAGGCGTGGCAGCGTCCACGACTTGCTGCTCATGGTGGAGCGAGTTGGAGGCACAACTAATTGGGAATGTGGCGCAAACCAAGCGTAACCTGAGCTGTGGAGCGACTGATTGGCATTCCGGCGGCAATGCAACTGCAAACGCCTGGCGATCGGTAAGAGATGTTACAGCGCCAAATAATTTGCCATTTGTCACGATTTGGCGACTAGCTTATCGTCGCCCCCTCGCCGAAATATGGTGAATTTATCTGGCAACTGTAAACGAGCCATCCACACATATGGAGCCGAGTGGGCAGTGCCGATAAGAATTCGCCCCAAAAGCCAAGCTCAGAAAGCTCTGCCACTTTTGCCCCTTCCTATGCCAAATTGAAGGCGCCCAAAAGCGTGGAGCCGAATAAATTTGAAGAGCTCCCAACATTTCAGACTGAACTAAAAGATCTGTAAGGATTGGGAACTTCAATGGTTTTTTTTCACCAAAAATAAATATTTCAAAATTAAAATATTTACGTTATGCGTAAAATAGTTTTCGTCACTAAGTGAAAAACCGTCAATTACATTGACAGTTTACTTTAGTAAGTTTAAAGTTGACGCGATTCGTCACCAAGTGGAAAATATTCAACAGTCAGTCAGTCCATTTTAATTAATGCTGCCATATATAAATAGGTTTAGAGAAGCGTTTATATTCAATTAATAATATTAAATATAATATCCAAAGAAATTGTTTAACAATCCTAAGTTAAAAATGGACACATGTTAAATTTGTGTAGAGTTTATTAGGAACCCAACAATTGTCATCTTATATGATCTATTTGTATCTCGATTAATTTTAGGTCACCTAAGGAATCCGCCAACAAATTGCTTAACTTGGTCGAAACACACTCAAGTCAGAAAATCGGGCGAAGCGTGCAGAGAAAGCGGCGAGAAAGTAATCCGAGAAAGAAATTGTAAATAAAGTGTAATTGTATTGTGTGCGGCACGTCGGAAAACGCTTTCCACGTTACGATTTGTGCAGTCGATGGAACTGCACTTTGCCGGGACAAGGGGTCAAAGTGCAAGCTGTGGCCAGTCCTCCACTGACAGCCAATTGGCTTTCGCATGGCCTGTGTCAGCGACGCCCTCCCCCGCAAACTTGGACTCGCGGCACACGTGGGGCACACAGATAGGTACACTGACAGAAATGAGTGAGGCAGTTCTGCAAGCAATACTTGAGAGGTTTTGCATACCAACGTTGCACTAAGTAACTACTTAACTAAGCTGAGCTAATCTGCTAAACTAAACAAGAAATAAGTGTCCTTTTCTTTTTAGATACATGCATCTGATTTTAAAATTATCTGATAAGTAAATTGGTTGCCAATGCTTTAACTAATAGCTAATTTAAATACCACTTTGTACAATGATTTTCCCAGTGTTGCGTATGAATATATTCCTTCCGTGATCCCCATTTCATCAGAACAAATTCATTGATTCATTTATTAATGCTCTGCACTATTAGTTACTCCTGTCTGTAAGGCTGTAAGTGCATTCGCATGCACTTTGCTTATCTTTTCAAACGCATCGCTTGGCTTCGAAGCGCCGCGTTCTATTTTTCGCTCCGCCTGCACTATGTTTCGATTAAAATTTTGAATTTTTTATGAGCCGCACATGTTGGTTGTCGTAGTCCTTGTTCCTGCTCCTACTCCTGCTCCTGCTCCTGCTCCTGCTCCTGCTCCTGCTCCTACTTTGGTGTCCGTATCCGTATCCGTTTTTGTTTCTGTGATGTTCCACTGTTAGCTCATTTGGCATGCATATGGGAAATTTGGGGGAGTGGGTGGACGGGGTGGGTGGTGGGTACCGGGACATTTTACATATTTACAGACTTTTTGATTGATTTTTTATTTATACGCCGCATATGTCGCCCCATTCGAGTGACTAAACGTGCCCCTTCTCCGCTCCCTGGGATTCCTTATTCAGCAGTACGAGTAGTCGTAGTCCAATTCGTATTTGCTGGGAGCGCATATGTCGCCATCGAATCTCGAGGGCAATGCATTGTTTGCATTTGCATAGCCAACATGTTACCATACTCGAATTTGGCATTACCTTGTCCTGTTCGCGTGTCCTGGCCAGCCAAGCACCTTGCTTTCGGTCCAAAAATAGACCTTTTGGCCGCCAGGGAGTCCAGTTTTTGCCGAGCCAACTGCGAGCGGGAAAATCCAACCAATTTCCACACTCCACACTCGCCCACATTCCATTCTGGTCGTAAAAACAAATGTTCTGTACGCTGAAGGACTTTCACGCTTTTCCTACGACTGCATATGACAAAATTTAGCAGCAGTTAAAAGGTATATTAACCGCAGAATAAGGTACTTTGAGATAATCTGAGCAGTAAAGTTAAATATTTAGATCCACGGTTGTAGATGTTTAAAAATATGAAAAAGTAAGTACCACTGTGCAATGTTCATAGGTATAAGATATTCTATTAGGAAAATACATCAAATACATACATGAATATGATGAAATGATTTATAATTGCAGTGCTTTAAGTCATATGGTGTCATCTCACATTTAAATATATTTATGAAAAGTAAGTAAGGCAGATGTTAAATGGGAGTCAATAAAGAGGCCATAACGACCACAGAATGGCATATAAATCCCGCCTAATTGCTGTTTTGAGACCAAAGTTTAACTTTATTTTTATTTATTATAGTTTAGATTTAATAACTGATACCATTCAGACTTTATTTCAATGAAGACAACTTTGTTGAAAAAATGCAAACTATATTTAACTGCGATACAACAACTTAAAATAACAAGAGCGTGTCGAAACCATTGCTAATCTCACATAATCTCTTAATATTGTGCTATATATCCTGCAGGAAGTCACACTCATACACCCACTCGACTTTTGCCGACCAGCAGCATTATCCTGTCGGTAGGATTGGCTTCCAGTGGGTGTGGGTTAGTACCAGCCCCATATTTTGTATACGCTCGCGCTCTTTTTCTCTTTTTAGTATTTGGTTAGTGTTTTCATTTTGTGGTTAAGCATTTCCGACGAGTCCTTTGTATTCCCACCTGTCCTGGCCAAAAGGAAATCCGAGAGGGATGGAGAGCAAACAAGTGTTGTCCGAATTTCGTAGAGGGTTCAATTCCAATGCGGCCACTTGACCCAAATTGAATGCCTCCTCACTTTCGGGGCAGGGATTTATTGCGGCTTATGTAAAATTGTGTTGCCCGCTTTCCTGGGAGGAAATCATTTTGTAGTAAAAACTTGGCTAAGTGCTCGAGAGTAATTTTCTATAATTTATTTTCGCTGTTCCATTTCGCTATCTTCGGAGTAGTGAGTAGTGAGTAGTGAGTAGTGGGTGGGATTTTCGCTGCGAGAACTTTATGAGCCCTCTAATAGTGCATAGTTTTCATGACGCGACCGCGACAGTTGAAGGGCGGAAAATTGTTGCTCTGCCAGCGGTTCAAAATACAGATACCAGTTACCAGCAAGCTGTTACCAGTTGGTGTTACCTTTACAATTGCGGCCCGAAGACGTGACTGAGCCACGAGTCGCGTTTCAAGTACCTCTCGCGCTCTAAGACACTCGAAAAAATGGTACATGTCTAGGTATAACTCAAGTACTACTCAATCAGTAACAAATTAATGAATTAATGAATGAAATCTGGTAACGAAAATAAAAATTATCTAAATTATATTATATTATATTTTATTATATATTATTATATATTATTATTATATTATATTTTACATTATTGTTTTTGAGGTTTCTTAGATTATTCCTTACTAATTTTTCACTAATATATAGAATACAATAGAATTTATATTTTTTGCATCACATTTTTCAAATGTAATATCGATGGCAAAGTCCAGACTTGAGCCATTTCTCCGAGTGTACTCGCCGCAGGATTCGACCTGCTTTTACGTTCTCACTTTCTCTCCTGCTCTCACTCACACTTCCGCACGCCGCTCTCCATTCGCTGGACTTCGCGGAGAGTCGTAAACATACGAAGCCAGAGGAAAGGCCATTAGTAGCGGCTTGAAGCTCGCTACGAAAGGATCAAGTTGCGTTCGTCCTTTTTGAGTCGCGAAGAGAGCTTAAAACGGAGTGCGCGTAACGAAATGCAGTGATATTTAAACTAGTGCCTAATTCACAAGCCAATCGCCCAGAGTGAAACATTTTTTGCAAGTAAATCCAATCAACTCATATTCGAGAGCAAAGTAAAGCAGATGCAAACAGTGTGTCGTGGATATATCTGAAATCTAACATCCATCTAACATTACATAATTGTGCACAATGTGGCGTTATTAATTTTAAACATTCTAATGAGTATCGATTCTGGGCGCGAGATGTGAAAACTCATTTCATTTTCCATGAACGGGTCATGGAGGTCATCACATTCGGCGCGCCAAGGCTTAACGTATTTCGATCCATTATATGCATAACCACACCGAAATGACCAAATGACCAAATGACCAACACACTGACCAGCCAACCAATACACAGCCATTAATAGGGCGTCATTTATTACATATCGAATGTGGAACTCATTCCCAATTCGATTCCCATAACCATAACCATCCCCATATCCATTCCCAGCTAACTAGCGAGCCCCGTGGCATGTGTTCTTGAAATCCACTAAATTAGTTTGTTATTAGTATTATTTGTTGGCTCCACCGCTGCCGCCTGCATTAGTTGATTAAAGATGGACTCGAGATGTTAGCCCAAGCCCAAGACAGGCAGCATTTCTAATCAATGGTACTTTTCAATTATGCACTGATCCTTTGATGGCCTAAAAATACCACTTAACAGTGCTACTAACAGTGCAAAGCAAAGGAGTGTAGTGTGTGCGTGCGTGTGTGTGTGTGTGTGCCATATAGGAACCAAGGCCCGCGAGGATTAAGCCATCAGCAGCGAAAGGAGAGTTCCTTTAAGCCAAATGTGAGTAGCAGAAAATCCCATTCTGAACTTAAATGGGGCACTACACGTCGATAATTCCAAAGTGCGTCCTTGCACTTGTACCGAATAACTTTGGGCCATATATACAATTCCATATGGGAGTGTATATAAAAAAAAACTGTATATATTGTGTGTAGTTTGGGGTGGAAGGGATATAATTTCTCTTGCACCTGTCGCTGCTCTTTTCACTTCATCGCGTGCGTGGCAAAGCATTTTTATAGCCACAAAATGTCCTTTTACGTTATGTCTCTCAAAAAAAAAAAAAAAAAAAAAAAAAACACACCACACAGAAGGGAAAAGCGACAAACAATAACAATAGCAGCCAGCGGGAAAATTGAAACGCGGTCAGGAGAAAGCAACAAACAAATAGAGACTTACGCACTATCACAGCCCTCGAAGCGCCATTCATTATGGTGGGAATCTGAAGGAGTTACTATTTCGGATGATTCAGAGCTAACATATTACAGTTTGCACTGATTAATGGGCACGATTAACCAAAAGGCCGCGTTAATTTAGCCCCAAAATTAACCCCTTCACATCGATTGCTTTCCATTTCAATTGTGGACACTTTCAAGGTCGCCTCTTGCGACACTCGTCGCCCACGGCACCCTGCTATTTTTAAACATAATTCATATTGAATTATAAATACCCTACAATTAGTACTTTACAAAGCCGTCATCCGGGGGAAACCCGAAAACTCCGAAGCGCAGGCTCAGAAGATAGTAACCGAAATTGGGCACACTAATAGTTACCTTTCAAGAACTACATCTTGGTGGATGGGTATGGAATAGTCGAAACTCATTAGGCAGTTTAGAAAATATTGTGCCTTTATGCTGAGAAATTGCGCACATTAGCTGGAATATCTATTTTAGCAATAAATTAATCTACATCTATATAAAAATGATATTTATTAGGTACTTATATAGCGATGTTACATTATAGATAAATATATAAATATAACTACTTTATATACCTTTAAATATCAAAGAAAGTAGCGCAAAGCTGATTTAGCTTGCTAATTTAACTAATAATTGATGTGTATTAGTAACACTAAGAATATTTTCAGCAGGCATACTATAATGCTAATTAAATCAGACAAAAAGTAAATTTAAGAGTGATTCATTGATTAACTATTTTACTTGGTAGTAGGCCAGCATAATGTAAGCCAACCATCTATATGAAACTGCAGTCTCAGCGTTATCAGTTCTTGGACTCTTAGCAAGCGACCAGATGGGCTAACATTTTACTACAACCATTAGACCGAAGAACAGGTGTGCAAAGCAGGTGTTGGTCGCTGATAAGCGCCCTCTTGAAACCACCGATACCACTCTTAGTGGCCAGAGAACGACGAACTTAATGGGTAATCACTGTGGCTGCAGCCCTGGCAACCGATTCCGGTGACATTTGGCTGACAGAAACTGCAGATTGCGGTAATTCAAATGAGGATTATCAGGGAAAACCGCCGATTGCCACCGGTTAATCATCGATGTATGAGTGTTTTTATGGCCGTCACAGAGATAAGATTAACCGGAATCGAGCACTCGATATAGCCCAATCCCCATGCGAAATGGTCAGTTGCCTTTTGGCCATATTAGCCAGCAGTTCGGGAAAATGTCAAACTTGCAATGGTTTCTAACGCTCGGCGTCCTTTGTTGTGCGGTTCTCAGTCCTCAAGGTAACAAAACAGAAAAACAGAAAAGAAAAGAAAAAAATGAAAAAATAAATAAATAGCGAGAGCGAGAGCGAAAAGAAAACAAAAGTCGAGGGAAATCATGTGGCCCAATGTGGCGAGCGATTTCCGGTAATTGAATTAAAGCCACGATTAATCGGGTGTGAGGCCATCGAAAGGGCAGCTGACCAAATTGGTGGACAAATAAATGTAGGCGTACGGCAGTCATAACATTAAAGAAGCACAAGTAATTAATGCAAACGCAATCAAGGTCAAGTACTTTGCCCTATTGACCCCACCACACACCCAACGCCACCCCCTGGAAAGGACTCGCACGAATGTCCACGTCCCAAGGTCCTTTGCGGCTTGAGAAATTGTTTTGCCGGCCACGGAAAATGGAAATTAAAGTGGCAAAGCGTCCAGCGAATTTCAGCTTTCCTCTGCTCTTTGCTGTGCTATTGCCATTGTTATTGTTATTACCATTTTTCGCGTTCCCGTTCCCGCTCCCGTTCCCGTTCGCGTTCGCGTTCGTTTTATATGGAAATTTTTCGATGCCGCAACCTCATCCGGAAGTCGTTGGCGTATACGTAATAAATTGCGGCCCCGACACGTTGCGTGCCTAAAGAAGCGACGCTGAGGATTTCGCTTATGGAAGCATGGAGTGGCCTGGCATTAGGCTAATAATCAGCTGGACAGGTAGATAAGTGGGCGTGGCACTGCCCAGATTGACTAGGATGTTCAGCCAATTACAAATTTATCGGATCTAGGAGCGATTTTCCAATCTAAGTGTATACCCTACTTCTTATAGTAGAGCAGATATTGTATGAGACTTAAGTTACTACAAAACAAATGTTGAATTTTACTAGGATGATTTCAAAAATGAGTTATAATACATAAGACACTTAGTTTTCCTCTCCAGTTTTTGTTAGGAACTTTGAACTAATGATTAGGGATGATATTATAGGGATGTTGCTAAGCTCTTTGTGCCTAAGCCGCCGAAAGTTAATGAAAATCAGCCTAATCAAGTGTGTGAACTGGAGCCCGTTTTGAATAATTGAGTGGCCCGAAAGTGAGGCACCCGAAACTAGGTCGCCCCGACACATCCGATTGTGTGGTCACAGGCACCGTGGAGACGTTAATTTTTAACCAAGCTGGCTGCTGTCCTAACCCATTTCTTAACCAATTGCAGGCGACGGCGGCGTGTTGGCCGTATTTTGGCCATGTGAAAGCGCCGCGGACTGCACAGCTGACGGTACTAGCTGCGTTTTGGCCAGCGGCCAGTGCGAGTGCTCCACATTCGATACGGTGCTCGCGGAGAACTTCACCCAATGCCTGGCCACGTCCCTCATTGGTGAAAAGTGCGACGACAGCGTCCAGTGCAATCTTATGCCAACGGGGGCCAGTTGTAAAGCCGGGGTCTGCGATTGCGCCGATGGCCAGAACTATCTGCGTGGCAAGTGTCGCCCACTGAACGGACTCGGCGAGTCCTGCGAAACGGTGAGTCCAGTCCTCCCACCCTCCCATCCTCCCATCCTCTATATATATATGTAATTTCGCATGGTTCCTGGCTTTACAGGACTTGGACTGCTATTTTGGCTACGATCGTGCGTCTGTGAGTTGTCAGCAAAACGTGTGCGGCTGTGCAAATGGCTATTATAACAGATATGGAAACATCTGCCGTCGCAAATCAATGGGTATGTGTTAGTAGAGCAGTTCTTGACCCAAAACCCATTCTATAAATGAATTACTTTAGGTCACCAGGCTATAATTGTGTTTACAACTGGCTCTATAAATAACCAAATTATATATTTGTGATTTCCAGAAGAAAACGATGCCTGCGTCGTTAACGAGGACTGTGATGCACTGGGCGCCGGTGCCGAGTGCATTGGCCTAGTATGCACCTATGTGGACGAGATCACAACGACTACGGGTGGCGGGGCCGAGGATACGGAGACGACCAATCCGGGCTCGCCAGAGGATGATTCAACCACAGCGGAGGCGATCACCGAGACCGCCGAGCCTGAACAGGAACAGGAGACGGCCTTCAGGAGCCGAAGGCAGCTAACCAAGGCATTTGTACACGCCCCCCCGCCCACTCACAGCGATGCCGCCGCCCAGGTGTCCTTCGCCCAGCTCACCAATGGCGACACCGAGCCCCTCATCTCGCCCCGATCCCACGAGATTGCCGTCCAGACGAGCATCGAGAAGTACGAGCTGAGGGAGGTGGGACGCAGTGTGCGCAATGCGGCCACCACCACCACCGCCTCCACGAGCACCAGTAGCAGGCGCAACTCCAGCCGCAACCAGAGCCATGCCCACGGCCGCCGCCGCCGCTTGCCCGCCCTCTTCCGCTTCGATGACGAGGACATCAAGACCTACTCCACGCTGGGCTCCAGCCGCGATGACGACGATGCCGATGATAAGAAGTGTGAGTATCAATCAAACGCGAATTCTTGGGGGCCCACAATAGAGGGCCCCCCCCCTTAATGCTTAGGCATTCCTAAATATTTTCCAACTATTTGCTGCCCATTTAGATGGCAGCAGCTGCACGGATAATGGAAAGGCATGCTCGGGTCTGCCGCACTCGATTTGCTCCAAAAACATTTGCCTATGTCGCCAGGGTTACTATGCCCGCAATGGCAAATGTTTTGCCGGTGAGTAAAATGCATGTTTTGTAATGCTGTAATGCTGTAATGCTGTAATGCTGTAATGCTGTAATGCTGTCTTGTATTAATCAAATGAAAATTCTGCAGAACTGGGGGAAATTGCGGAGAGCACGGATGAGTGCGAGTACGAGTTCGATGACGTGACCAAAACCTGCAATTGCCAAAAGAATTATTTCTACGAGCGGGATCTGCGCAACTGCAGAAAACGTAGGTGGATCCATCGATGGCCTCCGAGTCCGTTTAATAAACCCTTCTCCAACCACAACAGCCATTCAATACCACTTGTCCTGCACCTCGAACAGCCAGTGCAGTCCATTCGGGGCCTCCTATTGCCATCCGGAGATCCCGAGGAGGTGCACCTGCGAGGAGTACGCCCTGTACGATGCCATCAAGCAGCTGTGCGAGTACAAGCACGGCCTGGGCGCCGAGTGCGAGTCCAACGATGCCTGCCCAGTGGATAACTCCGTCTGCTCCAACCACATGTGCGTTTGTGCGGATAGCTACTTCGAGAAGGATGAGCTGTGCCTGCGGGGCATCGGTGCCGACTGCTCGGTGGAGGATGACTGCATTGTTGAGAACACCGTGTGCCAGGATAAGGACGAGGAGGATCAGTCGCGCACCTGCCAGTGCCGCAAGGGATATGTGCACTTCAAGGATCAGTGCCTAAAAGAAGGTTTGTGAGCGACAGCTATAAGCCTTTTGGCTTTCATCATGCTCTCATTATCATTACACCTATTACAGCTGAGGAGCTGGAGGACGAGTGCGTCGAGGATGAGCAGTGCAAGCCCCTCCTGGCAAGTTGCAGTGCGGAGGGCAAGTGCGGATGCAGCGATGAGCAGCACGAGAAGTACGGAGTCTGTGAGACGAAGCGAGGTAATTGAAGCCCTTCGATTTTTATAATTATTTACATTTTACTAAACATATGCTTTGGGAATCCTGCAGAGCTGGGAGAGTCGTGCACCAAGGCCACAGAGTGCTACATAGAGAAGGATCCCGAGAACGTGGAGTGCCGCAACTCAGTGTGCCAGTGCAAACTTGGCTACTCGGCGAACGCCAATCAGAATCAGTGCATTCGTGTGATGCCCAATAAGAAAAGTAAGTGTGGTCATTAAGCCGAACCAATTCAAGTTAAATATATAAATATAAATGAATATGAATATCCACAGATTCTTCCGGTAGACCCAGTGCTCTCAAAATCATCACCTTCATGCTGATTGGCTCCGCTTTCCTCATCACCAGCGCGGCCATAAAGCAGGCCTACTACTAAAACCAAGGCCATTTTCATTTACATCGAGGATAATCGGCTGGTCAAGGACCTAAGGGGGGTAATTGGGGATCGGCGGAAGTGGCAGTGGAAGGGGCCAGTATTAGCCAAGTTAAAGGCATGGATGCAGGTCCATGCGCAACGTGAATATAACGTGAATCAATTAGTCCGTAAGCTGATATTTAGGAGTGGAAGCAATATGTATTGGGAGAAGGGTCCTCGGAACGACTCCCGCTTATCTAATACGGCTAAATGTAATGACAAATTATCTCTAAGTTTGAAGTTAAACCGCTTGTTGATAGGCTTAGCGAACAGTTTTCAACCAAATTGTAATATACATCATAATAAACTAAGGCCAACGAAGAGTTGTGTACCAAATCCAAAAAAAATTGAATGCCCTTTCGAATGAAAACAGAATAGCTTTGAGTTTTCGAGCATACGTATCAACAACAACCCATGTAAAGTCTCTACCTTTTCACGTTCTCAACATCAAATGTACTATTGTACAACTTTTTAGTTTCGCACATCAAAATTCAGTACGGTCGTAAATAAGTGTAAACTTTTATGGAACCGTATCCAAACGGCTTTTTAAGTTTCACGATTGAAAATCATCCTGTTTCACAGAACGTCCCAATGGAGGACGCACTGCGCCAGGGCGCTGTGTGCTGGAATGCATTAAGTTCGCGAGAAAAGCGCCATTGCCGATCGAAAGTAAGTTCTTAGGGATAATACACTGCCCCGCGACCTGCGAACTTATCTTGTGCACTCCCACCTGTACCTCCCCTGCAGTACCAGAACCGATACACCAATAGCTTCACTTCGCGTGATCGTCGTCATAGGGAGCAACTCAAATGTGCACGGGTCTGCCGTAGGACCATAGTTCCCAAATGTTCCCGCAATCTTAAACCGCCGCCCTGCAGGCCAAGAAGACAAATTAGGTGTCCACGGCAATGCAGCTCCACGCGATCGACTCGTAAATGCAAGTGGATGAAGGCACCAGAAGGCGTAAGTCAATCTTAAAGTATAATATTTACACACCATGCATTTTAGTACTATTATTACATTAAGTTCAATATGAATATATTTAAACATAAATGTATTTTAAGGACATATACAGGAAGTTACATACCATGGCTATTCTTATAGATTCTGCCAGGGTATATAAACTTCGGCGTGGAGCAACAAACTTGCTTTCTTATCATTTATTCACTTATTTGATAGTGAATGTAAGTCACCGGTTTCACAGCGAACAACTTGCCACTCTCCTTTCTTTGTGGACACACAATTATTATTTTAAGCTGATAACAACATTTTGGTCAAAGTGTTTTCACCCTATGTGTATCTTGCAGTTTGCTACTTTATTTGTGTTATCAGCGCGATTGTAATAAAACAATCAGCACTAATTCGACTTGCGTTGTGAATCGCGCGATTTCCCTGTCAAATTTGAGTAGTTTAATTTGGCTTTTAAGATGCTTACGAATAGTATGCATAGGCTGAATTTGAAATTACTATCTAGTGGTCTGGAAGTAGCTGTCAGCCTTAGATTTTCAGTAGTACAGAAGCTCATTTGCACTTCAATCCAAGAGAACAGGAAAACAGTGTCAAATATTTCTGAGGGTAATTTCCGAATATAAATAGGTCAAGTTGATTTGGTCGAGAGACATTTGCTGAACTGAACTGCCTATAAATTTCAAGTCTCAAAATGTCCCACGATTGCCCGGTTCATAATAAGGAAGCCCATGCCTTGACCATGTAAGTTTTGGCCAAGAAATTGAATTCGATATCCGTCTTTGTTCATTTCCTATGTGTTCAAATACGTGATATGGAAAATTCCTGTATTCCTTGAGTAACAATGTGGTCTGCACATAGTACCAAGTCCCCACACTCGGACGCCGCCAAGATCGCCATGTGCGCCTGTTTGGATATGGCTACCTGTCAGGCTGAAAACTGTCAGCTGAAGCAGAAGCTGGTCGAATACCAGGCCAAGATCTGCAGTCTCGAGCAGCAGGTGGCCACCATTACGTTGGAGCAGCACCAGATCCTCAAAGAAATGGTGGAGTTGCGCAAAGAGACTAACGCGGCACCGATGGAAACCGTTGGAAACGTGGTGGATCCTTTGGACAACTCATCCGTGGTGCATCAGGACGATCTCGAGGCTGAGAATGTATACAACCTGGATTCCGACTCCGAGCAAGACGGCATCGGTATCCAGACTCCCATTTTCTCAACACATTCTTCGAATGCTTCGCTGGTTTCTTTGGGTTTTTCATCCACCAGCTCCTTGGAACCGATCATATCTAGTGATAGCTCTGATACCGAATACATTGAAGTTGTATTCAGCGAAAATGAGGAGGATTCGGAAACCGATTTTATTTCAAACGCATCATCTCCAGAAAATCCGCCGCTAGAGAATTACATTTCCGATTCCGATGGCGAACTATAATAAGCCCACTCGCAAATGTGCATATACGCAAATGCTCAAATAAATAGTTAATTGTGCTTCATATAGTATAATTGGGAATTATCCTCAAAAACCATCTATGCAAACTAGCCACGTGGCAAGTTTCGTTTTAACCAATATCTAAATTAGTAAAATTACTTTGTCTTAAAATCAGTTAGCTCTAATATCTTGGATACTTTCAATGTCGATCCTGCAGTTGCACCCAGAAATCGGGTGGCGAAATAATCAGTCCATTGAGGTTCTGGGATAGATCGGGCAGCCGATCATTGGGGCCCAGGACGAAGTTGAAGTGCTGGCACATGGTCGCCGTCACCAAGAAGAGCATGTTGCGCGCAAATGTCTCGCCGGCACAGAGCCGTTTTCCCGCTCCAAAGGGCAGCGAGACATCCAGCTTCAGACTGAGCTTGCCCTCCGCGTCCAGGAACCTCTCCGGCCGGAACTGCTCCGGATCCGACCAAACACGGGCGTCCGAGTGGAAGGCATACAGGCTGGGCACGACAATAGTGTCCTGGGGATAGTTAGCAGAAAATAGTGAGGTTTTCAGATAAATAGTAGTAGTAGTAGGTAATTTCTAGCCTTGGGTATCCGGTAGCCCAGCAATTCGGTGTCCTCCAGTGCCTTGTGCGGCACATCCGAGGGAACCAGCGTTTCGATGCGCAGACCCTCGCGAACAGTGGCCTCCGTGAAATGCAGATTCTTGCGATCCTCCAGGGTGGGCAGACGTCCGCAACCCACCACCTCGTCAATCTCGCTCTGAATTCGCCGGAGTACTGCCGGATATAGCATGAGGTATTGGATGAGGAGCGACAGCTGCACTCCGATGGCAGTGAAGGCCGGAAAGGAGAAGTCTACCAGGCCCATGATCATCTGATCCCGGTTGAAACCATAGCCCGGACCACGACGCATCTCAGCGATGTAGACATCCATGAAGTTGCGCTCCACACCCTCTTCGTAGCTGTCCAGATACTTATCCACAAAGTCGGCGAAGAATTGGCGCACAAATAGGTTGGACTCATTCAGCTTGTTGTAGCCACTCCACTCGGGCCAAATGTGCCGGATCCAGGGCATGATGCTCAACATTCTGCCGTAGTCGTCCGCATGCCGCTGGAACTGCATGCCCATCTGGCAGAGTTTCACCAATCTGGCCATTTCCTCGCGACTCAGGCACTCATTGTACACAATGTGAAAGTTGGAGTTGGCCGAAAAGGGATTGAAGAGCAGCGGCAGGAGCACGCGGTATCCTCCGGGCTTCACCATCTCGTGCTCATGCGGATACTTCGGACCGTTGCGAATCAGATCCAGCATGTCGTTCAACTGCTCCTGGATGACCAGCTCCAGTTGGTCGAAGCGTCGTCCGAAGCCAAAGTCCCTCAAGTAACGCAGGATGAAGCGACGCTGCTCCTTCCACAGGGCGCCATCCTGGAAAAAGATGCCTGCAAAGCGCGAACAAGATTAATCAGTACTATTAAATAGCCATCGATCATTAGTCTTATCAGTCAAGGTGGCCAACCAAAGCCAACTACTTTAAGTTTAAGCACACAGTTGTGTTCTTCAAAATATTTAAAGATAATCATAGTAACTAACTAATATATAAAAATAACTGATTGTTCTAAGCTGGAAGCCATGCAAACACGATTTTACTTCTTTGGCTGAAGTGCGCCAAGTGTTAATCGTTTCCGAGCGATAAGAGTGTTTTGCTCGCCAGTCGCGTCAATTAATTCGCGATTGACCCCCTTATTATTTCAACAACACCATCATAAGTGCCCACAATCGCTGGCCGATATGATTGGACTCACCTCGCACATCTTGGCCAGGATCACGCATGGCGGCCGCGAAGAGCTTAGGCCGTCCATCGAACACCTGGTTGTTGAGGATCTCGCGCACTCCTTCCGCGCTGTGGACAACGGCCACGGGGTAGCGACCCACATGCAGTCCGATGATATCCGACTTATACCACCGACTGAGGGTCAGAGCCGCCTTGTGCAGGTACTTAAAGTTGATGATCAGCATGAAGAGGTAGCTGCCGAACATCGGAATCCTCGGAGGACCTGTGAATAATCCGATTAGCGACAGAGCGATTAGCAGGACGCAAGGCCATCCAAAACGTACCGGGTGGAAAGCCGGAGGGTCGACCCACTGCATATCGATACGAAAGGCAGAGGAACACCGCGGTGCAGATTGCCAGGAGAATTTCCGTGATCATCGTGGAATCCGGACACCAACTGAGCCCGTGGCTGCGGTGCGGCTGCGTTTTTGTAGCCACGATAAGTCGCTCAAACTTTCGCCGGACAATAGCAATTGAGCAACGCCAATCTATATGGATCGCTGTTTATTCATAGATCGGTAAGTCGGTGGCACTCTGAGGCGCTTATGACTTTTGAGATTTCTCGATTAACACCGGCCGCCATGTCAAAAGTTCTGAGCTAATCATAAAAGGTAAGTCTCCAATGGGGTGCTCGATAAAACAGGTATTTTTGTTTTATATATTTATGGTACAAATTAAATTATGTATTTGAAAAGTACCCAAGGAAACATATTTTAGATATATATATAAAACCTTATCGGAATAAACGAAATAGTTTTTCTTTTGAGCATTTTAAAACCGATCAATCAAATAGACAGACTTCCAATTAGTTTAGTTTTTAGTAACTTGTGCGCTGCAAATGTAATTAAATATGATAAGACTTGTTACACTTGTGATTTGAAACTATCCCATTTAATAACTGGTTTTGAATATGATTAATTCCATCAACCAACATTGTAGTCATTCGTGACATCTCCTAATCTTGTGTCGCCTGTTGGCGATGCCTCTTAAAATATGATATCAGAAATAAGCAAAAATATAAATTTTTGGCCCAAAAAGAGTTGATGTTTGTAGTTGATTTGTCATAAAAAATATATATGTATATGTCGTTAAGATTAGTTCCCAATTAGAGCTGTCATTAGTCGCCAACTATTTATTATGCCAAATTAAAGTGCTCCGTTGGCAGAGGGGCTTCCCCAGGCCAAGCAAATCATTTAATCGGAAGTCAGGTCTAACTTGTCGGCGAGGTGAGATCAATCTCAATTATGGACTTGCAATTGGCTGCTTCCTTAGGCGGAGTAGTAGGAGCACGTGCCCCCAAAGCCACATCCATGGCCAGCGAGACGAGCTGTTGCCACTGCGACACGTCGACATTTAGGCTCTCGAGATGCTGACAAAGTGAGTTCAGTCCTTCGTCATCGGTTGCATTCAGATCAAAGGGTATCAACTGGTTGCGCCTATCGCCAGGGATTACAGTGACACCCTTGACACGTGCTGGCAGCGCTTCTTGATTTACATAGGTTCCTGTTGTCTTCGACAGCGTGTGAATCCTATACAATAAAACAAACGAACAGATATTGATCCCATTATTACAAGTCGCGGTATCATAAATTATAAAAATAATAAAATAAATGTTTGTACCCATGGCAGTTTTGGATAGAGCAACTTTCGATATACACTATTTTATAATAGGGAATTTCAATATACTATCATCCTGTATTTTGTAAACAAGATCTACAAAATCGCAATAGCTGGAGTCAAGGAAAGATTAAGAATTTGGTAATCTCTGAATGCTGACCTTTCCATAATTTCGTTTCTCCGCTGGTTGTTCAGCATTTTCTGCTGTTTAATCTGGTCTTTCATGGCCAAATTTCGGAGTTTGATGGCCTCCACTTCTTGAGTAAGATGCCCCATGAAGGTAACGCGCCTTTCCAACTCCTCCCGACGCTCGGTGACTACTTTTTGCATCTTTCCCACTTTTCGCTGATGGCGCGCAGAAGTTTCTTTGATATCCACTAAAATATTTAGTGAAATAGGGCTATTAAAGTGGTTAAATAGAGATAAATTCCATCAACTCACACAAAACGCTGTTGAATTTAGAGACCTTTTTGATGAATTTTCCCTCGAGGGCTTCCATGCGTATTTGTTTTTCGTACAAAGCCTTTATGCGCCTTTCATAACTCGATTCAGCCATAATTATTGCCATTTCAAAACTTAATTTGCTGCATTTAATTAAAATCTTCAAAAATTCAGCGCCGTTCTTCTTTCCAGACGCTTGTCTTGCTTTCCAGTTAGAGCTGGCACTCTCTGTTAGGGACGACACTTCCACGACACTAGCAGTGCTGCCAGACTGAAAGAAAATGTTATCGATAGTTAACATCGACTTATCGCTGTGCAAGTCACATCTCTAGGAGCCGGCAAGCAAAAAAATTGCAAGTCAAATTGGCAACGAAGAAGTTAAATATTAAATCGGCCTATTTTGCAAACTATTTTGCAATTTTTAAAGTAGGCAATTAATGCGTTTGCTGCTCGGCGTCCAGGCAATACGCAACAGTCTCGCTCGCACCTACAGCAGCGGCCGCTTTAGAAAGGTGAGCAACAAAAAGGCAGCAAAAGTGCAAATAAACATTTTGCAACTGAGAAAATCGCGAACAAAGAGTCTAAAAATAGATAATATATAATTTGCACAACGCTCTTCCATATTCCCATATATCGGCTGTTCAGTCTACACCAATTGAAAATAAGTGAATAGATGCTTACCCACTTTTCGCTCTCGAAAGCCGCGAATCGGTCAACGACCCACTTGTTGTTCTTGTTGTCAAGGTCACGCTGGCATTTACGGTTTACAAATTGAAATCCAATTTTGCACAATAATGTCTGGCTTATAAAACCCATTCGAGTTTGTGGAGCGTCGTAAAGATATGTGTTGTGATATGTTTTGTTGTAGTTTATATTTTTATTGCCTTGCCAGTGTAAAACTGGAAAGTTTATAGCTTAAAGTTCAAATGTAAAATATAAAATATTGTTATTGTGCCAAAATATATTAAATATTGTTATTGTACCAAAACATAAAACAACAAGAATTTGTAAACAAATACCTTAGATTTTAGAAGATATTTTCTTTCTAATTATAAAAAAGGTTAGCATACATATTTCTGTGTAAATCAATTTTCATTTGATCAATTTAAATGCAATAGATAATTAATTTTATATTTGATCCTACACTTGTTAATATAGGTGGCTTTCACAACTCCAAATATGCGGCTACCTTAATGTAAAGTACACATGTATCCGGAAATCAAGGTTCAAATATAATATATGTTGACCTATGTACATATGTTATATTTGAACAGTACTGTGTATCTTTTTATGATTCCCCTGCTACATTGCATCCGCTTGCAACCGATGAGTAACCCTCTGCTTGTCCAGATGGCCCTACCCAAAACCCGAACGCCACTGCTTATCTCGCCGGTCTTAGCTCTCGTGATTTATGGGTGGCTGCATCCACTGACCGCCCCTGTGGTGCAAAGTCGTCGACTGATAAGCAAGTGGGGCACTTGGAGCTGTAAACGGCAGATTAGCACCGATAAGATAATACAAGCGGCTTTTCACTGGGATTTGACTAGCATTACCGGGTCTTGAAACACGAATCTTTACTCATTCGTATACATATTCTCTTACAGATGGCCACGGACGTGATGTTTAACAGCTCCCTAGGCTGCACTGATCCGCAGACACACCCGGTCCTGATCATCGGCCAGCTGCGCCATCTGAATCTGCTGAAGTTCAGCCATCTAGAGAACAAACTCAGTCCACGCGTCACCGAGGAGACCTTTCTGAATGCCGTTGCCTGTCTGCATCCGGCGCCCACCGATAAGGTGTCCCTTTACCTCGATGTGGCCACCATGGCTGCCCTGCCATTGAAGGCCTCCCGGCACAATACCGCATCCCGGGCTCATGCCATCACTCGTCTGGTAAAGAACCATGTGCTGAACGTTTCCGAGGAGAGCGTGGTGCTGGTCTGCGAACGGGAGAATCTTTTCGCCAGCGCCTGTGCGGTGGTCCGGGCTTTTCCCCTCTATTCCCGCAAAACGGGCAATTTGCTGGCTTCAAGCCAGTCCAAGCAAAGGCCTGGCTGTGGAGATCAAGGCGATTCAGTACGCAACGTAGTCAATGTTGAGTTTGTGTTAATCAACAAGGATGGCGACATTGAGTGCGAACCTTTGACAGATGACGAGCTAAATTGCCTGAATGAGACCACAAAGGCAATTCGACTGACTGCTCGTATTGTAGACATGCCCTGCAACGAGATGAACGTGGACCACTTCATCCAGGCAGTCGAAGATGTGGGCAGAAAGCTGTGCATCACGCCAACAGTAATCCGTGGCGAGGAGCTGCGGGAGCGTGGATTTGGCGGCATTTACGGCGTGGGCAAAGCTGCGGCTGTGCCGCCTGCCCTCGTCGTGCTCTCCCACGAGCCTAAGTGCGCCCAGGAGACCATCGCTCTGGTCGGCAAGGGCATCGTCTACGACACCGGTGGCCTCAGCATCAAGGCCAAGACCGGCATGCCCGGAATGAAACGCGATTGCGGCGGAGCGGCGGCGATTCTCGGAGCCTTTTACGCGGCTGTCAAGTGCGGATTTAGGGATAACTTGCATGCCGTCTTCTGCCTGGCCGAGAACTCCGTGGGTCCAAATGCCACTCGGTGAGTTCTACAGTCAGTTTAGCCTTCAGTGGGTCAGCCAAGTACTAATGTACTCACTTTTGCATGCAGCCCCGATGATATTCACACTCTTTACTCGGGCCGCACAGTGGAAATCAACAACACGGATGCCGAGGGCCGCTTGGTGCTCGCCGATGGCGTTTGCTATGCCAACAAGGATCTGAAGGCTAACATCATTCTCGACATGGCCACATTGACGGGAGCTCAGGTGAGGCATTCTATAAAATGTTGATAGGAATGTGCCATGTGATTAACACGTGATTAATATTTGTTATACAATTTTCCAGTTTAATCAATTTATTTATTTAAGTCTGAGAATGTGTACATAGAAATTAGGGAAAGCGTTTAAAGAATTAGTATTTTGTGGAAAAAAAGACAAACAAAATAGTTATTTGTTATACCCATTACTCATAGAGTAAAAGGGACTTATCGGATTTTTAAAAGGCATACCTCTAAATGTTTTTGGCGTAATTCTCTAAAAATCTGCATTTAAATTTATAAATTCATTTTATTTTAATTCTTCTGTAATTTTTTGAAAGATGTAAAAATTCAAAAAAATTAAGGAATGTCCCAAGGATGAAGCTCTAAACTCCATAACTCAACTTATCTTAATCGGACTTCGAAGTGGCATACCTCTAAATGTTTCTGGCGCAATTCTCTAAAAAACTGCATTTAAATTTAGAAATTCATTTTTTTTTTAATTTTTTTCTATATTTTTTGATGTGATGATGTTGTAGTAGTTCAAAAAATTAAGAAGTGTCCCAAGGATGAAGCTCTAAACTCCATAACTCAACTTATCTTAATCGGATTTTGAAGTGGCATACCTCTAAATGTTTCTGGCGCAATTCTCTAAAAAACTGCATTTAAATTTAGAAATTCATTTTTTTTTAAATTTTTTTCTATATTTTTTGATGTGATGATGTTGTAGTAGTTCAAAAAATTAAGAAATGCCCCAAGGCTGAAGGTCTAAAGTCCATAACTCAACTAAACTTTATCGGATTTTGAAGTGGCATACCTCTAAATGTTTCTGTCGCAATTCTCTAAAAATCTGCATTCAAATTTAGAAATTCATTTTTTTTAAATTTTTTTGTAATATTTTTGATGTTTGTGTTGCGGATATTCGAAAAAATTAAGAAATGCCCCAAGGCTAAAGTTCTATACTCCATAACTCAACTTATCTTTATCGGATTTTGAAGTGGCATACCTCTAAATGTTTCTGTCGCAATTCTCTAAAAATCTGCATTCAAATTTAGAAATTAATTTTTTTTTAATTTTTTTCTATATTTTTTGATGTGATGATGTTGTAGTAGTTCAAAAAATTAAGAAGTGTCCCAAGGCTGAAGTTCTATACTCCATAACTCAACTTATCTTTATCGGATTTTGAAATGGCATACCTCTAAATGTTTCTGGAGCAATTCTCTAAAAATCTGCATTCAAATTTAGAAATTTATTTTTTTTTAATTTTTTTCTATATTTTTTGATGTGATGATGTTGTAGTAGTTCAAAAAATTAAGAAGTGTCCCAAGGCTGAAGTTCTATACTCCATAACTCAACTTATCTTTATCGGATTTTGAAGTGGCATACCTCTAAATGTTTCTGGAGCAATTCTCTAAAAATCTGCATTCAAATTTAGAAATTTATTTTTTTTTACATTTTTTTGTAATTTTTCTGATGATATGATGATGTAGAAATTCAAAAATGTCCAACGACTGAAGTTCTAAAGTCCATAACTCAACTATTCTTAATCGGATTTTGAAGTGGCATACCTCTTAATGTTTCTGGCGTAATTCTCTAAAAAAATGTGTATTCAAATGTAGAACATTTTTCAAATTTATTTTTTTTATAATTACGCCCACAAACCACGCAAAACTGTCACGACCACACTGTTGAAAAATGTAGTATTTTTTCAATTTTTTATATATCTTGTAAATTTCTAAAGATTTGCAAAAAATATTCTGCCACGCCTACACTTTTAAAAAATGTTTAATTTTTGTTTCATCTTATTATTTTTTTCCCAATTTCCATCGATATTCCAGAAAATGTTGAAATTTTTCGTTTGCACTTGCACCAGCTCAGTAACGGGTATCTGATAGTCGAGGAACTCGACTATAGCATTCTATCTTGTTTTGAATTAGACTCGGTTCATATTCATCGATTGTCAGAATACAATTAAATTACCATATGCACAGAACAATGTAAGCAATGATAAATACGAATAGATTTCATTGAATAATTTAGAATAATTTACTGACACCACCAGCTTCATGGACTGACCGATTGCTACCCGCGAGGATGCAATTAGTTGCCAACTTTCTTTCTGCCCCTCTTAATCGCATTTAAGGCAACAATTCACCGGATTGAATTCACATTTCTGCCACTAATGCAGCCAGCAAATGATGTTGCCGCTGTCCAAGGTAATTTCGGTTGCGAGAGATCTTTGTGTCAGGTAGCTGGGAAATGGCTGGGTGGCCTTGGATGTACTGGCTGCGCTGCCTTGTTATTCGAGAATTTATGCCACGCTTTATAAAAGTCACGAGGTTAATTGGAAAAATAAATTGCAAATTTGGTTTTCGCTGGCAACTTGGAGGAATAGCAGCGCCAGCATTGGCAGACCAACAACAGCAAAGGATCCGCCGATTGTGGTCGCTTTCGGGTTGCAGCGTTGCGGTGGCGGACAGGGGACGAGGGGCGTGGCAGTGGGCGGTGGGCGGTGGGTGTTTTACTTTCCATTGCAGCGTAACAGGGAAGGGGGGGGGAACAACTGAGTAGCTGCTGGGATGGCGCACAATTACCATAAATCTTGACTTCAATTTGCTTAAAATATGATGCCAATTTACGTTATTTGTGGTTCGATGGGATATAAATCGAAACTGGTCAGAGGGGGCGTGGCATCTGGGCATCTCTTTTTTTATTTAACCCCCCCCCGGTTGCCCAAAAGCTGCATTGTTCGCAGCGAAATTCCTTTGGTTTGGTTTGGTTACCCAGCCTAAAAATGGCACAAGCCATCGATCTTCTAAACATTTCCACGTTTTGCCATTTTGTTCAGAATTTCGTTCGTTTTCGGCTCGCTTGTTGTGCTTAATTTCATTACACCCAGACACACACCTAGACGGGATGCAATAATATTAATTGCCAGCATTGGGGCAACTGCCACTGCCACTGCCACTGCCACTGCCACTTCCACAGCCGCTGCAGGAACAAAAAGCAGGCAACCAACACTTTTTCGCTTTTACATTTTATGTTCCTGCTGCCTTGTTACACCTTTTGCAGTTGTTTTCTGCTCTGTGACGGCTACTGGATGCACTGCGAGAAATGATGACAGTCCCTCTCATTTCTTAAATCGATTTTTTTAAAATCTTGAGTGACATTAATTCGTGTGTAATTATGTGTAATTATGTGTTGGCAGTTAACTTACTATTGTTTAGTTGATACAACAAAACGATACAACAAAACGGAACATAAGTACATTAAGTACAATAGAGTAGATTTAGGATAATTAAAGTACGTTTAAGAGGCACTTCTGATTGATATGCGATTGATATACCCTAAACACGAAGCTATTTGCAAATACTTAAAATTTTCTTAAATATGGGCCGCACTTGTATGTTTTTCGCAGTGTACTGCTGCTGCTGTTGCTCCTGGCAGTGCTGGCAGTGCTGGCAGTGCTTTGTTGCAGCTCCTGGCGCTGCCTTTATTTGTCCAGCAGCAGTGGAACACGCGCCACGGAGTGCTTGCCTGTTGTTTGGGTGTTGCTCGTGCTAAATAACCTTGCACCTTTTTATTGCCAGCCGCGTCGGAAGCTCGCAATTTTCGTGCCTCGTGCCCCTTGCCCCTTGCCCCTTGCACCCGCTACCCGCGCGCTTACCCCCTTTGTCTTTATCCTAACATTGTTAGTTGGTGTACAGTTTTATTGCTGGCATTTTGTTGATTGTTGCTTGTTTTCTATCAAACGCTCCCCACTGGGTGCGAAACCACCCATTCTTAACTATAAACGTATATATATAGCCACCCAGCAGGTCCTTGAATATTTCATTTACGATTTTTCGCATGCACTATATCCCACATTTGCCACTTTATTCTCATTCCAGGGCGTTGCAACAGGCAAATATCATGGTGCCGTATTGACAAACTCGGAGACATGGGAGGCAAAGTCGTTGCAGGCTGGACGCAAATCCGGCGATTTATTGGCGTCCATAATTTATTGCCCCGAATTGCATTTCTCGGAATTTGCTTCGGCCATTGCTGATATGAAAAACTCGGTGGCGGTAAGTACTCTTCTTGCACCAATAAAAAACTAGTTTTCAAATCGAAAACTGATAAAAAAAAAAACTCGATGGATGTAAGCACTTTAAATGTTGATTTTAAAAATTGCAATCTTTAAGCTACCTCCTTTATTTGAAATTGTAAACTTTTCTCTTCGAGTAACGATTATACCTCCACACAATTATTTTCGTAATTTCTATTACCTAAAAGTTTGAGCTGTTTTGTCTATCCTATCTGAACTATGTGCGTTTGCCATTTCATTGTGTTATATCTGCAGCTGCAGCTTGCTGCCTTTTTCTGTGGCAGATAGACGCTTAGATTAACAGAGGTCTGCGCCGAAATCAATGCCCAAAAGTTACTTAATTTATGCATTATCGAAGACAACCGTGCTGTGAACTTTGCCGGTACTGCCGCCCGTATTGTTCGATCGAAAGCGAGTGACTTTGAGAAAGTTGTAATCAAGTTTCGGTGTAACTTTATTCATTTGTTTTCCATTCATTTTCATTTTGCGTGTTCCCACATCGCCACACATCCAAATCCACTGTGTTGTGCACTCTCCGGAGATATTTTACACACATTTTTAATTAACTTTATCGCTTGCACTCAATGTTGTTCTTTTGTCTTACACTCGACCGCACCGTTGTGGAAAAATGATGAACGTCATGTTTGGTTTAAAGATTGATTAGTATTACTCTGATTTATGCCGCACACACACACCCAGGCAGGCCAGGCACACACACACCGCACCCTCCGCCACTCGCATGTATCAAAAACTTTGGCGTTCAATCTACGCCACCAGCCACTTTCGCAGCCATTAGAAAGGCCAGCCAGATCCAGAGCCAGAGCCAGAGCCAGAGCCAGAGCCAGAGCCAGAAAAGCCTGGACAGGAATGGTGCGGAGCGGCGAGGGTGGACTGCGATGGCACTAGGTGAGCCATAAACCCATCCCTGGCCCATCTCTGGGCACTGGCCACCGGAGCAAGGTGCGTCGTAGCCCCGGGACTCTCCTGCTCCATTCGGTTTGGTTTGGTTCTGTTTGGTTCGGTTCCAGTTCCTGCCACAACAACCAACCAAATCGAGTTACCTTATTGTACGTCGCAAGCGCCTCGGATCAATGGTCATTCATCATTGTCACGCCGTGGGCGTATTGGGCGGTGGATGAACTGGGTGGATTGGGTGGCTTGGAGTTTTGGATTGCGGATGTGAGGTGCCAGGAGCTGACAGGACTGACTGGCTGGCTGGCTGGTTGCCTGGATGGTGCGTAGATGCCGAGCAGGTCAAGTGGCGTGGCAATTTTGGCTACCTGCCAATCGCCCACGCTGCCACCTTTCGATAAGTACACCGTGAGAAAAAAAAGTCACAACAGCCTTACTATAGAACTATGAAGCTTTCATATCACTTGTGATAGGAATGTACAAACTTTTAGGTATAACAGGAACACTTTAAATTTGATTTTTATTACCCCAAGCGATAAATAGCTAAATAGCCCCATCAAAAATGTAGTTTAGAATCGCTTATTATTCTAAGCTAAATAGCAGCTAAAGTTATAGTACTTAAAGCCTGTTTGTTGCATTTTCCCCCAATAATTGTTTAGTTTTGCAATAATTTTTTCCACTGTGTGCTTTTGGCACGTTGGCTGTTTGATTTTTCGTCAGGCTGCTCTATCTCGCAGTTTGAAAAAAATGGGAATCAAGTCAAAATATCACACCATTGCAGAATGGCCATGCCCCACACACACACACACACCCACACCCACACACACCCACACTGCGCACAACACACCGCACCTCTTAACCCTTTGATGCCCCCGTGCTGCAGTTGATGTGACAGCGCCGCGCACTTTGTCAATGGTGTCTGTGATAAAGTGTTTTAAATTCCAAATGCATTCAACGTTAAATGCGAAAAAGGTGAAATACCAGCCCACCCATCACTACCATTACTACCCATCACCGTCGTCGCATTTTTTCTGGCTTTTGAGGCAAATTCCCACGCGCAGCGTTTAAATTACATGAGCTAGCTTTTTGCGCTCCACACCCACCAGCACCTACCTATACCAGCCGTATTTTCTGCTTTTTTTTTTTGGTTTTTTTTTTGGTCTTTCGGGTGTCTTTTCCCCTAGTTTGCCACTAAATGGAGGGATTATGAGTGTTGTTAGCGGTCGCCAGGGCGCTTTGTTGGCCGCTGGCTTTGGTTTTCAGTCTGGCTTTGGTTTTCAGCTCATTTTGGCAAGACCCAGCACGAGCAGGTGGTGGTCAGATGGTCATCTGGCCAGGTGATGATCCCCCCCTTCCTTGAATAACGTATTCCCATTTGTTTTACGCCCCTTTCGAGTTGTGATTCCCATGGTGCGTGGTGATATCTGCGGCTGCTGGCTGTCAGGAGGGATATGTGTCCTCGTTTCAAACATGCTGCGTATTCGCGAATTAAGCGAAGCCATTTAAGCCGGTAATTAGGAGGTTCTCCTTTTTTGGGTCAAACTGCAGGAATCGATGGTGGTGGATGGATATTCGGTCTGTTCAGCGACCACTTTTAAATGGCCATTTTGGCCGTAGTCTGTCTGCGGTTTTGCTCTGTCAATGTGCGGCCAGCTGCAGCTTTTTAATGATGGCAATAAACATAATCGTGCGTTTATAGAATAAATAATTGCAACAAGATATAACAAATTATATCTTTACTTTCTAAAGGATTTGAGCTTATTCTATACCTATTTTGGGTCATTAAACTAGACATATTGCGATATCGAAATCGAATTTTACACATGGAATGGAACTATAGGTGAACCTGTAGCTCTATGTTTCAGCCCAATTTTACTTAATTTATTAATTTTAAGAACAACTTTATTAATTTTTGATAAACCCAAATGTGCGCAGTAACAACTGGGTAACTGCTCATTAAATTTCAATAGTCTGCGAATAACTTTCCAGTTGCCTTTAAGCTTTGGGCCGTTTGCTTTTTAAAACCAAATTCCCGCTTCCAGTCCACTGGGCAGAAGCAAGCCGAAAGTGAGAAAAATAAAAACAATATTATCCCGAATTTCGACAACTTTATGACCCTGAGACGACGGGCCGACCTAGAAGCCATCCATCCATCCATCTACTCATCCATTCAACCAACTGGCTTCTGTCGAGTAAATCAGACTGCTGCTTTCTTTTCTGCTTTTCTGGGAGGATTTTCGTGGTGGAAGGACACCACGGTGCGGTGTCATAAGTAAAACATAAGCAACACGGCGCCGGGACAATAAAATTTGCTTAAACATTTCCAATTGTTTCTCAATTTCCCGACGTCGTCGCACAGGAATCTAAGTCGAAAGTTACTCGACGTTTTATGACTGTGAAATTTTCCCATTGTTGGTAATTGATTTTTATGTTAAATCGTAAAAAGCGGCTCCCCGTCTCTTTCTTGGCGCGGAGGGGGCATGAATTTTAGATAAACCCATTCCGTGGCAGCAACGTGTTGCAGTCTTTTGGCCGCACACGCGGCGTATGCGTAATTGTTTTTGTTTTCGGCCTCCCCCCCCGCCCCCCACTTCAGTTGATTTTTATTGGGCGTCGACATTTTAAATTCAATTGTACGGCGACTTTTTACGCGCTTTAATGAATTAAATTGAACTTTTTATGTGGCAAAAGTTTTTTACGGCACGACCTCCAGGCGCCGAGTATTTCATCGTTCTTGCGGTTATGCTTAGCCGGGGTTAAGTTTTTTGATTAAAGCCAGCCGCAGCAGTTTATAAATAAAGCCCAAGCTCAGTGGTCCAAATGCCGCGTTTGCCATGGAGATTTCTTGCCTGTTCTTCAAAAAAAAAAGGGGACCGTGGTGGAAGTCACGTAATTTGCGAAATGATCCCCATTTCCGTTGCCTACTTGAAGGGGCGGCGACTTTGTTAACACAAATCTTTCCGCTTGTTATTCCTCGGTTTCCGTTTAACCTTCTCCGGCACCAGAGATGCCATAAGCTAACTTTAAAATCGGCATATCTGGAGCAGAAAGGGCTTTTAAAGGTATATAAACTATTCGTTTCGGGCTCTAACATTAAAAGTTTAACAGCAAATACGAGTAAATGAAATCATTATAGCTGTTGGCAGTCGAAAGGGCATCACCAGAGTTTTCTAATATTTTCCTTTTCCACAACAGAATTTCCTTCGCTAAGAAAATATATATGTATATACATTTTTTGTGCGCTCTTTCCTGCGGCGGGAAAGTTTTTAAAGCGCTTGCTGCGACATCGGGAAAATTGAATAAAAACTGTAGCCGCCTTCAGCGAAACCAGTCGATGGCATCGATGGCATCGATGGCAAATCCTTTTCAGTGCTCGCCTCGATTATTGAATGAATGCGTAATTGATACTCCAAACTGCTTGATGCCACGGGGCGTGAATCAGTCATTGATGTAATCTCGCGATACTCCCGGCATTCATACATATTGGCAGTTATCACAGATCGAATATCACTAACCGCTCCTTCGAATGTGAGACAATGTCGCCGGCTGGCTAATTTCAATTCAAGTTAATCGCAAGTGCGGATGTTTGGGATGCGGACGCGAATGCGGATGCGGATGCGAATGCGGATGGTGTTTCGGCCTGAACTGTCGCATATATCGGCGGGGTAAACGCCACAGGGCGGTCCTCGAATGGTCACGTTCTAAACCGCAATTAGTCGGCGACCCATTGTCAAACTCTGGTGGAGATTTGGGGCGGGTACGTGGGTGGGTGGGTGGATGGGTGGTTAGTTGGTGGGATGCTGCTTCGTTATTTACAAAAGGCCTAGTCAGATACAAACTCACATCATCGGGCTGACACACGCACACACACCCAAACCGCACACACACAATCAGGACGGGTCTAATGCAATCAATGTTAATGACATTATGTTGACAAATGTTTGCCATTATTGATGAAAGGCGGACTCGATTCGATTGGGTTCGATTCGGACTGAATGCCACATGTGCGTGAGTGCTCTGATCAGGTTTGGTAAAGGTTAAACATTTAATTAGCGCTACAGTTACATCGCGACCTTGTTGACCTTTCCCATTTGCGGGTAATACCATCTTGACTTTGCCCAAGTTGCCCAAGTAAGAACATGTCGGGCTGCTTAATTTAGCAATCGTTCGCCTGACATCTTTTAAAATACATTTACAAATTCAAAAGCTTAAGCTGCAACTACAACTCTGCGGCTTGCCACTTCCGTTTGCCGCATTCATTAAATTGGTTCATTGGGAAACATTGCGTTTGAAAAGTTTTGGCAGTACACACTCCAGGCAAATCAAACCGAAGTGAAGGAGCCACGACATGACGGCTATATGTGCACCATCGGCCAGAGGAGCTCCAGCCGCAAGTTTCATAACAAAAGCTGGTTATTAGCTGCAAAAACGCCAAAAGCAGTACCTCCACTGTTCGGAGAAGAAATGCAGTTTCGTCAGCAGCGGCAGGAACAACTGCAACCGGAACAATAGATGCACTGAAAGAAATTCAGAGAGTCCCTTATTTCTATAAGGATTTCAGATGCATAATTAACTCTTAATCGTAACTCTTGATAGTAATCTGCTATTTATTCTTAACTTTTAGCTATTTGGTTCAATTCTGAAAATATTTTTCATGTGTGGAGGGGCTTTGCTGAAAATCAGACTTCATTGTTCAAGTCTGGTTCTGGGTTTTTGGACTCTGGGTTCAGGGCTCTGTTGCTTCAATGGACTTTTGACTTCCGCTTTTCGACGTACGATGTTTGCACGCTCCCTGCGAATGTGTGTGTGTGTGTGTGTGTGTGATTTTCATCTTGAGGAGGAACTGAGCGCGTTGTCATGTAATTTTCGCAGCATTGCATCCCCGCCCGAGTTGTCCGATCGTCCTGTCGTCCTGCTGTCCGCTCAATTCCGTGGCTCCTGCTGCTGAAGTCTGCCAGTTAACTCCTTTTTTTGGCCAACTGTCAGCAGAGTGTTCGCATGTGTGCGTTGGTTCTTCCTTTATTTGGCCGGTCCCAACTGTCTGTGTGTGTGTGTGTAAGTGTGTGTGTGTGCATGCTCAAAGTGTACTTTATGTTTGGCATTTAAACGCTGCAATTTCCGCTCAAGTTAGTAGAGCGACTGCTTCCGCTACGCAGCTGCCAGTGCATGGCATATAATTTAGGCATTAGCACACCCAGGCTTGCAGCTAGCGAGGGGCGTTTCAAAGGTGAGGCAGTGCCACAGAATTCAAAGAAATACTATGCATTTATACTTAACATGCTGTTTGAATCAAAATGATTTCGCGGTTTTACTAAGCGCACATTTGATTAAATGTATCTTATAGAGCAGGCAACACAACTTTGTTTTCAAGCCACCCTCGTTTGTTCATCCATCTCTATAAATATATTTCCTTGTTGCGCTGCACCACAGGACGCTTTTTTAATAAAGCGACGCCAAGTTTTGCTTGTTGCATGCAGCACACCACATCCACATCCACAGCCACAGCCACATCCACATCCTCATCCATATCCACACCAACAAAATGCCCTCCATAAAGGAATACACACATCCGAGCGTATATGTCACCATGTCTAACTGAGACTTCCCTTCCGCTTTGCAGGATCGACAGAACGCCCAATCCTCCTGCGCCGGCCTCTTCATTGCCGCCCATCTTGGCTTCGATTATCCCGGCATCTGGATGCACGTCGATATGGCCACGCCCGTTCATTGTGTAAGTGATTCGATCCGGCTGGCATCCGCTTCATAATTATTTCCCAGCGTACTTAATATGATTTCTGTTCTGTTTCAGGGGGAGCGTGCCACTGGCTACGGCGTTGCCCTGTTGCTGACCCTCTTTGGTGGGCACACTGACTCCGAGCTGCTCCAATCCATCGCCCCCGCCGACGAGGAGCCGCCATTGAAGCGCCTGTGCCGCGATTAACTCCGCCTGCCTTTTCCTGTGCCACGTGCCTGACTGGATTAACATGCATTTCAATCATTTTCTTTGCCTAATTGAGCTCCGGCACCAGAAGTCAATTTGTGTAGCCGACAGGCAATAAAAAATCAATATTATTTAGAAATACAAGAAGTACGAAATTTAAATGACTGTGTTTGCAATGTGCTGCGTGTAATCTAACTGTGGCTTTATCAGGTTATATCAAATGAATTAAATAATTTCCAGGTTTAATCAAATCCATTTCAAGTTGGTGGTGTTTTTTAAGCCAATTTAATTTGCAGTTTGTGTAGTTAACATGCTAAAGAACCCACTTTCATGTCCACGTGTAGTTTGTTCCGGCTTTGTCTTTGCCTGTCACTTTGTCCTTTGTCTGTTCAATTAAGCGACACTCTGGCTGCTGCTTTGGTGTTGCACGCTGGTGTTGCTGCCGCTGCCGCTGTCGTTGCCAAGCGCCCGACATCTAAGTGGATTCATCAGACGCGGCATGGCCATTGCCATTCTCATCATCGTCAGCGTGATCATCACCAGAGCTGGCATTTTCTTTGCCGTCAGTGCAATTGTGTCGGTGGCAACCATTCCATTTCATTCCTATTCCCATTCCCATCACCCTCTCCATCTCCATCACTATCACCATACCATGCCATACCATACCATTCCATTCCCCGCCGACAATACAAATTAAATTGCAACATCATTGTGCCACGTCGTCACCATCGTTGCAATCGCATCACATCGCATCGCTGCCGTCTTTGTTGCCTACTTTTGTGCGCTCTGGCGTTTCACGCTCGCGAGTTTGTCAGCTGTCAGAGGGGCGGCAGGTGGGCGGCAGGTGGGTGCTGGGTGGTTAGGCGTAATGCCACGCCCACCCCTCAGGCAACGCCCACCGACTAATGCCAATGCCGTGCACTTTTATTTGCTGAATTACCCGAACATCCGCCCGCCTCGCCTCCATTTTTATTTGCTTTGTTATTCCATTTGCTTTTCGGGAGCGATGGCGCCCCTTTGCGCTTTTATTGTTTAATTAGCTTGAAATGCGTTTATTTTCATTCGTAAGTGCTGTAAACAACGCGTCAGGTGAGGCTATATATAGGGATACATATATATATATATATATATATATTGTTTCAGGTGATTTGTTAAACCCTAGTAATTCTGCACCTTGAGTATCATTCTTCCTCCATTCCGCTTAAGCCAGCAGCAGCAATTGCTCCAGCAATTGGATGTTGTAAGTGCAGTTAACATTCCTCAGTGGATTTCAAGTGTATTTACCCCTTTTTCATGGCGTAGTTCGAGTTTTATCCTGTTGGCGGATCGGTTGATGTCCTCTTTCAGCAAGCTAACAATATTGAGAGCATTCAATTGTGTTTTAGGAGGGGATGTCGCGTTAATATTGGTATTACTATCTAATTGGAAAAAAAGTATTTATAGAATGTTTTCCATATATGAACAGCTTCGTTCAAAAAGACATGTTACACTATGGACACAAAAAAGGCCGCAAAAATTTTGTAGTCATTAAATGCTTTGCATAATTCAATTACTAAACATAAACTGTTGCCAGCTTAGCAGGTGGTATTATTTAAGCTTCGCGCTAAGCCAAATTATAACAGCTTTTTATTAAACGCTGTTTGGCAGTGGTTGCATTTTGCTGGTGTAAACTTATGAATTTTTAAATAATTAGTGGCAATTGTTAATTGGAAAATTGGAAATACCCTCGCAGTGTGCACGCATTTGTGTAAATAACTTAAAACTTATTTTGCATCGCCTAAATTAATTGGAAAACATAAATACGACATAGCTGCTGCCTCATATGCAAGTGCATTCTAAACAGCCATGAAATCGAATTGTTGACTGCATACACATCACTCATACGACGCGTTGGCGGCAAACGATCGACCTCGACCCCGTTGAGATTGAACCCTAAACGGCTTACCAGCGGGGCTCAAGCCAAGTGGTCGATGGACGACGCAGCAGACACCATCTACACTCCCTGGAAATCGGCCATAAATATCTTCACACTGCCACTTGGACAACAGACTTTTGAGTGCACTCAAAACAAATCTTATCCAGAATTTATTTTTATTTTATTTTTTTTTTATATTATGATTTTGAATGAAATTTGTTGATATGCAACATTTGTATATTTATGTTTTAACATACTTTTTTTTTTAGTAATGGAAATACTGCTTTTTTGACAGTGCAACATCGTTCATTGTCCAGTGTCCTTTGCAGGATGCCTCTGCAGCAGCAGTTGACTTTTGCCGCACTGGCGCTTGCTCCCCAGAGCATTTGGTCGGGTTTTTTATGCTTACAACTCAATTTGAAGCCAACTGGGCGAAGTGCGTGCCCGGGAAAACAAGAGGAGCACAAGGAGTGCCACAAGGATCATGGCAGGCAGAAGGAACAAAAGCAATATTAGAATTTGTTGCCGGGCCGTGCGGCTTTTGTGGCACTTCTCATTGTTTTTCCCACAGCATCCTTGTTGCTCCTTCTCGTGTCCCGGACGACAGCAAGACAGCAAGACAGCAAGACAGCTTAACCCCAGCACAGCGTTTAAGCTGCACAAGTTTCGAAACAAATCCCGCCCAGATCCATAATTCTTTTCCGCACCTAAAGTGACAGAGATCCCGGCTTAGTGTGCCGTGGCTGCCGTGGTCGTCTTAATGTTTAATTTTTATGCCATCTTCTGAATTATGCAAGGAGCCAGAGAGCCACTGAGGTTTGCCCAATTCCCACAGCTCTGTATGAAGAATGGATAATAATTTAAGCCGGAGGTGCGGCAAGGGGGGGAAAAGTAACAGATAAATAATAGAAAACGATGAGAGAGGCTCATAACAAATTGTCAATTTATAAAGTGAAAGTTTTCCGGTTGGCTAATGCCAGGCCACAAGTTTAATAAATAATAAATGAACCGAATACTTTTGGTCCCAGGCAGCGGAAAACAAAGCGAATTGAAGTGAAGAAAAATGTGCGAATGATTCTCCGCGGAGCAATAGCTGTCATATAAAAGAATGCGAAAGATGTAAAGGAAACCGCAGCAGCAGGTGGTGGTGATTTTCCTCCGGCGACCATGGGGCAATGGCTTAAAATTAGCCATAAGCAAAATTACTGTAAAATGGCTTAAACGAGTGTAAAGGCAGCGGAATATAATAAGCCCAAAGGAGGAGCACAACAAAGGGGCCAGCACCAAAGAGGGTCGCGAAACAAAGGTCGCGCTGGGTGGGCGCCACATAGTCACTCACATCCCGTGGGGCATGCTGTTAAATGAAGAATAAAGCAGCGAACACAAATTCAAAGTGTGCCTTGCAGCCCACTTGGATACAGTCTTGAAGAAACCATAGTGTCCTGCTACTTTTCTAAGGAATATCTTCACAAACCAAGTCCATCTAAAACCAAGAATGTAACAACTTAAAAAGATGGATAATCATTTGTATATCCTATTGATTGGGATACTAGATCCTTTTATATGCAGCATAGTAAACATTTCCTTAAATGTATGAACTTTCATTTGGAAACATTATTAACTTGATGCATATTCAAAATACTGTGTTTAATACCTAATTTCCCAAATGTACGCATATTTTTAATCTTGTTGCCAATATTTTTGACACCACTGTGCGGTGTTGTATGTGCTAGAGTCTGATGGCAAACATATTTTATGAGTTTTATTGTTGCTGCCGCTTTTTCTTGTCTCCTGGCGAGGCTGATAATAAAACTTGGCCGCTGGCAGGGAGCACAGCCCGCTGGGAGCATAATCGAGCCTTTTTCCGCAGGTCCTGCTGCCGGTGCATGTATCTGTATGGGTGCCAGTCAAACAGCTTGTGTGTGTGTGTCTGTGTGTGTGAGCACGAAATCAAGCTGCGTGCTAAAAAAAGGAATAGGAGGAATATACGACAACCAGCATGTTTCTACGAATTTTACACACATTTTCAGGTCTAATAAATTATTAAAACATGTATTAACTTTAAAGGTAGCGCTGAAAGGTATATTTAAAAACAAATTACATTTCGCACATACCTTTCACTACTACTTTCAACATGATTGAAAGGACGAGAGTGCAATTGCTGCGCCAAGGACTCACCTTAAATACCCAGAAGCGACTTTGCAAAGCTTCATTAAGGATACATCGCCAGTGTGCAGCAATAAGGATTGTAATAAACTAATTCTGTTGACAATGTTTCGCCTTTGTCTGCTGAAGTACAGATAATATCATGCTGCTTACGCTGCTTAATGCTCTTTTCTTTTTCTCATATATGTATGCTTTTTGCGATCACTTGAGGAGGCTAAAACGCTTCAAGGCGTAGGATGGAAAAAAAGGACCTGCAACAGAATTGACAACAGCATGAGCATATTCAAATTGCTTTCGGGCAGCTAATAAAAAGCTTGTAATCAAGTGGGACGCCGGTGGAGGCTGGGTGGCCCAAAACTTTTAGCTTCAGCCAACTCACAAACTTGGACATGTCAGGCAACAGCAACAACATCAACAACAGCAACAACAACAACAAGTAAAAAAAAGGGGTAAAAATAAAATAAAAAGGGGAAATATGCCACTAGGATATGCATGAGCAGCAGCTTATGCACAGCATAGCTCATGAGTTTTGCATGGAGTTGTGCAGTTGATAGTTTGTTGCAGGACGAGATGGAAAAGTATTTGGAAAAGGAGCAGGCAGGCGGCTGCTCCTTGCACTTATCCGAGTGCACAAAGCAGCTAAGCAAAACACTCGTTGCAGCCAACTTAAGGCTAATTTAAGTGACTGAATCTGTATCTATCCGGCTGTAAGTGTGTGCTAGGTGTGTGCTGGGTGTGTGCGGGTGTGTGCGGGTGTGCGGATGTGTGTGTGTGCAGAGTGCGTGTCCTTCACTCGCTCTCGCCGCCGTGCTGCAGGAGTCCAGGCCTCCAGGGCTTTCCAAGGAGTCGCTCCGACTTTTACCTGCTCCTAAGTGTCCCGGGTTAAGCTGCTCGCCTGCCTTTTCCGTTCAGCTTGCCATCATCAATGAAAATGCTCGTAAATTATGCAAGCCTAGGAAAATAAGCTGCACTCAAGTGCGTTTCCTTCCTCACCTTCCCTGCAGTTCTTCCTTGCTAGTCGTCTTCTGTTCACTGCCTGCACTTTGGGCCAGCGGAACGGGGCGTATGCGTGATTTTCAATTAAATTACATAACGGCCACGCAACGTTGCCGCCTGCGAATTTAATTCACTTCATTTTTAATCCTCTTTGGGATTGATTACTCATAAACTGTAACCACTGAACATATTGACAAGACTAGCAATATTTTCTAAAGAAAAACGGATTGTATGAAGTGTAATTTATCTCGGGGCTTAGGGATGATTGTGTCCATGAAAAAATGTGTTGGATCTCAATGTGTTTTTGTTACGAAAGAGAAACAACAAAGCACAGATGATCAAATTATTAGGAAATAGCATTTTGTGCTAAGATCCAATTCTTAAGCCTCATTCAATTATTAAGAGGCCTTTTTAATCGTATTTAAGTTTTATTGTTTTAATGTTGTGCCAAGAAAAACACATATGGGTAACCGCAATTATTATCCTAAGCAAAGATACCCCAAAAACCGCAACACAGAAACCTAAATTCACACTTAAAAAAACTTTACAATTAATCAAGTTTTGCTAATAGGAAATATTTACTATAAGCTTTATAAATGTATTTCAGACTAACCGACGTTGAGTAAATATTGAGTAAATTCATTTACAGTTCAAGAAATTTAATGTTCCTTGACAGACATTTATAGTTATTAAAATTTCTTTAATAATATAAAAGCATTTCGGAGGGGAAAACGTAATATGTGTTTTGCCTGCCTGTTAAACGCCAAATGACTGTAAACTTTTTAATTAGGCTGACGTGGTTTATGCGACTTTAATAAGATTTTAATGATTACCGCGGAAAAGTGTGAAATATCCAGCAGTAAACCAGAGATAAAGGAGCCAATTTTAATGCAGACTAAGGCGACCTTAAGCGACGTCACTGCGACGCAAAGGAAATGGCGTACAATGCCCGGGTTCAAAGCGGAAAAAAGGAGCACAGGTAAAAGGAAAAGTTGCGCAAGGTGAAACCCTGAAGAACCCTCGCACACACATGCACCCATACACGCACACCAGCTAGAAAAAGTGGGCGTGACACGGTCGAAAAACTTCAGCCACATTGAACTTTGGACTACGTCTCCTGGTCGCGTTTACCTTGGCCGTAAACTTGCCTCGGCGACTCGGTGGCAATTAGTGCATCTTTCATAGGACAGTGGGTCAGCGAAGAAAAAATACTTATTATCATAAGTTAACTATTTTTAAAATCTTTATGAAATATTTTGGTTTATCAATGAAGGAACCCATGTTCTTTAAATATTCTCCTTACTTTTTTTTTAAGATTAAATATTGTTAAACTTGCCTTACTGCAATGATTTCAATTTTATTTTGGTTTCAAGCAATTCCAGGAATCTTAAGAAGCTTTTTTGCATTAAGGGGTTTTCTCAACTTGGCCAAAAGAGATGAGAGAAATTAAATATTAACCAAAATTGTCGAGAGTTCCCACATACGTGTATCCATCTACGAATGAATATTTTGCCTACCTTGATGAATAAGTCTCCTTACAATGCTGGTGTGTGTGTGTGCGAGTATCTGTGTGGGGGCGTGGCATTTAATTCATTTTCAGGAGCACCATAAATAGGAAGCAGCGA
Source organism: Drosophila orena (assembly GCA_005876975.1). Taxonomy (NCBI): domain Eukaryota; kingdom Metazoa; phylum Arthropoda; class Insecta; order Diptera; family Drosophilidae; genus Drosophila; species Drosophila orena. The sequence goes on along the minus strand of VCKV01000282.1, from coordinate 16,755,617 downwards.
ACACTGTCGCTTTTGCACACAATTTCTCATTCAGTTCAGAAGTTTTGCTCGCTCGCTCACAAGTTTGTAATTCTTGGCCTGTTAACAAAGTTCATAAATACTTGAGAAACTTCGCCGGGTTTGGCCGGCCCAAGGCCAGGGAGCCAAAGGATAAGCGCAAGGACCTGATTTCGCATCCCCGTAATTGGCATTGTACTTGATTCATGTTCACAGGTGAGAACAGGTGGAACTGCAGTTCATTATCACTTGATTGGCGGGTTGAGTGAGCGCCGGAATTTTCAAGGCAATCGTGCAATTGCTCGGATACTCGCACTTCCCTTTTATGGCCAACTAACTACCTGTTTTAATAGCTGGCAACTATTTGGTAAGTGCCTTGGCCATAAAATTGAATCGAGCATATTGAATACTTAGTTATATATTGCCTGGCGTCCGGAGAACAATTTAAGCTTCCCCCAACCCCCAATCGAACGATTTCCCCTCAATGGCAGTCAGAAGCACAGCAATTGCAATTGAAAAGCGCGAAGGAAGTCGGGGGAAAACCAGTCCACCGTTCGCCAATATCAATGAGATCTCCGGAACCCGGACTCAATTCGCTTTGTTGCTCACTCGCCGCTTAGCGCCCTCTCTTTCTGCCCCGGCTCATCCCTCTCTTTCTCCCCCTCCCTCCAGCGAGCATTTGAAATTTTAATTATAAAATATTGCTGGCAAAAGTTCTCAGGTCGGCAACGCTAGACCGTGCTGATGTGTTGGATCTGTGCTATCAAAGGCGGAGGCGGAAGGTACAGTGGACACTGGACGCAGTGGAAATAAATCAAAAATAAATCAAATAAAATAACACAATATGATATAATGCAATTTAGTAAGCATAAGTTTATATAAGTTTATAATATTTCATCATTTATAAGTTTATGATATTAAAGCAAGTCGCTTAAGTTAGAGAGCGTAAAATATTATAACATTATTTTGACCATTTATTTAAAAGCCAGTTTGGCATATATTGGATAATTATATTAATATATAAATGGAATATTTTGCTTCTTAAAGATATAAGATTTATATAAAAGGGGTGTCTAAGACTCAAAGACTCCAACAAGTGAATCAGAGATGCTTTAGAGGACCCCTCTGTAAGTCGCTATCCAGGATCTGCAACGCATCCTGCAACCCAGTCGATTTCCTCGTCTTCGTCACTAGTGACTTCCCAACCCACTTGTAATCACGTTACACACACTGTGTCCATGCGTCCTGTCAGAAGCTCGAGCTGCAGGCATTCGTCGATGGTTCGTTATCTGGCATTTGGCATGGAGCTGGATCAATGTGGCGCAGGTGATGCAGTGGGTCTTTGGCGCAGGATTGGCGAAGTACGGAGACGGTGGGGCATTCGCACTACTTCAAAAAGTAATTGTTTGCGATTTGGAGAGTGTGGTGCAGTGTGCTCTGTATGTGTGTGTGTGAGTGTGAGTGGGCGATTGGGATGCAGTCAGGCAGTGAGGCAGTGAGGCAGCCACGGCGGCGAGGCTCTTGAGACATTTGAGTGGCCAAATGGGCCACAGGAGCTGGGGATGTAGCTGGAATCGGGGCATAACGATGACAGCAAACGAGCTGCAGTTAAAGCTGCCTTGGGCTCTCCATTGCCAGTATACGACTATATATGTATGTATATGTATATCTCCCTGTTCCCATCTCTAACCATTCCTTTCTGGCATTGTCTCCGTCTCTGGCAGTGACTTTCGCTTTAGGAACGAGTTTATTTGCAGTCGAAATATGTCCCCAGACGGCAACAATAGCAATTAGTTCATTGTCAATAGTTTGCTCGTTGAAAATTTCAGGACTAGAAAAGGCAAGGACATCGTCAACGGGGGAGGCGGCAAATTTAACTAAATTGTAATCGGAATATGCGCATGCAAATGGCATTAGCCCGAAATGCAAATTACTTTACGGCATGCCAGTTGGATATTCCGGCGAAGGATGCCAAGGACAACTGCCATCATCATGATGATGATGACGATGACGATGATGTGAATGGAGGATTTCTGGGCAAAATAGGATGCACTCAAATTGCCAGCGCTTAAGTGAAGTAAGCTAATTAATTTTGCATTGTGTTCTGACCCTTATGCAACCATTACATTACAACCATTGCCCATCCTTTTGATTTTGGGTGCCTTCGGATTGCGAATCCTTTGTGCCCCGGATGTTTACTTTTCATTAATTGAGTTGTGCAAAAGTCTTCCATAATTTCCATGCGCCTGTCGCGCCTGCTGGCCATTCGGCCCAACAATACGGCAATTCCAGCCCACTTCTCCCCATCCATTTTCCTCACAAATTTTCCCTCATGGCGCCAGCCTGTTAATGACGTCGTTGAGTGTCTTGGCGGCAATTGTGCAAACTTTATATTATCAACGCTGACATGGCCCAGAGAGCATTTACCCAAGGAAAATCCTTTTATTTCCGCCGTAATTTTATGTATTCCCAATGGGCGAGTGGGTTCCAGGGCAAAGAGATCGACTTACTTTCCCGGACATCGATACGTGATGATTCCGAACGGCTTTGCCACTTGGGACTTCGATGGCTTAATGCACAATTATCCACTGAAAACTTGTTAATTTTGCATATTGTCTCTTTGGGTAAGGACAATCGACTGTTTTGGCTGCTATGTTCATACTGCAATAATTGCAAAGAGTCCGTTATTGTTTATGTCCTGCATGCTCGCAATTTGTGCAATTTCAATTTCAAGTTCGTGTTTGCTTAATTACAACTTGTAATTGGCTAATTAAGCTGCTTCGATGGGCTATGCAGTCCATGTATATTATCTTTTTGTGTTTGTGTTAATCACATGTTGCTTTCGATTATTATTGCTAGAGATGATAAGAAAACAAGGTACTCCGCTTTAGTCGAGTTTTCCGACTATCAGATACCCACTACTCAGCTAGTGGAAGTGCGAACGAGAAATTTAAGCATTTTTTTGGCATATCGCTAGAACCGATTTGTATATTGATCCTGATTAAGAATATATATTCTTTGTAGCCTACGAGAAACTGGTATTGCTCTGAATTATTTAATCGAATAATTGAGTTAATCGAATTAAAAGTTAAATTTAACAAATATTTATCAATATTATATTAATCTACCACATTTTTTTGTGCCAATACATTCTGAATATTTTACTTATAATCACTACTGTGTGCAAGCATTTCGATTGCTTAAAATGATTTATTCTTATAAATTTAGCCGCAGGATTTGATTTGAGTTCTGATGTCAATTGGACCACAATTACCTGGAGGGTCAGAGTTGAGATTTAATTTCTTTGCCCCGCATATGCCATTCAGCGAATTTCCGCTTCATTACGTCCGCAAACAAGTTAGTGTGAGTGCGAGGCGGATGTATGCCGTACTTGTAAGGATCGGAGCAAAGTTTGGGATGCTTTTCCATCCAGGATTTTGTTTCTTGCCATTAGATTGGCAAACTAGCAAACAAAAAACAAAAAAATAGAAGATTGCGGGTTGGCTGCAAATAGAAAAGAGCAAAAAAAACGAAGTAAGTAGGGGAAAAGAAATGAGCGAAATGGTTTCTGCGGCATTTGTGTAACCAAGCATAAAGATGCTCGCCAACAAAAGCACAAGCAAGTGGGCGGCACACATGCATAGGAGCCAGTGGGCGTGGCACTGTGGGTGGGTAATTTTGCATTGGGGGTGGTGTGCTGACGAGGTCGCGCCCAAGACGACAAATTGAGCGAATGGATGACAATTTCGATTTGTGTTGTAAAAACTGCAGTAAACTGCAAAAAACATCAAGCAATAGAACGGAATGTCAGCGAAGGCAATGGAAAATGGTATGAACATAAAGGGTGGAAAATGGCAAAAAACACACACAAATACACGCAAAATAAAAGCGAGCTAGATTGGAATAGAAATAGGAATAGGTGCCGGATAGTGGGAAAGGCCACTCTTCGCATGTGCATAAACATTCGCTTGTTATATGCTTAACTTTTTCGTCGGGCAGAAAAAACATTTTTATGGAGTTTTGTTTTCATTTTATTTGCTATGTTTGTTTATTTTTATTTGCCGCTCGTTGTCGTTGGTCGATGCTTGTTTTCCCCTCCCCCACCCGATTTTCCCCGCCCATTTTCCAGCTGCTGTTGCTGCTGTTGCTGCTGTTGCTGCTGGTGTTTCACTATCTCTCCAGCTATTTTTCTTATATTTTGTAAATTTTTTATTTGCCCTCCCTTTTTCGCCTGCACATTATGCTGTCTTGCGTTGTCCTGGCCATATCCTTCGATATCCTTTTTGTTGTGCGGCGCAACGAGCAAATGAAAAATAAGCTTTGAAAACATTTTGTGCCATTTAAAGAACAACATTTTGTTATTGTCGTCCCCTTGTTTGTCTTATATTACAAGTTCTGGTCACCCGAAATGCTGGACATTCCTGTTTTTTGTTGTCCTGTGTCCAATTTGATTTTTATTTGGTTTTATTTTTGGTGTTGTCTGGTGGTTCCTTCTTGTTCGTGTTGTGTTGTGTTGTCTCATAGATGAAATGAGTTTTCTCGGCATTTTCCAGTTGATGTGCTTAATGGTGTTTGCTTTTACAACTTTCTATTTGCCAGTTGTTCTTTGGCCTCATCTTTATGCTAATCTCCATGTCATACAAACATGCACAGATGCGGTCAAGATAGTAATTGTGAGGTTCAGTTAGGAATTTACAAAAAACTAGAAGTAATCTCAAAAGCTTAAAAACACAATGGCATAATTTAAATACCTTTGGTGAATCATATTTAAATAATAATAACCATTTATTGATAGTTATCAATGTGCTTTTGAATATTCCTTAATAAAAATACCTATAACACGGCAGATTGGGTTTATTATATATAATTATTTTATTTTCAAGATGTATTACCATTGTATAGACTAGAAATTTGCATATACTCGTACTTACCTGCGTGGGCATCAGATGGAAACCGCTTTGTAATGATCAGGAGAGCTTTGAAATTATCTGAAAAGGGGGAAAACCAAAGAAGCAGTCATTTACACGGCTGCTGCTCAGTTGCTTTTAGAGTAATTAAAAATGCAGTCAACAAATCTCTCACCACTTTCACCGCCTTCCATTTCCCATTTTCCGTTTCCCATTCGCTGCATACTTTCTTATGCATTTTCCTTTTGGCCCCACTGCGGTTTGCTGTTTTTGTTGTTAGGCGGAGCCTTTTGGCCGCCATCTTTTCCATTCAGCCAGCTTTTCCTCGATGGCTTTAAGATGCCGCCCTGGAAATGATTTAATTCACCGCAGTTCGCAATTAAACGAAAGTCGTGGATAGCGCGAGTGCAACACTAATTGCATTTTTTTTTCACGCCATTTTACGTTGATAAAGGGATTTGGTTCTCCTTGGCGCCTGCAACTGATTTCGAGGGGGTGTGGCACAAACTTAATTAAGCCCCATTGCCAACTGCCTACGGGTGGGGATTGTGGATACCCAATGGTGTGTGGCCCTGGCCCCGCATCTTTAATAAAACGTGGCCGAGAAGCCAACTTGGCCGCAGGTAATGGAAATCCCGATGACAATTTTTAGTTGCCACCATGAAAACATTTCAATTGCGGTTGCCAGGCGACGACGGAAGTCGTTGCGCCTGATTGCCAGGAATGGCCAGGATCTGGTAGGACAACAGCTAAAAGCAAAGCGGATAAAGTCAATTCAAGTAAATGTTCCACTACTATGGTTTCACTTCACTTCGCAATACTTTGTCACTGAAAGAAACGTAAATAGCAGGCAGTTTTGAAATCTATACCGATAGGCTTCAAAAAATTTTAATTATTAGATATTTCTATTAACAAATACTTCAGTAAACTAACTAGAAAGTTTGAGAAAGAATTGAAAATACTCCTATTTAAATCTCAGCTTTGGAATGCGTTTTCCAGTGATGTTTATCCCATTTAACACGTAATTACAATACCCAATATCAATATTTTTTCACAGCTAAAACACTTAGTTTCTTTCCAGCCCTTTAACGTTTTTTCCTTAAGAAATCCTTGGTGGAATGCTGGCTGCTGCACTTAATCACCCTGGTTGTCTTGGGAAGCGGGAATATTTGGATGGATTTGGCACATCCTGCCGCAAGGACACACACGGTTTCATTAGCTGCACTCGCTGAGGAAATTTGCTGGCGAGGCAGATTGCATGCAATCTCAGCATCTCAGCATCTCAGTATATCAGCATCTCGGCATCTCATCCTGCAGGGCCCAATTTCTCTCTTTTTCCCCTCAGGAAGTTGCTGCGTGAGTGTGTGTGTGTGTGTGTGTGTGTGTGTGTGTGTGTGTGAGTGAGTGTGAGGGAGGCTTAAATAAATAATGGTCGTATATATTGCACTTTGATGCAGGGCAGATCGACTCTCGATGGTTGTTATTTTCTCGTTTTCTTTAAGGGCGCTTAATTTTCATTTTGGCTGGGGCATGTTCTGCGGGCTTTCCCCGCCTTCTATTTACCCCGCTGCTCCCCCAGTTAGCATAAATGCATTAAAAACAATAAATGCGCAAAGTGGAGCGGTGCTGAGGCGCTCGTAAAGTGGTGCACGCTAGGCAAGAAGGCAGGATGCGCCAGTATGCTTCGCTGGTTACCCCTTTTTCCATTTCCCTGCCTCCGGGCCGACGCTTTTGCCAGTCTCCAGCTCCCAGCTCCCAGCCCTCAGCACCACCCTCATCCACCTTCCACCGTCACGGTCATTGCAAATTAATGGCCTTCAAAGTGGTTAAGCAGCAGGAGATTCAGTTCGCTGGACGCTGGCCGTTTGCTGGCCACCAGCTCATCGAGTCCACAAAGGAGCGCCGGAAAATTTTATGAGTTTCAACGGTGAAATACGAATTTTTGCACAAAATAATATTACCAAAAAAAAAAAAAAAATGAAGAAGAAAATACAGCTCCTTTGGCTGCCTTTTTCCGTGTTGCCATTAAGTGCAAAAGGATTTTCATTCTTATGCGCATCCTGTGCATAATACAGCAGCATCTGCACACGCAAAACTCATTGTGTGTGTGAGTGTATCTTCCTGGATCTCTCTCTCTCTCTGTGTGTGTGTGTGTGTGTGTGTGTGGGTTGGCAAGGATATGCCAATTTATTGCACACACGAGTGCATTAGAGTGGCAGAGTCCTTGCCATTCCCTCGCTTTCCCTCCCTTTCGCACACGCTGCCCGTCTCTTTCGTTGGGCCAAAGTTTTTGTGTTCATTTGGCGATTGTGGCTGCTGCATGTCTGGCAGAAATTACTTAATCCTTGTGGTTTTCTGGAGCAGCAAGTGCATTCTGTGACCATTTCCCTCAATCCTTCCCCCCCTCCCCCATCCCCCCTCCCCCCTTCGCCGTGGCCCTTTTCATTTGCCCATTAAAGCAATTGTAATTGGCATTTGTTGTTGTTTAAGCAAGCTGGCAAAATCATTTATTTGCTCCCCTTTAAAGACCGAATGTCCACTTTGGCTGAGGGCTTCAACTGCATCCACGAGTTGGCGTCCTCCTTTTCCACAGATCCCTGGAACCTATAGCATTTCTCTGGATTTTCTTTCCCCTCTCCCTCCCCCGATCCCAATTGCCACTGCCGACTGCCCCGTCTTAGCGCCTTTAAATATTTGCCTGGGCCACTGCCAGGACTCTGCTCCTGCTGCTCCTGCTGCTTCTACTGCCGTTTTATTGCCCCCTCAGAGGAACCTGATTCCTTCCTCTTTCTTCTGCTTTCATACACGGAAAAAAAATAGTTGATCATTTTCTAATAAATGGGAACTACAAATTAAAGTGAGTTAGAAATCGCCACCGAAGAACGAACCCTTAAATTACAAGTTTGGGATCTAAAATAAATAATGTGTAAGTCGGTATAAAGTTGTTACTATTATGCATTGATTTATGTACATCGATTATTTGCTGTGTACGCGTGCAGTTGCCAGGTTTCAGGACTCGGATGCAGAACGCTGAAGGAGCCTGTCTGTCCACGTCGCAGATTACAAATAAATTATCGCTTAATAGTCTTTTTACGCTCCTCGTTGCTGCTGCCATTTCTGGCCGGCAACTTTGATCCCTCATTTTACATTAGTGGTAGTCCTGTCCACGGGGAGGATTCAATATGGAAATACCTCTTGATGCCATTGCACAGACTTTAGTTTTATTCTTCTAACTAATCTAACAAATAATCATTTCAATATGAACAACGTACATATAACTGAATCTGATTTTGGGAAAATAAAAAACTTCAGTTAAGCTTAAGGCATTGATTTCAATAAAAACCACTTACTCATTAATAATGCTTGCTCAATTTTTATGGGCACATCACAGGGCCTTGAATCGGGATAATTCCTCTCAGTGTAATCTGCATGCTGATTCTGGGCTGGGCATTTTGGTCGAATCCCATCCTGAGAAAGGGCGACCCAGCAGCTTTCAAAGGGGTAAACGCTTAAAAAATGGATTTAAAATGAAAAATAAAGTAATAAAGAAACGCAGCCCACTTAACATTTGATATGAAAAGCGGGTTTACTGTCTGTGTTTGCCAGCAAGAAAGTAAATATGACTGCCCCAAAAAAGGAAATGTTGCTGCGAGTTCTACCTTTCGAATGCTTACATCACCAGGAAAATGGTTAATTTGTGTTAATTTTCATTGCTCACTTAAAAAAAACCCCTTAAAGAAACCTGGAACTACATTCTAAAAGAAGAAAACTTGCGCTTCGAAAGAAAAAAATAAATAAATGTGGTTATTAATATAATGATGATATATTTTAGAAAATTCTGTAGTATTTTCTCATTGATTTGGATTTTAAAGCAGGCATTGGACAGTGCACTCCTCTAAAAATTGAAACGGTCTTAACTTTGTTGTGCAGTGTCGGCCATTGGAGCAGTATGGTGCTGATGTAATGTTGTGTGGAGGTCCAGCCCCCAGTGCCACAAACTTGCGTATGCAAAGGGGGATTGCAATCGAATTCATTGAATACGATTTAAAAGCGAAATGAAAACGAGACTGACGACTCAATGGAGGGGCGGGGGCGTTGAATGCCTCTGTGGGCGTGGCGCACATAGCTGATATGCCCAAAGGCATGCGAGCAATGTGCCTCAAAAGGCAGCAATGAGTACAAAAAGAAGTGAAACAATAAAGCGCAATGTGAACCAGCAAAAGGGTTCCCAACAACATATTTAACGACACTTTTGCGGTTATCTGTGGGCGGCAAAGAGTTGGGGGGGGGGGGGGGGGGGGCGTGCCTGAAAATGAGCCAAAAATAAAAAGGGGAAACGAATTCATTTGCTTGCTTGCTTATTTATTGACGATGATTTCATTGTTCTTATAATTCGATTGCACACTTAAAGGCTATTTACAGGATTCGCTTGTCTATGCTTAAGTTAATTTCGCCCACGAAACTGTGCGAGTCTCTTATTACAATTATACATAAATATTACATTGATTTTGTTTGTAAATTCTCACGTGCATTTCAGTTGCTTAGAGCTACAAAAATGTTAAACAAATCGAACGGAACAAAAAAGAGAACACAATCAAAACCGGAAACGGGGAAAACTACATCGCGTCGCCGCCATTTTATAGCGCGCCGACTTCCGTGCGCCATATTGAAATGTCAGCGGTGTGAAGAGTCGCACTGCGGTCATCGTCATCGAAATTGCCACCAGCAGCAGATGCTGCACTTGTGAATTTGGAGTGGCACCTGCAACAGGAGGAGACAGAGATACAGAGGGCGATAGAGTGAGTGCGAGGGAGTGCTAATGGTCAGAGGGGTCGGTGGGTAAGTGGGGTCGACGGGTCAGCGGGGTCGGCGGGGTCAGAGATCAGACTTTTATTAATTTGCGTTAAAATTTGTCCAAATAGCGAGACCGCGACCGGACTGTCAGTCTGTGTGGAAACGTATTTATTTTTAATTAGCGACCGCTGACATTGCGGTCAAGTGCATTAAAAGCAAAGCTGCCAAACGACACTTTAAGCACTAAATGTACTCTCTACATTTTGGAGTCATCCAATTTTACTACGTAATTGAAAAATAAATATATAAAAATAATATTTGTACTTTTAAAGTATGCCTTGTTAAAGTCCGTTAATTAAAAGTACGAACAATTTGCCGAACAATTTAATACAAATAGCTTTATTTGCTGTTAAATTTGTAATTTCGGTATTTTTAAAAGTTAAGTTACTTCTAGGGGTTGCTGATATTTTGTACAATAATTTTCAAAGACATTTTTATCAATAGAGTACCTATGTTGACTCACCTGATCTGGAGTTGATCAGTTTCTGATTTTTCTGATCGATTTCGTCCCTGAAAAGAGGAGCGAACATGGTACCTTCTCTTTGCAGATGGGGATACCGATCGATCTCCGCAACACAACGCAGCTCGAGTCCAAGTCTAGCTGGTGAGATTGTCCGCTTTTGCTGGATAAGTTTTTGCAATTGCAATTGATGGAAACGTGGTTCATTGGCGTAAAAATTCAGCTGGGAAACAATGCGTCGCATGCTGTATCCATGGGCTACTATGGTGGTCTCAAAGGTGGGAAGTAAATCCACCAGTGAAACCTGCAAATAAAACGAAGGCTTAGAACTTAAGGCAAGATTTGGATGGATTACACATACCTTTATCCCGTTGACGTACCAGGTAATTCGTGTGAAAAGGCTGGAAAAATCTGTACTACAGTTGACCTCTACGAAGTCATTGAAGCGATACGTTGGGTGAAAGCTGCTGATGAGTGGATTGTTTTGCGGAAGTGCTGAAATATTGTATAATATATTTTAGAATTTAAAAAATGTATATTGAGGATAAGTATAACTATATCTACATTGTGTATATCCTAAAGAAGCTTGGAATAATTTTTCTTTTTTTTTTTTGAGTTCTCGTCCTGCCTTGGAGTTTCATATATATGCAGCTATCAAAAACAGACATGTCTAACTAGCCAAAGCAATGTCGAGTTGAGTCAAGGGGAAAAGCACCTGCAGTATCCTTGCTGTGAAAGGACCCCACTCACTTATGCGTGAGCGTGAGACAGATGACTTTTTCCGCGGCTGAGTGCATCTCAGTTCTCAGTTACGTCCTTAGCTAATTTTAAACGCACATTACACATGCAAATGGCGCACCTTTTTTGCCATGGTTCTTTTTTTTTTTGCTGCTGCTCTCCTGCTACGCTTCTGTTTGTTTTGCCCAACTTCTCTATTTGCTTTTGATAAATTTTTAAAAATATTTTAGCAACAGCAGCGCCGGGGAAAAGTAGCAGAGCCCGAGGCATGACTGCCCCGCATCTACAAGATATTTATTTTATATCAGCGGAAAAATAGATGATCATAAAACACATGCAGAGAAACATCCTGTGGGGCAAAAGTAAAAGCGAAATAAGGAAGGCAGAACGCACACGCTGCGAGGGAGGAGTGGGGCAAAATAGGAGGAAACAGAAGCAAGGCGGCACTGGCAGTGCTGGAGCTTTTCATTTTAGCGATATCCTTTTTAAGCATAAAGTGCTGCCGTAAATCACAGAGTCGCACATCTACACACAAACACATACACACACACACACAACAGAGAACTACGAGGAGGAGCAGGAAGGGTGCCCCCTGTGTGCTTGTGTGTGTACGGATGCGAATCACATGCATCTCTTGGTTACATTTTATGAACGCGCGCTGTTCCTCTCGCGAGCACATCCTGAATGGCTGGCTGCCTCGCATTCGCCTTCCTCACAGCTTATCCTGTGCGTGTGCAACACCAACCAGCCACCCAGCCACCCAGCAACCCAGCCTCCCAGCCACCCACTGCACAGCAGCACCTACCGAGCCAACCAATCCACCCACTACTGGCCCACTGCACTGGCAGCCACTTTGCCAGCTCTTCATATATGCAAACGGCCCTGCATGTTTCTTGCAGTTTTCTTCCACCGTTGTTTACTATTAAAATATCACGGAAATTACACATTTTACTCTGTTTATGCTGTGCAGCAGCAAAAGGAAGCACGGCGGGAATACGCCAACGAGAAATGCACCTACACACTGTACAAAAATTTATTGCAGTACAATTTATTGCAGTCCTGGAGATTTTAAGTCAATGGTAGAATTTATTATTAAAAAGAAACAAATTCTTGAGTTAACTATTAAAATGTTTTAATGAATCGGTCTCCGTTTCTCATCATTTCTGTTGCAGCACCAGCAATGCAATGAATTTCTCAGTATTTATCTCAGTGAACCCAATGTTGTTCTGCATTTGCATCACGCCCACAAAGATAGTTTTTTAGCACGTGCCTGTTGGTGGTGGAGGCGTGGAGTTTGGCTTACCCACTGGCCCACTCTCGTTAATTTAAGACTAACAATTGGAATTGCATTTCATTACTCAGGCAGCCCGTCGCTGCTCACTTGCCACACCTGCCCCACCTGCAACGCCTGCAACACCTGCAACACCTGCAACACCTGCACTGTTGGACTCACCTTCGACGGTCATGTTGGCATCGCGGGCAGTTAGCTGAAAGTGGGGGGCATCGCCGGACACTTCGCACCTGTAGACGCCCGACGACTTGACGCCCAATAAATTGAGCTCCACGCGACAGGAGGATTCGTTGCACTCGTTGCCGTCATCGATCAGCTGCACGCCCTCCACTGCGAACGGAATGTAGGTGGGCGGGGTGAGGGGCGAGTATCTGCAAGATTGGGTGATTAATTGAAATACTTTATTATACAGCTCCAGTGTTGCTAAACTAGTTGCTAAGCAAGTATGCAGTATACAGCTTATAAGGATGGTATACAAGAATTATTAAAAAGAAATGCTAACTCCAAGCTAATTAACTATAATTTCTTAACATACTTAAAACTTAATACATCTAGTGAAAAAAATGGGAAACAGAGAAATTTACTGAAAATGTTATTAAACCATCTCATGTTTTTCACCAGCTCTCTACGCATTTATTGGATTTCCTTTTAAAATGACCATTGCTTTACTTAAAAATAGCCAAGCTGACAGCACTATGGAGTGGGAGTGGAGATGAGCTGGCAAAGTGGCCGCAAATTGCAAAAGAACCTCCACCCTTATCCCTGCGAAAGCCAGCTGATAATCTGCAGATGTGTGTCGTAGGCTTGGGTTAAAAGCTTTCAAAGCCATCAACGCAAACCGGCCAGGAAATGGAGGAATCGTTTCTCTTTTTCGCCACTTGCAGACAAGTGGCTTACATGCACTCAACCTTAACTGATTGCCAATGTGGATTCGACGTTTGGAAAACCGGGACGAGTGGTCGAATCGATGGAAAAAGGGGCACGGCTGAGAGCCGAGGGCCGCCCTTTAATTTGTTTTGTATTGTGGATTGATGCTCATTAATCCCACAAATGCCTCAAAACATGTAAAAAGCGGAATCCACAACAAAAAGTGTTCAAGTGGAAAACTTGTCCAGCCCACACAAACACACACACGCACACTCGCACACTCGCAAACAGATGCCAAGTGGCTTTTCCCCTGCTACAAAAACCACATAAATAAAATCCAGGCTGAGGCAAACAAAAAATCGTTGCCTACTTTTGTGCGCTGCTGTAGTGTTGATAAGTCGCCTTCGAGCGCCACTTGTTAATAGCCATGGTAGAAAAAGTGGGCTGGCTGGGGCCCCGTGGCCCGATTTCGCATTATTTGCGGCTTAGGCGGTAACTGCGGCAGCAAATCAACAAATTTGATAAGCAATATAAACGGCAACCGCCACCGACCGATGCTCGTTACAAGGGGATTTGTTTGGGACAGAGGCTGAATAATGCTCGAGTTTCCCTCCTTTGGTTTTTTCTCGAGTTCACACACAGAAAAAGGCAAGCTAAAGTACACGTTAAATTAATTTCACTAGAAAAAGAAAAATACCATCGTGTTCTAATCCAGAAGGATACAATAAATGGTAAACTAGCCGGCTGCTTGGATATGAACCTTTTGAATGTGCTATATGATATTTACCTTCAACAAAATCCAGGGCCAGCTGCAGCCATTTAAAAAAGTTCTGTGATATGTGGGAGTGGAGTTGAACTTATGGGCTTTGTAGAAAAAACTATTTCACATAAAAGTTTTACTTAAATAATAATTTGAAGCCTTCAACAGAAATCTGTGAGCCATTGGCAATTAGTTGCCTAAAAAGTCAAAGAAAAGAAAAATGTTGCAAGTTATTTGTGAACTTCTGGCGCTCTTTTTGTTGCACTAGTGTTTGCCTTAATTTGCATTCGGCTGGCAAGTGCAAGTGGAATTGCAATTTGCCTTCAGTTGACTTTTACGTGCTGCTGTCTAATTAAAACTTTCGCTCGCCCCATGGGACTCGCTAACTGTCTCGTTCCCTTTTATTTTTCCTCCATTTTCGCAAGCTTTCCTCGCAGATTTTCTGTGTGCGGGAGTTCATGTATGCTATGTACTCTGCGCTACTCATTTTTAATTAAGCAAAATGCTCGCCAGACAACGTAGATTTTTAATTTTCACATCACAGTGGAGGGAGCCGACTACACGTATGATGAAGTGTTATCATGCCACTTACTGTGGCTAACTTGGGGGTCAAATGGCCTTTTAATCATCACATTTGCGTTGGCCAGCAGTCGAAATATGTGCTCTTTTGGGCAATTAATTTGTTGTTTGCTTTTTGGGCCGCTGCAAACGATGTGTGCATAAATAATAAATGCCGCTTAACGGCCAACTTGTGTGAGCGAACGACATAGGGCTCGAAGCTCTCTGTTTGGCCAAACATTTAAATTAATTTGCCAACACAAATTAATTTATTTAATAATTAATTGAGCAAGAAACTCGGTCGACAATGAACATATTTGCGGGTGCGTGTATTGTGCTTGCACAGCAAACCACTCGCAGGTCAGAGGTCACGGGAACCATGTCCCAGATTTCCGTGCATCTGACAGCTGCGTGTTGAAATAACTATCATAAATTATAGCTGCGGAAAGTCCGCATCAAAACTATCAGGACCAACGAATTAGTTTATTACTTTTTTGTAATTACCCACTCAATAAGATGATATTTGCAGTTGCCAAAATGAAAATCGAAGAACTAACTGGATATGGAAAGAGAAATAATAATCTATTAATCATTATTCGCTGCTGAAAATAACTTTTATATCTATGTGACGCACTGCACATATTATATGTATATTTGCACATGGAAAACCTACAAAAATGCATATAATGTGCCATTTCTGTACTTACCTAAAAAACTCCTTTCCGTTTTTGTACCACTTAACCGAATTTAACGTGTGACCACTTATGTCATAGCTGCAGGATAATGTCACGTTATCACGAAAATCAACAATTTGTGGCACATTGATGTCAGTCACACGTAGACACTGAATGCGCCGCACAACTGGCAGGGTGGAAATGTTGGGATTTTCCCGGGGAGAGAAGAGCAAAATCCGGGGGAGAAGAGGGTAGAATGTTAGTCCCATGCAGCGAGATGAAAAACGTCAGATAAAATGATGAGAAATGCCATAAAAATGGTGAATATAAAAAGAATAAATACGAAAAACTGGAAACGAAATGGAAATGTTTTGCATTCGTCTGCTTTAAATTGAGGCATTAAACCAGTACCACAGAATCTCTACTCTCGAATCCCTGTCAGAGATTGTGTGGTAATAAAAAATTATCATTTGGTTCTTTTTCGAATGACAAGAGAAAGAAGCGTGCTCCCTTATAGACAAACGAGGGCAAAATAAAGACAAATTCTTTTTGGGTTCATCGAGTTTGTCACTCGAATGGGTAAAATAAAAGGTATTACTTTGTGTAATTTTTTGCAGAATTAAAAAAAAGTGTGTTGTGCATTCCGTACGTCTAATGCTTTTAATTTCAATTTAAAAGGTGGAACACAATATAAACGCAGAACATATTTTCAAGTATATTTAAAATGTGATGGTTCCAAATAAAATATGAAAAATATTTTATTACGGTACATTTTGGTTACAATGGCTGCCACAAATTTTTTGGCCCTTTGTACGGCTTAGTATTATTGTTGCAAATTGAGAAACACTCGTAATCGCTTCTCTGTATTTTAAGCTTATCAAAAGTGAAATGGAAATGGCACAAACTAAAGCATTGCAATAGGAGAAATGAGAACAAAAGCAACCGACGCACAACTCCTAATTGAATGAACTTGTAGAAATGCCGAGCACTAAAGCTCAGACTTTTTCAGCAACAAAAACGCACTAAACGCTGCCACCAACAACAATAGCAACAACAGCAACAACAGCAACAAACCGCGTGCTGGTTTTTACAATTTGCAGAACGCTTTTAAGTGCAAACAGACAGAGCCAGAGAGAAACGGGTGCAAAAAAAAAAGGGGAAAATGACGGAAAAAATGGTTAATATCATTAGCTGCAATGGGTTTTTGTTGCTGTTGCCGCGGTGTTTTTCCTTCTCCCTATATTACGCTAAATGCCGAACTTGCTGCCAGTACAGAATTTCCATAATCCTGGCCCTGCCAGTTGCTGCAGCTGAAGTTGCAATTGCAACTGGAGCACACTGCCGCATGATAAGCAAGAAATCCGCGAGACGTCGCCAAGTGGAAGCCAACAACTTGTGCATAATTTTCGCAAATCGCATTAGGTAACAGCAGCAACAGCAGCGGCAACAACAATAACAACAACAACAGCAGCAACAACAGCACCTGCAGCAACAGTTGCAACTGCAACACTCGTGAATTTAATTTGTCGCAGTTTACAGTTGAAATAACTTGCAAGGATGTCAAAAGTTGCGATTGCCGAAGGCACCACGAGCAGAGTATTTATTTTTCGGCTTGCTCGAGCCCGTCCTTCGAGTGAAAACTCTTTGAGTTGGTGCAACATCTGGAAAATGGGAAAACGGGCGAGACAAACTTGTTTAAACTTTCAATAGACAAACAGACAAAAGTGCCCGCCTGGTTCTGGTTCTGGCTCTGATTTTGATTCCAATTCCGATTCGCCTTCCAATCCCTGACATGAGTCCTTTGAAGCATGTCAAAGCAGCCGACGAACAACGAGCATAGGAGCAGCAGCAGCAGCAGCAGCAGCAGCAGCAGCACCAACAAGGACGACAATGGCAAACACATTTGCAAATGGCAGCGGCAACCGCAGCTTAATGACAGCCGTCGAGGAAAAGTAAATGGAAAACTTCACCTGCGCGACTAAAAAGACAGGACACAACTGTTGTTTGCGGCTGTGTGCGTGGGCAAGTGTGTGCGTTTGTGTGTGTGTGTTTGTGTGTGTGTGTGGGCGCACCGATGCCGGCTGCTTGTGTATGTAAATAATAAAAATAAGTACATCAAATACAGACAAACGAAACTTTTTTGCACGGCAATCAACGCACTTGAGTGAACTTTGCTGCCTAACAACGAAACCCAGCGGCTCAGACTGAGGATGAATCCGAGTCGGAGGAAAAACCAAGACCAGGACAACATAGCAAGTCAATTTCAAGATGCTCCTGTGCACTAGAAAAAACCACATATATAAAAAATGTTAGATCTATTTCATCATATGGACTCTCTATCAAATGTCTATTTCTTCGGGTGTTACTAGTCTTAATTTCTTCACAAATAGCATACAAATTTTTACATCTTTTTCTTTAATGAGTTAGTAAAAATATAAATCGGTAAGTAAAAAACATTTTCCAATCCTCAATTTTATCAAAAACAAAATGAGCTTTAAATTGTTATACCTGTGCAAGTTTAATGAAATTATTGTTCATTTTGTGCTAATAATTTTACTGAGTGATGGTAACCAGATGTGAAACGGAGCAATTAAATAGATAATCTCTTTAAATAGTTTTTTCATTAACATTCATTTGTTTTTATAAATATTTGGCGCCCACATTTGAGTTTTAGTTTATGAAAATATTAATTTTACTATGTTACCGTAATTCCGTAGATATGATTTATCACGTTTATTAACCTATGCTCTTTATGACCAATATCTTTACGAGTTTTAATACAGTTAGAAGGAAAATGGCCTTTTTATATTAAGTGTTTTCGCGTGAAAAAATCCTGAGCTCTAGCTATCTGCTATTTTATTTATGATTTTCCTAAGTGATGTTTTCCCATTCCGTTTGTCTGGCGCATCTGTTCGCTGTTGGGTTCGGCAAAGAAAGAAGACATCTCAGCCAGTTCTAATGAAAGTCAAGGGCCAAAAGCAGTTCAATAAGCTCTTCTACTTCGAAGGATTTGAGACCTCTTTAATGGGGACTTCAGGATACGAATAGTTGGTAAAATACGCAATGTATTTCGCCTATACTTTCCGGCTGAGATCAAATCCGCTTTAAGCATTTGCCACGACCAACGAACGATAAACGCTCGAACAGACAAATCTGCAGTAAACCAAGGGAAAAGTAAGCAGCCTAAGGAGCCGGAAAAGCGGGAAAAGCGGGAAAATCGAGGGGCCAAGCGTCTATAATTTGCATACAAATGCGGGGCCAAGAACGACAAGTGGGACATTGGATTCTGGGCGCCACTTTGGATCGAGGTGGGAGTTTGTTTTAGTTTGGCTCTGGGCTGTGCTGCGGCAAACAAACACAAATAAAGATGCTAATCTCAGCAAAGCGCAGTGCTTTCAGTAAAAATAAAACAAAAAACGAGGGAAAAAAAACTAGAGCAAAATCGAGCAGTTAAACGAGCAACACGAGCAGGCCAAGTTGGCTAGAAAAAGCTTGGCCAAAAAGCATCGTCGAGATTTCTCAGCTGATGCGTGGCTGTGTTGTTTTTGCCATCCATTTTCCCAGTGTTTTTGCCCCAAATCCCATTTGGTATGCAGCTGGAAACGCGTGAAAGTTTAAACTTGAGAATAGAGCTGCAGCCTTCAGTTTTGCTTCAACTGCAACAGCAACTTCAGAATTGGCAAGCGGCTTTGTCAGACTCTTGGCCGAATGACATGTGGATGCTACACCCAATTTTCGAGGGCGGAAATGTGTAATTTTTGTGTGCAAACATGGCACAGACATCGTAGCGTTTGCTCTGCCCTCGGGGAGAATGGGGAAACGCACACTTACTAAAATTGAAGACACTTATAAAATCGGCAATTTGTTTAAATAAACTTTATGGCACTTGGGGCCGGCGACGACTCCTCGTTGTTGTAGCCAAATATTTATTTTCGTAGCAGGCAGCCACTGTTTGCAGTGAATTTTAAGAGCGTCTATAAATTTTAGAAAAGTGCAAATAAAATATAGCGACCGGCAGAGAGACGCTTTTCACACAGTGTGGTAAATCCTTTAAGGCGTATTCCGGGCTGAAATTGTCGCATTTATGTTTGGTTTATGCAAATGTGCCACCATCGCAGCCGAGTGTCCCGGCATTTGTCAATGTCTGCGTCTATGTCCTTGTCCTTGCCATTTGAGGTTCCTCAAACAATGCATGAGCTCGTTAAAGGGGTAACGCAGCCAACTGTGCACATCATTTGACATTTTGTTTGACACTCATTTTTTGTGGTAATAAATACGCTTTGCATATTGCAAATTTGAATAACCAAATACTGTTCAATAAATTGACAGAATAGTAAAAGAGGTCAATTGAAATTCAATTTAAACGCGTACAAAACGAATGCGCTGAAAAAAAACCTTGCCAAAATGATTTAGCTGTCAATATGTGTTCGTTTTGAATTCTGATAGAAGCGTTTAATCATGTTAAATGCTTCACGGAGAGTTTCCTGAAACTTTTTCAATATTTTTTTGATATTAACTGCACGGCTATGAGTTTTTGCTTTGCATGAAGAGGCGAACTTTACATATTTCAGCACTGTAATGTGGTAAAATTATGAGTATCAAATATTTGCTTCCACATGTAGAAGTCGGAAAATTTTCCGTCATAAATGTTTATAAATAAAATGTTCTATTTTTAGCAGGCCCTTTTTTTGCTGCTTTTGTATTTCCTTCGTAGAATGTTGCTCATCCGCCAGATTTGTTGCCAGAGCAACAAAAGTGGAAAAAGCAAGCTTAACTGCGGCAGACACATTAAAGCTAATTGAAATTATTATTTTTATTTGCATTTCAAGTTTTGTACGTTACGGTTCATTTTGTCTTTCATTGGGCCATAATTAA
The DNA here is from genome assembly GCA_005876975.1 of Drosophila orena. NCBI lineage: Eukaryota > Metazoa > Arthropoda > Insecta > Diptera > Drosophilidae > Drosophila > Drosophila orena. The sequence continues at coordinate 16,735,636 of VCKV01000282.1, read as the reverse complement.
AAGTGTATTTAAAAAACAATTTCGGCGGCATAAAATTAACATAAATTGATGCGGTCGAGGTCGGGTCAGAAGAGAAAATCGGCAGCGACCGGGTCAAAAGGTGGCGACACCCAAACAAACACATTTATTGCTATGCTAATTTCGTGTTCGGGTCACACAGAAGCCAAATGCACAAAAGCGGGGAGCGGAAACGGAAATGCCTAAATGACTATAGTCATAGTGTTAGTGTGTGTGTGGCTGTATGTGTAAGCGGGAGCCACAAAGTTGCCGACATCGTGGACTTTGTCGTAAAAAAGGTTTGCGGCGGCTTGCCAAAGGATTAAAAGCAAAAGGCAATAAAATGAAAAGTTTCAAATATTTTCATTATTACGGCGCAGGACCGGGCTCTCCATAGAATGTATCCTGTGGCCAGGACTTTAACGTTAACTTACCCAGCAGCATGTGCACGCCCAGCTGCAGCAGCCAGCGGCCAAGGTCCATGGTGGGCAGTCGCCTTTAAAGTCCCCAGCTGATTTCGATCCAACTCCCTGGCCACATGGACAATATCGAGGCAGGACGATGCCGATGGGAAGGCGGGAAACTTTGCTTTTTTTTGGCCAAACTCAATGGCCGGCCATATTTTCTATTAGTCCAAACTTTCGGGGGCAAAACTTTTTCTGCTCTACGAGCCGCCTCTCATGATTACATCGTCCTTTATCTACATAGATATAGTTTCGATATCGATAAATGCCATTGACAGGTCAGCAGGCCAATGAGCTAGAAAAATAAGTGGGGAGTCCTTGTTAGCTACCAAATATCTTTCACATTTTTCACCTTTTTGTTTTAAGGTTATTCAATTTTAAAACTTTTCTGGTGTCAAAGCTCAAAATACATTCCTTGTCTAATAACTGTGCACAGAGAGAAAAGGAGGAAATTGTTTTAAAAACTTTTTTTTTTAAAAGATTATGTGGTGGAAATGAGAAATATTGTAATATGACTGCTTAGCTATATTGATTCTGAAGTATTGCAAATACGTTTTACAACATATTTTCTTCAGTGCATGCACAGACCTCTCCCTCACCCGCTCATGTCTGACTTTTGTAAAGTTTCGCGTCCGTTTTTTATTAAACTTTTCTCGGCTATTTTTTTCACTCTCATTCTGTTTGGCCACTGCATTTGTTTATTGTCCTTGTCAGCGTTATTTAAACGTTGACAGTTTCAAAAATACACCGAGCTCAAACAGCAGCATAGGCAAAACAAAAAAATGGAAAAATATAGCAGACAACTTTGTCTGCTTCAGAAGCCAAAAACTCCCGGAGCTGGCCAAAGTCCAGCCAAAATCTCAAAGTCTGGGGAACAGACATCCTGACCTCGGCAGGACGCTTCAGGCTTTGTGGCACAAAGTCCTTTAATGCTCTAATCAAATTGTGGCTTCTTTTTTGTGGGCTTCCCCTCGCTAAAACTGTTGTTATTGTTGCTGACGCTGTCCTCATTGTTTTGGTTTCATTGACGCGTTTATTAAAATTACCGTGGCAAAGTTTTTGCCGCGGAACGGCACTTTATTTTCAAAACAGACAGACATCCCCTGTAAGATTGGATGGCCGTTGGTAACTAAAAGTATTCGCTTAACTTACAGGTGGTCAAGTAATCTGAATAAACAAATTACAATTGTCATTGGAATGTACTGAAAACGGTCAGGAAAAGAAGAAGAAACTGGGCAAAGTGTAGCAGTAAATATTTTATTATTATAGCTATATTTAAATTAATGCAAACATAAGTGAGACAAGGATGCATACTTTTAAGAGAACTGTATTCTAAAGACAATAATTGACAAATATTTCGCATCCGAAAATAAACAAAACATATTTTTGTCATGATTTTAAAAATATATTATGTTTCTTTGATTAAAGCTGTAAATTGTTATCTACCAATTTATATAAGAAAGCAGCCCAGATCATTGTCCTATCGGAAAGCGAATGGCATTGTTCTTTTGCTAAGACGAGTTTGAACACTTGTTAATTGAATTATTTCTATGCAATTTATATTGCTGATTGACAAGATCTGGTCGAGCAGCAGATGCCAGACAATAAAAATATTTTGACAAAAATATGATTTGCAATTCCCCAAGCCAAGAATGCCACTCAAACATGCACATGACAGATAACGAAATCAAGTCGAGGACTAGGCAAATGCACAAAAGTACTTTCCATACTGGACACTGGACAACAATCGAAATGGTTCGAATTGATTGTTGCAAGAGCAGACTACGCTTATGCAATTAGACAAAAGCTTTGTGAGACTGACTTGCTGATGAATCGCCAGGCCTTTTCCCCAAGGCATTCCAAATTTCTAAAATCGTCTGTCTTCCAATTATAATATAAATATCAAATTAATGGCAATATCAGGTCGTACTTGACGTTTCCATTTCCATTTCCATTTCGATTGCAAGTGGTAGTTGCAGTTGTTTGGCATATCAATTTGCTCTCAATTTGTTTTGCATTAACACGGCGTATACGCAACATGTTTCCCATCGAAGTAGACAATGTCAAGCACTCACACACACACGCATATCCGCATGACCCTAAATGTAACTCTCGCACACATGCACAAGAGCACAGCGAGAGAGAGAGAGTGGGAAAACGATAGTGACTTAAACAGCTCTGCTTGAAGCTGAGTTAATTACTTAATGGCAATGTAATGCATACACATACATAATTAACAAACATTTCATTGACTGGCTTAAATGACACACATGCACACACACACATGCACACACGCCTGCAGTCCTCTCTTTCCCGCATACATACCCCTCTCTTTCGCTCCGGATGTCTAATATCTACACATGACTTTTGAAATATTTATGCACTTTCAGTCTGTCACTGCTGTTGCATTGCCATTTTGCGTTCTATTGCAATATTTGCATAAATCCATAATTTCACAGCACGTGTGCGATAATTGTGATATATTACATTTTCAGCTTGAATTTAAATTTTACAATTTGGGCTTCAATACGCTGTGTGAATTTCTTTTGTCTGTTGACGCCGATTTAAAAACAACTGGTAGACCGTACCGTTTCGCTCGGCAGCGCTTTCCCTTCGTACCGCTCCGCACCAAAGTTGCCGTAAAACTGACTACGGCCAGCGGACTCCGGATTCGGGATTCCGGCATGGATTCTGGGGAACTCTTTGATGCCGTGGTTCTACTTTCGCAGAACCTCCGCCGACACAGCTTCGATTTTCGTCGGAAATTTCACAGAGATTTCTCTCACTTGGAATACGGCATTTGAAGAGAAGTGCAATAGACGTATCTTTGGGCGCGGTATGGCTCGTGGATTTTCTCTCGTTCAGATATTACTGAAAACTCTTGTGATGCTGCTGCTGTTAGCTTGTGGCTTTGTAGCGCCTGTTAAGATTATTTAATGTTAGGCTAACATAGTGGAGACTTTTAAGTCAACAGCTGTTAGGCGGCGACATTACATGTTAGTACTAACATAATGGTTAATCTTAACAGAAAATGTAAAAAAGAATAACCGAATTGGACTTCTGTATAACTTTTGCTATATAACTATATAAAAGCCTTAAGCATATAGACTTATTATACAATTGTTATATTATTATTTTAATAACGTCTACGAAACTATATAATATATAATAAAATATATTAAATAAATATAATTTATATAATAAATGATTGCTAGAATGATAAAAAATAAGGAATCAAAATATATGTCAACTACAGCCCTTTGCTTCAAAAAAGAATTGAACAAATCCTTCCGATAAAATCCAATACAAAGTTGCTTAGCAGGAGAATTAACCCGCGACGGCCTTGTGCAACGAAGTAGACAATTGAAAACAACATTTTCTACCCAATGTCAACCCACTCGTGGCGATGTGGCGGCCAAATCCTATTAGCCACATGCCACTCCTTGTCGCTGTTGGCCGCATTTTGGCCGGCAGACACGGCGGAATGCATCCTGCAGCTTAAGCCGCAGCTGCAGTATCAGCTTGGCTCGAAAAGAAATGGAATTTCGACGGCAAGCCGCTTAGTTTCTTATCGATTTCATTTGTTGTGCTTGAAAAGGGCGGAAATGTTGTGCCAGCGAGGGACCGGAAATGGGAGGCGGCGTGGCGGGGTAGTTGGCGAAACAAATGGCAAATGGCTGCAGTTATCAGTCACTCACAGAGCTGCAGCTGCTGCTCTTGGCAAGGCCAAAACGGGGTTATCTCATTGTGTTCCCGATCCTGCAGCTGAAGTCTCTGCAGCTGTCAGCCGGCCTGATGTTAATGTTGTGCTGTGGTTTGTTCAACTCCTGTCATTCCGATGAAACACACTGCCATTGTTGCAGGCACTGGAAAAAATGGCAGCCAGAAAAATAATGCATAAGTCATTTTACCTACAAACGGGGTGCGGTCATGTATAAAACTAAATTGTATTATAATCAGAGAGTATATAAGAGACTTCTTATGTTTCCCATCCATAATTCCAATAGTTGTCATGAACACCTTTTAATTCAATAACGAAACCCAAACTTTTAAGATAATTATTTTCTTTCGCTCACATTAAGCTGTCAAATAAAATATCAGCCCGATAATGCAAATGAGTTTAACTTTAATGGGCTGCAAGTTGATGGTTAAATTGAATTGTGTTAAAAATGAAATCAACTCAAATCAATTCAAATGAATTTTCCACTCAGCTCGACTGGCAATAATTAATTTTTGTACATTTTCGTCACAGCCACTGGTAGCTTGTTGAAAATCAATAAAGCTTATGGGCTTAATGAGCTCGCTAGGTGATGTGGCACGCCCTCGACGTTCGTTCGCATTAAGCTGATTTAATATTCAAGTATTTATTGAATATATTTCACACATTTTGCCACCAACTTACATCGCCATGAACTGAAAATAATCGAGCATATTTATTTAATTTCAGGCATTATTGTCGCCTTTACTCTCTAGGGATTTGGGCTAGGTCACGAGGCGAGCTCTTAAACTATGTGCAATTTGGCACAATCCGATTACTAAATCTACTGCAGGTATCCAATTTTTGCGGGGCTATTAGAGCTTTTAAAAAAAAGAGTTGTTAGGGGAAAAGACTGTTTCAGGATTGGTAAAAACACTTAGCGTGACATAGTGACAAGCTTCTAATTCCTAATAATACCATACAACAACTTTGTATTTTCAAATAACTAGGTTTCTAATGCATGTATTTAGTAAGTTTTTGAATATTTTTCTCAGATATTTAAGAACCCTCTTTCAATATGATTTTAGCAATTTGAAAATGACCGTGACAGTTGCTTGCTGCGGTAACCCTCGAATAAAGTGCACTTAAATGCTTGAAAAATTGATTAAAACGTGGCCCAGTAAGTGTGCCGATGCAATGGTAAATATATGACCACAGCGATTTCCCCCCGGTCAAAGGCCATTCTCGTATTTTGCCGTTGTTGTCGCCGGTAAAGTTCTTGCGGTAAAGTTTTTATTTTGGCCTTTTTCCGGGCAATAGCTGCATATCCGTAGATGGCACGTGAGTTTCCCGTACCCGGCGCATGACCAAGGGACTAATGGCACTCGCACACACTCACACACTCGCACACTCGCACACTTGTCACGTGTTTAGACTACAACAAATATGCTAAAAATGTTATGCCAAAAGCCATGCAGGCGATGCCACGATGGCTAAAGGGAGCGGGGCATTTGGATTTTGCATTTTACAGCACCCGAAGGCAGCGCAGCTGCTAAACTTGGCGCCGTTTGTTGCCATTTGCGAAAATGCGCGCGAGTATTTTAAAAATGCATTCCCCCACCTCACAGAATCCAGAACAGGACTCGTTCTAACCCATCCCACTCCACCCATCACGTTCTGGCCAAGTTAAGGCAGCCAGAACAGGAGCTTAGCTCATGGTCATATGATACTGTACGAAATCGGGCACTAAACGTTATCAACTATGTTATTTAAAGAACATGAATCTAATGAGGCATACTTAGTACAAAGAATTAAGCTAAGGGTAGTATTATGATAGAATTATGTTTTGAATTTACTATATCCATTATATTATATCATGGGTTTGAGCTGGGCTTAAATATAATTTTATGCAATACTTGCAAAATATTGAAAAGCAGCTGTAAAAAGAATGTGAAAACTTATAGAACCTTTACTTTATTGAAACAAATAGTTTAAGACCAGTTTTTAAGTTTGAAAGCTTCCCTTCTTTTTATATTTTTTTCGCATATCTGCATCGTGTCATTGAGGCACAAGGGTTTCGCTAAGGATCAACCATACGTGAATGTGTCGTGTCATCTTGGTTCCTCGGGGGTTAATGGAGTTGCAGCAGACGTGTCGCGTGGGTGGTCCCAACATGGCCAGGAACTGCCCTTTCCGCTGGCTTGATAAACTTCAAACATGATCGGGCGAAATTTACATTGAGTCAAAGTTTGGTGGCTAAAAAGTTCTTGGCTCTTGATTTTTCATGAACTGCCGCTGCCGTCTTCGTCTGGCGCTCTTGGCGGCTCATTATACAGATGAGAGGGAGGCTGGGGATGGGTGTTGGCCACTTGGCAAGATGCTCGCCACATTCCTAGGCAAATACTCGTAAATAAGCAGCCGCTGTGGCAACAATAATGCGACTATTGTCGCTGCTGCGCCCGAAAGTATGCAGCGAAATGCGAAAAGCGAAAAGGAGCCGCGGCAAGTTTATTAAAAATCTGAGTTTTCTCCGCCACGGCCCCTTGTGTATTATTATTGTTTTCCTTTTTGGCCTTTCTTGCGCCTGTTTTATTTCATTCCTGCCGCTTTTCCTCTCTTTGTTTTTTTTTTTGTTTTGTGATGTTTTTCGATGTTGGTTTGTTTTTATACCCTGATTGTGGGCATTTAATATTTCTAAGAAATTTGTTAAGCAACTACATTTATTTCTGCAACTGAATTATGGCATCAAAATGACGGCTTTCAATGCCTAGAATGCTTATAATGATGTTGATCATCGATATACCAAACAATATTAAAAATACGGGTTTTTTCAAATTGTAAGCTTATTCTGTTTTCCCGGACCTTCTTGTAGTTCTAACTTAAATATCTCAAATTAATTTTGTTGCTTTGCACTGCTTCTATAAGAATTGATTAAAAGTGTATTTTACCCGTCGAATGTATATTCTTTTTTTTTATTGCACCACTTGGCCCGGCTAGCGCTACATGCACTTGAGTTTCATTTGCTTGTTCTCCAGAATGGCCTCCGTTCACCACCACCACCACCACCATCGCCCCACCCCCGGCTCGTCCTTCGTCCTTGCCGCCCCCGCCCCCCTCACAATGTCAGAGAGTGCATTAAAAATTGTAGTGGCCCGAAAAGTTTTATGTACATTGCCAGAAAAAGAGGGATGGGGAGTGGGAGCCGGCGAGCGCCAAAAGAAAACCACAACAAAATGAAGTCGAAATGTTTCTGCCCGCTGTTGTTTCGCCTGTTGTTCTTGTTGTTGCCTTGTTCTGGGCCATTATTATGGCCCATGATGTCGTTGTTGCTCGCGATGTTGCTTTTGTTGGTGCTGCAACTACTGCGGTGCAGTTCACTTTGTTAAATTATGTGCAGCATTTGTGGGCGCACTTTTTAGCCCCGGCGACTGACCTTCGATCGCCACCCAACCCAACACAAAATACCTGTCCACTCCCCTTTTTCGCGGAGCATTTTACTGAAGATTCCGCGGGCGGAGAATAAAATTAATTATTATTCGCATAAAAAACTCTGCCTCAAGGATGAGTTATGAATGGAATTTATAGTGATTACCATTTATGAATATTCAGTAATGGGAAATACTTGAAAAATTTATTTCTTACCTAAGCATTTTTAAACTTTAATAGCTATAATTCTCATCTAAAGCCTGATGAACTTAAGATCAGATAATGTTGTACATTTAATGTACATTAAAACAAATTCTATTCAAATATTTGAAATGCAGTAGTATTAGTTAGCTTTTTTTCCACAATCTGAATCCAAACCTCAACCCTTGGGATCAACTTCAAATTTTCACAGGCAACCGAAGTGTTAATAAATCAGTTTCGAACAACAACTGGATACAATTGATCCGATGAGTAAAGAATCCACTTCCAGGCGGCAGAGCCGCGAAAGAGGGACTTATGGAGGAGAAGTTCTCGGAAATTCCACCCACCCTGAGCCACCAAAGATTACAGTAAAAAAAAAATCGTCCATCAAGAGCCCCAGCCAGAACTCCATAAAACCATCGAAGATGCCAGCATCCAAGAGCTCCAGGACCTCCACAAAGGACATCGAATCCGCCGGAGGGGATTCGCCACAAAATACGTACGAAAGTGAAGATCAAGGCCAAGGACAAGGTCAAGGACAAGGACAAGGTCAAGAAAAAGGTCAAGGACAAGATCAAGGACAAGGACAAGGTCAAGACAAAGGTCAAGGACAAGAAGTCAAATTGGAGACTAGGATTTTTACAGGGAGCTCAGACCGCATTGAACCGCACCGACATTACGGTGTCTATTTATTACGCAACCGCTACGATGCCATACAATTGCTCACCCGGAATACGAGCTCCAGCACGGATGATTACGGCGAGCAGCGGATCTCTTCGGAATACCGGGGAAGACGCTGTGAATTCCGGGTTTGGTCTCCCTTCCAATCCAAGCTGGCAGCTGGAATAATGGGTGGTGTCAGTGACTTGCATCTGCAAATTGGATCCAAAGTGCTTTACTTGGGAGCCGGATTTGGGCGATCGGTATCCCACATCTCGGATATAGTGGGTGATTCCGGAATGGTGTACGCCGTGGAGCAGGGTCCTTGGGCAGGACGTCAGCTGACAACACTGGCCAATCGTCGCTCGAATATCGTACCCGTGGTCGAAGACGCTACCATGCCATATAAGTACCGCTTCGAGGTGCCCGCCTGCATTGACATCATCTTCGCTGATCTTCCGCATGCGAATCAGGTGCGAGCTCTGATGTTGAACGCCAGACACTTCCTGAGCCCTGGTGGTCACTTTGTGGCCTATTTGCATTCGGCCAAGAATAGCGGCGTGGTCTTTAATAAGGATACCTTTTCCGCCGAGAGGAAACTCCTGAAGGAGCACCAGCTGGCGCCAGTCGAAATGGTTCTTTTGGAGCCCTTTAAGCCCGGCTACGCCCTTGTTGTGGGCGTGTACACACGTAAGGATGGTGCCTTTTAGTTATCATTATATATGTATGTACGTGTATATGTATATGACCGCCTAGGGTAGGAGGACCCAAATATAGTGTTAGGAACTAAAAAAAACCTCTTAAAAGAAATATATTTCATATTCAGTGTGTTATATTATTATCCTATATTCTACATGTGCAATAAGGATAATTATTTACAAGCCCAGTTGAATAATGGTTAACTGTGCGCTGACTTTAATTAATGTGAAATTATTTATGCCTTAGTGCCGGGCGAGAATATATCAGCATTTTAATGAATATGGCTTGCATATAATTAATGAATTAAGTGAAATACCTCACCCATACAATACCATTTGCACATACTCGTATGTGAGGAGCACTCGAACGGCTAAATCACTCGAATTGGGGTTAATCAAACATTTTTTCCCCAATGAATATATAATTGTTTTATCGCTCGAATGCTTTTCCAGATTATTTCTGCTATCAATTAGTAGCAGACTTCGAAAAGGTTTATTTTCCAAGCCGTGTACATGGCGTGAAAAAGTTTGTATGACAAAATATTCAAACTGCATTGGCAACTCTAAGCCCACTTCAATTGAACTATAAGCAAATAGTTGTTTGCAAATAGTTCAGTAGCACCGCGGAAACAAAAGTTGAATCGAGTTAACGAATCCTTAAACCTTGCGCAAAACTTTACGAATATTTCCCGAATGATTAATGGATGAGCCATGCCAAGGATGAAATCACGCTAATAATTTAATTCAACATTTATCATATATCACGCATTCAGCCCGCATTTAATTAAAGGGAACAGTTTTAATTTAATTAGGGATTACAACTAATAAAACTTTTTCATTTCGCTGACTCGGCCGGATTGGAGCACAAACACCATTTGTTCAAACAAATGTATGGCAAAATCTTAATTAACCTCAGGGTGCAGAGCATAAACCAGCGCACTCCCATTCCACAAAATGTGCGATTATACATATATACGAACATGGTATGTACACACATACATACATTCGTACATACATACATATATGGCATCTATGTGCGATGTCTATTACGCGAGGGTCTCGAATGAAAGGAGCCAAGCTGAGCAAATAAAACTACGGTTGTGTGTGCGCACATATTCATTTTGTATGTTGCGCACTTTATTCCATCTATCCCAAAGACAAAACCAGTCAGTTAACCAGCACACCCAGACCCAGACACCCCCTAGTCTATATCCTTACATATATCTATATCTATATCTCCGTACAGAGCCCCTCCCCCCCACCACCACATTTCATTCGCCATGTGAAGCGAAAATTTCGCTTCTCGGGAATTACATTAAGCGTTGGGCATAATAAATTATTCCGTATGATATGATTCTGGTACATGATAAGCGTTTGTAATTTTAACTGTCAGTTAAATGAGTAAATGGCACTGAGTGCCGAGTGGGGAATATGATGTTGGGGATTTTTAGGGGGGACTACGAGCTCGGCATGGCAACGATTTAGAATACTTCATATTTATCTTTTGTTGGAAACTTGAACATTTGTGTGCGTAAATAAAAGTTGAGCGTCAATATTTGCCAACCTACACACTCTCGCGCTCCCATTCGTTGTACGTACACAGATACCAACCTACCAACACATGCACACATGTGTAATTACAACTCAGCGGTGGGCGGTGGGCGGTGGGCGGTGGTAGGTGGGAGGTGGTTGATGTACTGTGGGCGTGGTGACAAGTACGTGACTATAATCATCGCGATTTGGCCATTGCCACCGCCTCATAATCCGCACAAGTGCCACGCCCACCCATGCAGCTGACCCAAAACTCCCGCCCACCTCAGCTTTCCCCCTCCTCAAAAACTCCCCTCCGCTATTTGCTTTGAAATTAAAAAAGTTTCGCACTGAGCTCTGTTAGATTTTTCGCTTCTGCTTCTGCTTCTGCCTCTGCCTCTGCCTTGATTTACATGTTAAATAATTTCGTGCCGCTCTGGCTGCTCCCCTCCCCTCGCCAACTTTCAAAATACTGAAAAATAAAATGTTACCTCATATTAACAATTGTAATAATACCTTACTTACTTTAAATTTCTGTTAAACCTTCCTTCAATATCAAAAAGATTCAAGATCCAAGAGTTATTGTTCTTTTCTGAAGTCCATCCAGATAACATTGAACATGCGTTAAAAGGAAAAACTATCTATATGATATGATGATTCTTCTGTTTTTTGAAATATTTCTTTCGAAACTCCTCCAAAAGGCTCTCCTTTTCTTTAAGTGCACGCACTTTGCCATCCTGTCACATTGAAAAACTGTTTGAAACGCACAGCACAAAAGTCAAATATGAGCGGGACGGCAGACAGATGGGTGAAAGAGAGAGAAAGCTTGTCAATATGTACGTTGCTATCGCGGATCGTGCATTTGCCGAATCAACAGTTCATTAAATCACGTAGCTTATAAGGAAAAGCAGCCGGACATGTCCATGAAACCCAGAAAAATCAATCCTGCAGTGGTTGAGATCTAACTATTTATAAAATACTTCCTCGTTATCTCGTCATAATATCGTAATACCAGTTAGGAATTACTTTCATCCACACAATGAATTAACCCAAAAATAATTAAATTAGTTCCCCTCACACTTTGTGGGGAAAGTAACAATATTAAAAGCGAAAAAAGTGAAAGTTACCAATTTTGTTTGCAAAACTTTAGAATGAATTTCAATGTTTATGTCTGCATGCTAATTGAAAGGATATAATTGTAAGCTATTTATTTTATATAGTGTTATGGACGCTGAAAGCTTTAAACCGATTTGCTGTGCCCTCGAGACGTCCAAGTTCATTAAAATAAAATATGTTTTCAAATCAATTAAGCCTCACTACACGATTTCGCAATTAGAGTAGCAGTTTTTGTACTATTGGAATATTCGCAAATTAATTAGATTCACTTATGTGGTTGCCTCCTGGGCACAGAAAATGGCAGCCAAATAAAACGTGCAACCTAAATGCTGCAGCAGAATTTTAGGGAAAGGACCCTCAGCCAGAAGTGAAAATCTGCATTTGAGCTGTGCTAAACCGAAAAAAAAAGAGGAAACAAATAATAATAAAGTTCAAACTACAAAATGGCAACTATGGCAAGTGGAAATGCGAATAGCGCGTGGAAATATTATGCCCCAAAGTCACTGAAATGCGATGCACAAAGCGCTGTCGAGGATTTTGTGCCGCTGAAAGCAAATCGCAGAAATCGCCTGGCGTTTTCCGGGGGCGTGGGGCATGGTGGGCGTGACAATGCAAAACAACTTAAAATGTCATATGAAATTTGTAGCGCTGCTGATTGCGCGTGTTAAACAGTCAAAGCGGGGAATTGGAAATGGATGTGGCATCCAACGAAAACCGACTTTTTTCTCTCCACGACGAGCAGCGCGTAAATCCAGTCACGCCCCAAACACACACACACACACGCACACACGCACACCCGCACACTCACTTCAACTGACGCCCAACCACACCCACACCCACACCCACACCGAAAAAAAGGGGCGGAACTAAAAACAAAAAGATATGCGGCAGCCGCAAGCGAAATGTGCAAAAATAAAAAGCGAATGCGAGAAATCACAAATTCCAGCGAAATCTTTAAATCCCACGGATTTATGCATTTTTACGTTGCATTTTCTTTTCCACGGCCATTGCATGTGGGCTGTCTCTGATCTCCTTGCTGCCCCCTTTTTCCGCACTTATGTTTTTTTTTTCGACTCTGAAAATGCGGGCTAGGACCTGGACTTTCCCGGATGAAGGCAGAGCTGGCAGTCGGGGGTGTGGCGTTTATGTGATTTCTATAGTTTGCCAACAGCGCCTCAAGGTGTCACTGCACTGTGCTGCACTCCTATCTCCATCTGTCCCTGCCCCAAACTGGGATGATGTGCTCTAGGGTGGCTTCCCATTCATCAGTTGCTATATCATAGTTTCAAGTAAATTATGCATCTACTGATTCAAGGACTTTAAGTATTGAAAGTATATTACCGCCTAAATTTATATGATTACTTGAAATAACAATATATGTTTAAGAGTTCTACAAATTTATATTTTATAGTAATTTTCTTAAATTACATTGTACATTGTCATTATATTTCTCAAACACAGCTTACTCCCTGCAACCTAGATACACTACTAATCAATTGTTGTTTATCAGACTTAATAGACTTAGTTTTGGATAAATATAATAATAATATATAAGCATAAGGCCCACTCTAATGTGCTTTCCCCAACAAACAGGACAGCCATCGATGACGTTACTGCGTTTCGTCCTGTTCCCCGCGGCTCTCTGAAATTGCTGGTGCAGTCTGTCTGTGCTCGCTATCAGGACAACGACAGCAGCAGCACCAGCAGCAGCAGCAGAATTTTCCCCTGCATTTCCCACGTGTTACCCCGATTTTCCCGAGAGCCAACACTTAACGCCACCGAAAAAATGCACACAATCGATTGTCGCTGCCTCCAATGGCGCCCACAATCACCGACAGCGGCAAAAGCAAAAGCAAAAGCAAAAGCAATAGCTGGAGTAGACGCAGAATCGGAATCGGAATCGGAATCAGAACCAGAATCAGAATCAGAAGCTATATAGCAGTGAGGCAGTCGGAGCTGCAAACTATCTGGCTCTTTTGTTTTACGATTCCTTTTGCGTCTGATGATCGTCGTCCCTGTCTCCGCTCATGGCCATGGGCATAATCGTGTTACTGTTTGCTGCATTCGATGTTTGTTTGTCTTCGGTGCTTTCCCTGTTCCTCCTGGCACTCCCACTCCACCCAATCCACCCACAACACCCAATCCACCCACAACACCCACTGGCACCTCAACTATCCTTTGACCTCCCACCAGCCTCTGTAGCGACGCCACCGCTGCAGCAGCAATCTCTGTGTAATATTTTATTTTCAATTCGCATTTAGTGCACCCGTGGCAGCATCTAGGGGAGCGGGAATAAATTGTATCTGACAATTGGCAATTGGCCTATCCGACCGTTTGATAGTGGCTAAGCCCCCAACTCTTTCGGAATCGCTGTCCTAGTCCTAGTTTCAATCACACCTATAAAAAGTTTGGTAAACTAGGGATCCCGCTTACGATTGTTGGCATTTTAACACTTATGTTGGGAAATGTGATTATAAATATTTTTGAGCGCACGGGATTAAGTGGACTTATTCAGTTATTTTTCAAATGGTGTTATATACACCGTAAAAAATTACAATTGAATATCTCTCATGTATTTTAAATATTTTTTAAGGATTATTTGGAACCTTTTATTAACGGTAAAAATTATAAATCGACTGCTTCAATTCAATACGCTCGTAAATTCTGAAATTCTCTTAACTCAATTTGAATAACTAATTTAAAGAAATATAATATTTGTTAAGTGGTAATAAAACATGCTATACATTTTTCACAGTGCATGCGCTACTTTTTGGGCTTGCCAATAAATCCTTCGGGGGCGTAGTGGGCGTGCCGCCCGGCAGTTTATGCTGAATCACGAATTACATTAGACAAGACCGGGCTTTGCCACAGCGGCACACACCCGCAATCGCAGGGCCATTGCCACGGTGCCTGCCAATTGGATTATCACACTGGCCGAGAGTCTGCGATGGTCTCCAATTGCAACCGATTTCATTCCGGGGGATTTCCACACACACACATACAGGCACTAGCTGTGGCGCTATTGCTGGCAGTTTTCATTTAAAAATTTCGCACGGCCTTAAAAGTGCGTTTGGCATGCCTTGAACTACTCCATCAATGACAAATCCCGACGCTGGATGGCCAGTTGAAAATCGAAAGTCGCCGGTGCAGTGATAAATGTCAAATCAGCTCTGCCGAGGGTCCTGGCCCCGTTCTTATGCTCCTCAACTTAATCCACAACCTCATCCTCAAATGCTTTTTAAGCACTCACATGGCTGCCGTCGCACTCACGGGCGTTGTGAATGGATCTGGGAAATACGTAAGTACGTAGATACATCCATGCCGTACACGGGGAACCAGATGTCCGGAGCGACGCTGGGGCACATTACGGCCAAACAAAAATTTGCCCTGTCAACTAAATGTCAGAAAAATGGTTCGGCAACGAGTTCCGCCTTGGAGCATCCCGCTGCATTCTTACACTGAGAGAACCGCCCTTAACAACCAGCCAGAATTATGTGTAAACTAAGAGTATGAGGGAGTGGGTAACCTTTTACTACATTTAAGTACATCTAAATGCATTTTTATAATTTATATTAAGTATACTTATGGGCAGTTGCACATACTAAGTAAAGTAATGATGAAGGCTGGCCTGAAATTCATGCGCCTCAGTTTTTAATTGCACTATATATGGATCTTATGATTTTTTGTAGTTAAAAAGTCACTTTTCGCTCAGTGTAGTAGCCAGCTTAACACTGTCCCTGGCACGCACTCACTTGATCAATCATGCGACGCCATCGATGTTGCTATCCTGCAGGACGAGGATGTGGATTTTGCGGAGGATGCGGTTAAGGATGTGGATGTGAATGAGGATGGTGCTGACAAGTGCGCTGCGTGGTATTTGCATTGATGACAACTACACGTCCGCAAACGATTATGGAGCACCTTTTCCAATCCCCGATTCCGGCTTGAAATGTGGGCAACACTTCGTTTTCCATCGCTTTTGGCCCATCTAGCCCATCTAGCCCATCGAAATCCCATCACCTTTTGGTCTGGGCATATTAATAAACCGCTCCGCCAGACATCGATAATAAATCGATGGCCATTCATCTTGGCAGCGAAATCGGGCGACATTAACCGTCAGTCGCGTGGCGGTTCCCAAAATAATAGCTAAAAATTATGTGTATTAGGCAAATATTGGAAAGCGACAGGCAAATCCAAACAAATGTTGGAGCTTTTAACCGGGATTATCGGCGTGTTATTTATGCATCATCATTTGTCTTCAGCCCAATCCGCGGCATGGAAGACGCCTGACCGCAGCATCTGGTTGCCCCCTTGAATCCCCGGGAAATGGCTAACTCAAACCAAACTTCGAAACCTTGCTCTGTAAGAGTTAAGTCGAGGTTTCTCTAGTTTAAACTCTTAAAGAGCCGCTTAGAAGTTAACAAAAATGAATGTTTTTTGATAGAGATTTAGATTGTGTCCGATTATGTAGTTTCAGATATTCTTGTTGTCCTGTAGAACAGGTGATTCAATTCTGAGGCCAACCAATCTCCAGCCACAGTGGTAGTTTTAAATTCAAATGTATTCACTTGGCCGAATCCTCTTATTTGTGTGAGTGCTGCCTCTGCACTTAATTGAAAGTGGATTAGCAGCGTTTTATGCTCGGGCACGTTGCGTTGCCCTGCTCGGCAGTCTGTTTTGCTGGCACAGTGTTTTGCTGTTTTTTTCTTTGCGGGTCGAGGGGCTAATCCCACTCGCAAATACATTGAAAATTAATTAAGCCACACGATGAAACCATGTTAACAAGACGCTTAAAACAAAATGTTCCTCCGGGAAAAACAAATGAAAAGCCGCGCCCACATGGGCGTTTATTTTTTCCCCGTTTTGCGGTTACCTAAGATTACGCATACGCAACGTGGCGCGTGTGAAAAATACTTTGCGGGAAACTTTTGCCAGAGCGAAGAAAAAGAAATGGCTAAGCCGGCCGTGTCTCTACCGCGCCCTTGCCATTACTTTAATGGGTTCACAAAAGCCCTTTTTTCATTAAGGTGAATGCCACCTAGGATCTTGGGAGGCAAACTCTTGGGCTTTCTTTTCGGGCCAACTTTATCAGACACCCAATTAAAAGGGCTTTATAACAATTAGAGCTAATAACACGCTTCAATTGTGCCAGCAAGGCCAGGGGCCAGAATCACCCACAATCCGCATCCACAACTTGCCACTTTTTTTTTAGGCTGCCTGGCTTTGGATTTTTATTGGAATTTCTGTTGGGGGGGGGGGGGTATTTTTATTTTTGCGGAATGCCGAATTGCGGTGGCAATTAACAGGCAAGACCACAGCAATTAGCAAATTGACAACCGGATTTGTTTATGCATTTAGCGAGGGCTTAGTTCGGCCGCTACTGCTGCTGTCACTTAAATAATTGAAATTATTATGGCCATTGTTTCGGGCTCTGTAATCTGTGAGCCAAGTCGAAAGGGAGTGGGCCAACTCAAACAGTGAGCACGAACGGATCTCTGAGATTTGATAAATTAGTTGTGGAACTAAAAAAGTTTTCCCTATTTTCGTTGAGCATTGCATTGGCTTGCATTTCAGTGAGCGGCTTATCCCCAGTCTACTGATGGGCGGAAACTTTTTCCTCGGCATCCCTGGCTAAATGCAAAATCCAATTTTTCGAATGAAAAGTCAAACAGGAATTTAACTTTTGATCCGTTTTTGGCTAGAGCCGGCAATCAGTGGAAGAGGAAACTGGGCGCAGCTCTTTTCCAATTTTTCGTTCAGCAGCTAATAATTTTACGACCCCCAAATCTATGTACATATACATATGTAGTGTATGCCGACGACCTAAAATCAGCAATGAATCGATAGCAATTTCAATTTGACGCCCATTCTCGGCAACTAATTTGCAATCATGAGAGTTTTTGTTAATTTTAATTTGATTATAGCATATTACGCATTCGCCACCTAAGCGCGCTGCCATTTCCATTACCGCAGCCATTTCGAAATTCAGGGCTGTCAGTTTTGATGGCTTGGCGAAATCATTATCATTGCAAGCACATAAAAATAATATTTGTCGATTTGTGTTTGCATTTTATGCAGGCGCACTGTCGCCGCACACGCCCATTGTTTTCGCATTTTATTTGCTTTGGTGTTGGCAAAATATTCCAAATTCAAATCTAATTAACATTTGGCGCAAAAATGTTTATAATGGCAGCGGACGGACATCGAGGGGTGGATGATTTGAATTTTAATGAGCTGCGATTGGCATTAATTGTCGGCGGCCTAATGACAGACGGACGCAAATTATTTACACTGCGTGTAATTTAATAAAAACCATCGAAATCATTCAGAATCGCATTGGAATAGCTCTGGACACGCCTCGTCCGCCAATGCGAGCTGCTCGATTTAAATCGAGTTCGATTATTGACAAAGCCGTTGTAGATCTCGTATCGCTTTCAGCCCATAAGTGACAATGCAACAAGCGGAGCAGCAAGAGCGCAACAATGCCCAGCATGCACACAATATATCACGCATACGCACACACTAGCTCGCAATCACACTCACACTCGCACTCACACTCACACTCGCACTCACACTCACACTCACACTCACAGAGTTGGAGATGGAAACTTAGGAGCATATGGATGTGCCGTTGCAAACACATGCTCAATTGAATTGAAATTGAATTTGCAATTCTATGCGCTGCAGCTAACGCCATTTTCTTTGCCGTGCGGGAAGCCCCATCACGGTTGCCGTCTCACACACACACACACACACACACACACACACACACACACACACACACACACACATCGCACTCACTCACGCTGCTTGTAGTGTTTTTATTTTATTTACCCTGGGGAGGAGAGTCGCCTGATATGGTTATGAACTTGGTCGGCAGAAAGTTATTTGATAGCTAACGCCACACAAAGCAGCTTAGTTCAGCTGACTTAAAAGTTACGGCGCAGATTATTATAGCCATATTAGTTTGGTTTATTCCAAAGTTGCGCTGTAAAACCACAAAGGTACAAGAAAAATTTTAATTTAATCTGATTAGCAGCTAATTTCCCTATTTTACCACATCACCTAATATTTATGCAAGCAAACCCCTTCCGTTTTTAACCATTTTAAGTAGTTGTTTGATTCGAAAGTAATATTATTAGTACTAAGTCCTAATCTTCCGTTTTCTGTGGGTCTATTTAATAAAAAAAATGAAAAATTCCCTTCAATTCAGGTTAGAGCATCTGGATATTCCTAGTTATCTTCACGATTTGTAGCCTGCATTTTTTGTGCAGATTTCCTTGCCGGGCACTTGGCAGCTTTCCGTTCGCCTCTGTGCCATTCGATTTGCTTTGGTCCTGCCGTTCTGCCACTTTTCCACTCTCTGGCTCCTCTAGTCGGTTCTCCTCATGCGTATTTGTGTGTTTGCTTTCGCTTTTTGCCGTATTTGCATTTCGTTATTGAGACTGAGACAAAGCTTCGAAAAAAAAGTGGCGAGGATCCTGCTCCTGCCCTCCTGCTGCATGCAATCATCAATGAGATTTTGCATTTTACACTTTTCACTCTGGTTACCCTTTTGCTGCTGATGATTCCCTTTGCATTCGGTGCAGCCCTTTGTTTGATTTTGCCAGCTGAAGCTCCAGCTCCTTTGGAATCCTTCAGCCGGGCTGAGTGCCCCTTGAGCCGCTCTGTGCCGCTCCGCATAATTGTTGCCCTCACTTGGGAGCCTGGGATTTCCGTATCCTTGTAAGATTTTGATTGATAAGGCCCTGCATGTGATTTATTGATTAGATGTCAAAGCGATAGCCAGGCAATAAAAGCCTTTGCCGACGCTCCAAGTAATTAAAATGTAAATGTGACAAACATCTTTCTGCATTTCCTTGGAACATATAAGAATTATGTATAGCACTGGGAAAAAAAAATAAATAGACTGAAATGAGTTTAATTGCAGTTTTGTTGAAAACACATACAACTGCTTAACCGCTTAAAATCACCTGAGTATTATCGAAATTGTATTTCTCCCTAAAAAGGGAACACTATAATTTTCATTAATAATTAGGAAAACGCTCTTTGTAATTTATATCTAAATAGGCTTTTTAGGAAGTTTTTGTGGAACCTAAAACCGGGACCTTTGACCCCAGTACTTTAACAGTTGGCCGGGCTTTTGAAAGGTATTGTTTATGATTTCGAGGACGAAAAACCCGAGTTTGAAATGGGCTTTTTTACAGTGCTCCCGGTGGCTTTCATTCCAGTTGCATTATGGCTCCCCACTCGACATTCGGCACTCGGCAAAATGATTTGTATGTCAGCCGGAGAAGGAGGATGGAAATGGGGGGCACATGTTTGGCATGCCAAGCGCCACAAAGTATGCCGCACTTTTGCTTTGTTTTGTTTGACTATTGAGGTAAGTGTGTTGTTGCTTTCTTCTCGCCGTTATGGCTGTGCTTTTGGCAAATGCAAATGGTTTTTTGCAAGGACAAGTAGACCAGCAACCCAAAAAAAAAAAAAAACAACAAGTTAAATCATCTGGGAACTGAGGAGGGAGCGCTTAGAACAGGGAACAAGAGCAAATTGCATGTAGCGAAACTTTTCCTCATTACGCAGGCGAAAGAGAAACAACGTGCCCATGACGCTCTCATTTTCCCTTCGGACAAGTGGCGTATTAAAAATTTAAGATGCCACTGGAGTTTTGGGTGGCATGGAGCACTAGGAGGGATTACTACCCGTTTCCGGACAGGTGGCGTCGCCTATAGATTCCCAAAGATCGTGAAAAACCATCAAAGAGCGCACCCATTTCCGTATGCAAATTATCTAGCTGAGTGGCATCAACTTTTTGCGGACCAAGGCCGCTCGTGGCTCTCCCAACACGATTTCACTCCCACTCCCATTCTCCCACCCATTTTTGTGCCCTCCCCCGCAAATTTTTCCGCAAATTCGCAAAGGCTTCTGCCCAAAGTTTTTTACGTGCGCCGTCATAGTTTGTCAGCTACTTTCGTTGGCGGTTTATGCAGCTGCATAAATGTTACTTCTACTTACGTAAATTACAAAATAAAGTTATTACGAAAAGTAATTTAAGTTAAAAATTTTCGTGTGCCCTCGCTAATGTGCAGCCAACTGGCAACTGGTAACTGGTAACTGGTAACTGCAGGCACCAAAGGTGGGCTGAAAAATCAGTTAACAACTTGCGCGCTTTTTTCTCCCAGCGGGCTTAATTGTAACTTAAAGCCGTTTGGAAAATTCGCTTGAGCAAAAGTTGGCATTGGTGAAACACAGGACAAAAAAAAAAAAATGCAAACAGGACTGGGTAAATCAATTTGCATTAAACATTCAAAGGCAACAGCGAAAAAATGCAGAGCGTGCAACAAAAAGGAGGCAGAAACACTCATAAAGAATGCAAACTGAGGTTAAAACCGTAGCACAAACTTTTAGTTTGGCTTTGATTGAGTGAACGTGGCCAAAAGAGCGGGCGGAAAATCCCAACCAGCTGGCCACGCTTAATCAATGGACCAATGGTCAAATGGGTCCACAAAAACAGGAACAACACGATCGCCTACTACCTGCAATCGCAATCATGGACACATTCAGTTGCCCGACAACAGGACAACAAAACCGTAAGCAATTGCCAGTCGCATAATGTCCTGGACATCATTTTTGTTGTTGTTGTTGCTGTTGCTGTTGCTGTTGTAGCTGGCTCGGAAAATCAAGTTGAAAGTTCCTGGCAACTTGAGGTGCAAGTGTCGTGTTTTTGTCAACGGGCCAACAGCAGCAATTTCCGTTTCCTGTTCGCCGCTGATGGAAAAACGAGGCAACGAGTCAACGAGTATAAAAGTTTAGATTACAAATTCACATACGTAACTGCAGCCGTACACTGGTCAGCAGTTGATTTACCGCTCTGTTACTGTTGTTGCCCTACACTGAGCGAACGGTGTGTGAGTTGTGAAATTTAACTAAATTTAAAATAGACTTTGGCAAGTAAAAAAAACGGATTCAAGCTGTAAAGCAAACTTAATTTCATTACAAGATTGGAAAAATGTATAAATAAGACTAACAACGCAGAGAACTTAAGCTATATGGTTATCATTCTTTAATTTAAGATATTACAAGTCCTAATTTAGATATACAATCCTGAGATCAGCTTGACTTTTTATTTGTTGTAGAATTCGTTCGCATTACGCAATACGTACGGTGTAGCTTTCCTTTATCCATGTTTCGTCTAGCGTGTTTTCTTTTTTGGCCTGACTTGTGTTGGCTCGGTTTGGCTGGGTTTTCGTAGCTGGGCGCATGTTTTGTGGTCAACTCGGGGCAATGGCAATGCAATTGGGGCTGCCGAGCTGCCGAGCTGCCGAGCTGCCGGGCTTCAGTTGCTACTGATGCTCCTCCAGCTGCTCCTGCCGCTGTACTTTTTGCATTGCCACTCATGCGTGCCACGTGCTATGCTTTGATGTGGTGTTCCATGCCTCAGCCGCCTTCATGCCATCATTTCTCCCAGATTCCGGCTCCTAAATAAACTTGGAATAATAAGAGGCAAGAAAAAAAAAGGGGGAAGGCAACGAATTGCCACACAAGCTCGCCTCAAATGTTACTTCTGCATTTGGGCAAATTGGACTCGGCGAAAGCCACACGGAGACACGAAACTTTGTAAATATTTTATGCATAAACACATACCACCTGGAAATGGCTTTCGACACAGCATCAAATAATATTTACTTGGCCAACACACACAAGCACACACATTCGCTCAGAGGGCTGCTCGGTTCATTAGGCCCCAAGAGCAAGTTGGGCCACAAAACCTGCAGATCAAGTCCGGATTGCGGCAGCTCAATGAATTTACCAGCGATTGGACATCCCACAAAAAATACAGAAAATACAGACGAATTTGGGCAACTCTGAGGTTGGAGAGACCAAAAAGGATGTGGATCTGGATCTGGATCTGGATCAGCTGTCGCGGCGGAAAGCGGTACATAAATAAAGCAGCCTAATCAACACAGCCATTGGCAGCATTATTGTCACGTATTATTTTACATTTGTCTTCGTTTGGCTTCCTTGCTCGCTGGTGCATTTTTTTATTTTTGGACTTCTTTCCATTCTTCTGCCATTGTCCTTTCCTGGCAAGTGCATCCATAAATTGTGAGCTCTGTTTGGGCATCCTTTTTATTTATTTACTCCGTGTAAGTGGAGTTCACTTTGCAATGCAATGCGCTGAGTGCAAGCTTCTCGCTGTCCCTTTCCCTTCAATTCCCCTGCTCCGACTCAGTCTGCGATGCTTTTTGGCATCATCTCCTCCATCAGGACTGCATTTCCCGGCTATTTTTCCCTTTGATCGATATATTCTTGCACCTGAGTGTCGCGAATTCTTAAATTCGTTTAAACGACTTAGATAGCACGAACCTTTGCGCCACATTAAATAAGCAAGTGCTATTGAAGGGATATTAAGCTATGTTTTTGGGAAATATATATCATTGTATTAAAAATATAAAGTAAAATTATAAAGTACGAACTATAAGAGCTGGAAAGTTGAGAATATGCATGGAGATTTCCACTAGCTCGGTAACAGGTATCTGATAGTCGAGGAAATCGACTATAGCGTTCTCTCATCTTCTAGACATGAGTAGGTAACAGTTAATGTTTTTCTTGAAGAAATGTTTTGGCAGGCCTATTACCTTCGAGGGACGTAGAAGGGTCGTATTTCACATTTCCTGCCTTTTGTGCTGTCTTATGCTAATTTTGGACTTTACTTCGTATCTCGCTGGCAGCTTAATCATGCATGTTTACACGCAAGTTCGAGTGGCAAACTCAAACACCCAGGGTTAACAGCAACAAAGTAAATGGATTGCAAGGATGAAGGAAGGTGGCCCCGCCCCCAATGTTATTTGCATACCCGGGGGCGTGGCAGGGCATTCGGTACCCATTTCATGCTGTTAATCAACATGCGCCAGCCCGAAGTCAAACATTTAACTAAATTAAGTTTGTTGGGTAAGAATTTTTGCATAAATAATTACAAATCCAGGAGGCTTAGATGAATAAGATCACAAAAGGGTTATAGGCAAGGACAAATTATTCTATTCCAAAGAGAGATCATTTAACTATGCAGATTTTGGTTATTTTGATCCTACAGGAAAATTATTTTGTTCTTAGATCAGGTTATAAATCCATACACAAAAATTAATTTTTAATTAAAATTTACAATTCCATTAAATGTATTTATTTATAGTATATTTTCAAACATTTTTGATTTCTACCTAAGTGAGACTTTTATCAAGGGTATTCCATCAAACTCCATCGTGATGTTAGACTTTTGTTTGTTTACTTTTCTGTTTTATGTTTCACTGACTCGTTACTTGTTTTGAATTTCTTTCCGTCTGTTATGCAAATGTGCCCACTTTACCAACCATTAGGCTTGTCTTCTGAAGGATTCAGAGTTTTTAATTAATCCAAAAAAAAGTATGCTTTGGATGACTTTTAGCAAAATATACATTTCTTCTTAATATTAAAGTCCTAAAGAATATTCAGCGAACCAAAAAATCCAAATCGTATACAGTCCAAAGTTATCAAGATACGCCTATAGGCAATTTTTTTAATGACTCCTGTGATTATATTTAATGGTATTATACGATAATTACAAATACACTATCAAAAATGTATATTAAGTCTTAAGGGTGCAGAATATGCACAAATTTGATATAATTATATTGATTGAATTTAATTTGTGTGGCTCGACGTCTTGGTATGCAGAAATAGAAATTCATTTGTTAGTGAATATTAACTTACATTCGTTTGTCATTTAAGTTATGAAAATGTATCTGTCTGAAATATTATCATTGCCCAGATCAAAAATATTTGATCTACTCCATCTAATTTTGTTTTGGTTTATTAAACTGAACAATTATCTGTGTATCCCGCTTTGAAAGCAATTTTAGATTTAATGAGTTTATAAAAATTATGTGTAGGTCAAAGACCATGTTGATACTAAAATTGTATTCATTTCGAATCGAGTTAATAAGCAGTTGCAATGTGTCGGACGCCAACTGGAATCTTTTCTTTTTTTCTGCTCTTTTTGATGATACAAAATGTAGGTATTTTTAGTAGTGATTTATATAACGTTGCTCGACCTAATTTATTGTTTCATTTTAAGGCTTACTCCGTTTTTGAGTTCACAAATATTAAAGGTATTTCCCATGACGAATCATATGCTACATTCGAGTACTGCTTTCTGAAGGCCATTAATCGAACCTATAAATACGTGTCCTTAAAAGTAAAATTACACCAGTTGCCAGTTAGAAAAGTTAAGGTATGGTGTGAATTTAACTGTTCGCCTAGTTCAACTTACTTACGATCAAGTTTGCAGGTTACTTTCGCACTATTTCAACGGCTTAACGGATACAAGCCATTCCTTTACAATGTTACGTTCGATGCATGCAGATACTTGTTAAAACCGAAAGGAAATCCAGTAGTCAAATTCATTTTTGGCCTTTTTGCTCCCTATTCCAACATGAATCATTCGTGTCCCTTCAACGTAAGTATCTATCGAGAATTTTTACCCGCTTTAACCATATTTTCTAGCACGACGTAATTGTGGAAAAAGTTCCCTTTTCCTATGTAACCGGTCAATTGACGGATATATTGCCATTTCCAAAATCTTCGTACGCATTTTTTAGTGAATGGTACGGCGAGGGAATAAAGCGAGCAACAGTTGAAGTTTATGGTACATTAACATAAAAACTTAATGAAAAAATAAATATGATTTCTGATCGTTTACAATAATATATGAAACGATGTATAGTTCAGTAGTTTCGAGAGAAAAGCGAATTACTAGCAACGCTATGGTAATTACGAACTATTAAAATGCATACTTTCGGTTATACGAAAATGATAAATAAACCATTACGTGCGATAAAATCGTTCAACTCTAAAGTTGAATCGAACGGTATTTAAATGTATCCATACACTTAATAATGAAGCTGTTGTTTTATGGTACTCTGAATTTTAGTTTGAATAGTGCTCCCAATTTCCAATGGCCATAATTAGAGCAACCGGCCAAGGGGAAAACTTCAAGGGCCTTCAGTGGCTGCAGTTAGAAGCCTGGATCGAAGAATGTCCCGACAATGTAGAACACTATCCATCAAATGTCAATTGTATGCCAACTGCCAACAAATCAAGCTGTCATGAGGCAGTGGCAAAGGCAGTCGTCGAGCCAGTGGAGCATTCAACCAGAGCAAAGTATTTCTGGAGCTGCGCTCCGTATTTAAAATTATGCCACTAAAGCGGGCTACACAAGCAAAAAATTCAACACAATATCACAAAAACATAAAATTCTATTGTCATTTAATAGAAGTAATTCTGATCTGTAAAATGTAAATGTAAAATGTAAATGTAAATTGAAAATTTTGTTTTGTATTATTATACTGTTCAATTGAATTTTAGTTCAGATCGTATTTAAGAAAATTCGCATGGAATTTATATATTTTTTCATTTTTAGACTGTTCAAATGGATTAGGCAATTAAACAGAAATATATAAAAATGAATTGTATGCTGTGAACTGAAAGCATTCACCAATGAGTGCAATTCTATTTAAATGATATTTATGTCTAGTTTCATATTTTTCCCCCGTGTGGTCAAGAGACAGCTGGTGTCCCCTATATACGCTCCATCCATATATCCATCTATCCATCTATCCAGCGTCTCGTTGCAGCTGTCAGCGCTCTATTCTGCAGTTCATCATCATTGTCATTGACATTTTCGAGTGGCTACAATGGCTGAACAGAGAAAAAGGCGGTGGAGGGGCGCACTGATTTGCATTGCTTTCGATTTATTTGTGCCTGAAAGATTTATGTGACTGGCGGAGTTCTGGCAAACTGCCACATACCCTGCTCCCATACCTACAACGTGCTCATTTCGGGTATGTGAGAGTATATGGCCGTGCAGTACGCCACCACCAGACGCGTCTCGTCCGAGGGAAAGATGGGCCCCAGGAACTCCAGCAGACTTGGCTGATGCAACACGATCGATCTATACTCCTCAAATGAGATGAAGCCATCCTGGTCCTCATCAAATTTGAGGAGTAGAAAATCGACCATGTCCTAAATGGGCAACATAAGCTTGAATGTGCGCTCGAAGTTGGTCAGTTTCAGCTCACCAGTCGCATCTCGAGTACCTCGTCGTCGTCCCCGACGAAAAACCGCTCGACCGAAGATGAAATGATCTCTCTATTGATGCCCATTCCATTTTTATCGTAAACCTGTTGAAATATTTAAAAAAATTAAATAATTTACCAAGCAATAACATATTAAAATACTTTTATAATTTAAATTATTGAGATGTCTAGATAAAGGTATAAAATTGATCGTATACATAGCCCTCACCATGTATGCAAACTCCATTTTGCGCTCCATGTCGCCGGACATTAGGATGGTCATGTAGTTGACGAACTCCATGGGCGTCACGTGCTTCCTGCCTCCCGCGATCAGGGTAACGATGCGATCCACCACGTCCATGTCGTATAGCTGCTGGAACCCGATCACGATGTTGACGAACTGCCTGGAAGTTATTCGGCGAGCAGAGGGTCCATTCTGGAGGCTGTACTTGTAGTAGATCAGCAGGATGCAGGTCACCTCCGAGTCGTTAAAGGGCACCAATCGGGCGATTTGGGGAACCAGACCGCCGTATACGGACTGAAACCGCTGGTTGAAACGGTCGTTCATGGTGAGGTCCAACTTCATCTTTGCTGGCAATTATAAAAGAACACGTGGAAGCAACGCAGGAAATCAACATTAAACAACATCAATAAATATAAACAATAACCAAACTGGTATTAAGTGAAGTGAAAAGCATTAAAGGTGTGATTAAATAGTTTTTTCTACTTAAAAATCTATTCGAAGTCTTGAAAGATTGTGTTTAAATTTTAGGCCTGTGGGCATTAAGTGTGGCATTTAAGTGCAGTCACCGGAAGTGAAATGACTTGGGGCGCCGATTTATTTAAGGAAAAAATCAAAGAGCAGAAAAGTGAGAGTGGTCGTGTAGGAGGACACTTTTCCAGGCAGACGCATACATCAAACTGCCAGACAGACAGACAGACAGACATGCATATCAGTCAATTTATCTCCAATTGTGTGTGTGCGTGTAAAAAAAAAAATTACGCAATTTATACGGGGGTCCATATACTATACACCACATAGTGCGTATGTGTGTCCTGCGGACCCATTGAACTTTCCGAGGAAAATCTACATATTGATAAATGACCCCGGCAGCCAGCGAGGCAGAAAAATCGATGGACGAGCCCCACTTGACATTTAAAGCGCCGTGGCGAATTTATGCGAATTTATATTGCCTCTGGCTGCGCCTGCCTTTGATTTCATTTAATCAGATGTCGATAATTACACGTACCAATCCGAAAACTGGGTCACACTACTGGTGGGCATGGATTTAACAAACTTAAAGTAAACTCTATTACGCACCAGCGACAGATGGAATGACCGACCGACTGCGCGTACAACTGACTGTGTCGGGGAAAAACTTCATCAAAATGCTGAATCTGCGTCGCGGGCAAGTGGAAAATGGTGGAAAATCGTCGAACGACAGCGGTGGGAAAGTGTAAAATAATTACTCGGCTTTTTCTGCATTACTTGCCCGCTTTTTGACGCACTGTTTCGCGTAATTAATTGAATAAGCGCCTTGGCCCGCAATTGTATTAAATTGCCCGCTGCATTCCCACTGATTGACTTTCTGTCTCTGCGCCAATAATTATTCAAAGTGGCATCGCACGCAGATCCTGCTGGGAGAGCCTTGCAACGCAGTTCAAGGTCCTCGTCCGATTGATAATTTCACTTAAATTTGTCACTGTGCTCACTGAAAAAAATATTACAAATTTAATATAATTAAATATTTTTTCAATTGATAAAAGTACAATTAGCTTGCTAACCAGAAACTATATATTGCTAGAAACAATATATAATTGAGAAACAGTTCTTCATTTTCAAAATAATGATATTTGAGAGTAATTTCCACATAGAGTTAAAAATGTTACTTATTTTTAATACCAAATCTAACTGCTGCAGTTAACTCCGATTTCTCGCAGTTTTTGCTTGTCAGCAATCCTATTAAAAAATGGCCATATCATAATCGGACCAAATTAAACAAAGAAACTTTTTCGCAGGCTTAAAATGGTAATTACATCGTAGCCCTTACATCCTCTCGCCTTCTTTGAGATGCTCAGTTACAGCCAGAAGAGAGCATTTAAAATATGTTTCACCGCCTTGACTTCCAGGCGAAAATGTTCTGAAGGGGTTGGAATATTTGTGTTCTCAAGTATTTGGCTGGCATAACCTTCGCCCTTCCATAAAACATTGGCCAAAACTTGCCAAGTAGTTGCCAACTTTGATTGCCTGGCCAGTGCTTGTCGGCTTGTCGTCCTTTGGCGGCGAGGGGGATTGAGTGATCATTTCGCCTACTTTTTTTATGACCATCAAAAATACATGGCTTGTAGTGAGTGTCGGCAAACATGGCCTTCGCATTGCATAATTGCACAGCTTACGAGCAACATCTAGGCGAGTGCATACATGCATGTATGCATGTATAAGAGAACAGGGTCCGGAAAATGGGGGAAAAATCAGAGGCGGTAAGAGGCGCGTGAATAATTGTCTGTTGCCACATAGCTGGGAAATAATTTGCAGCCAAACGGAAAAAGCCGCACGGCAGCACACACGAAATTATAACATTTAATTTTTAATTATGAGTGTTATTAACATGCCTGAAACTTTTCGCCGCAGACACACGGCAACCGAGGCAACTGCGAAATAAATGGGAGAATAAAAAACCGCCGAGAGATAGTGAAAACTGTGAAGCTGGAAAAGGGGCAGAGATACGAATGCATACGGGAATGTAATTATTTTGCATTTACAAAAAAAAAAGAAAAAAGATTGCAACTCATACACGATGGAGTCCTTGAATGGGCTTGCCACCTAATTATCTTGACTAATTGTAAGGCAACAAAGGCTTAATAATACACCACTTTCGACCACCCAATAATAGTCACCTCGAATGCCATACAGCCTTATCATTAATTTATAATTATTTATTATTATAAGCTTTGTAGCCGAAGGGTAACTCTATGGAAAGATTGTACGCGTTTTAATGGCTTTATAAAAAAAACAGTTTTTATAGAAATAATTATATAGTTTTTAACTTTTTTCTTTGCTTATACCCCTTCGAAAACTTGAGCTATTTTAAAAAGATTTGACATTTAACTTGGGCGACCATTAAATTGTTTTCCCACCTGATGGTGAAATAAATCAAGGAATTATTCTGCACTTACACGCAGCAAAGGCGATAAAAACGATCATGTGCCGTTTGTTTGTGTTTTTGCGGATTGAAAAAGAACTATGCAGTTGTCCACTGATTTATGGCCGGAGTTGAACCCGGACCGTGTCACTTACAAGTCGAACAGCAGCTGTTGGTGCTGCTGCAGTTGCTGCAGTTGCTGCTGTGGGGATGCCATTTCTGCTGCAGTTGCATCTGTATCTGCGGTCGCATTGGCTTTGTTTCCGGGCCACGTTCATTATTCATCAATAGTTTTTTGGCCAGACCGTTTTAATGTAAAGTGCAGCGGCTTTTTGTGCATGTTTATTTAAGCGCGTGTACTGCAGGTGTTGATGCAATATTAATGGCATTTTAAATGCCGCAAATGCCGGCTTGCGTAGAAAGTCGTTTTGATATTTTTCACCAATTAATTTGCCATTTAATTTTTAATTATATTATTGCCGACAGCGAGTGGCTTTTGTAACACGAACATTGCACATTTCATATGCAAGTTTTGCGCCAAATTTATTGTAATTTACTTAAGAGCCAATCCCCGAACAGAGCGCATTCGAGCAGCCCGCGAGTGTATGGTAAAAATGCAATTTACTTGTTATGTGCATTTTTAATGGCACGTAAATAAATTGCCGCCGCGCCATATTAAGCTCGATGCAGCAAACCCAATTAACATTGGCTCAAATAGCTTGTCGATGGCAATGAGCTTGGCCCAACTTTAAGCGAACCACTCATGCTGGCAAATTTACTGCGAACTATTCACCGATTCTCTGGTGCCTCGTTAGCTGTTTCTGTCGGTTACGGGGCGTATGCGTAATGTGGCCAAGTACGTACAACAGAAGCTTCCCAATCATCATTGCGGGGGCCTAATATCGCCCTGGTGTCACGTTTGTCTAGCAATCATCATTACACACATTAAAATGCCCGGAGGCCCAATTTCTTTGCAGTTAATTCTATGCGAAATGCTCAATATTCAAATTGCCTGACAAACACTTAGTGTTTGTTCAGTAAGAAACCCAGTAAGTTTCAATTCTCAATTTTATAGCCGAGTTGAACTGCAGCTTCCAGAGACATAGACGCATCGCATCCAAATGTTGGCACGCCCACATACCGCACAATTTGCATTTAAATTTAAAAATTCATTTTTTTTTAATTTTTGGTGTAAAATATTTGATGGATGTCGTAGAAATTAGAAAAAATTCAGAAATGTCTCAACTTGTCTTAGAAATTTATTTTTTTTAAATTTTTTTGTAGTTTTTTTGATGTTATGATGCTGAATAAATTCAAAGAAATTAAAAAGTGTCCTAAAGCTAAAGTTCTATACTCTATAAGTCAACTTATCTTAATCGGATTTTGGAGTGGCATAGCTCTAAATGCTTTTGCTGCAAAATTTAGAAATATAGAACATTTTTTTAATTTGATTTTTTTGTAATTATACCTGTTAATCGTAGAGTAAAAGGTTAGACTAGACCCGCTGAAAAGTATGTAACTGGCAGAAGGAAACCTTTTCGACTATATAATGTATATATGTATATTCTTGATCAGGATCAATCTGATAGTCGGGGAACTCGACTATAGCATTTTATCAAAGCAAGGACTTTATTGTTTGTGTCTAAGTGTAAGGCTATCTGAAAATCCTGAAGGATCCCTTAGCTGGAAGTTAACATGACGCTCATCTTTACTTGCTGTTGCTGAAGAAGATTTTCCAAGAATTAATTCCAAGGAGGAGTGCTTCAACTGCAGTCATCCCATTCAGTGGCTTATTCAATTTACGGGCACTGCAATCTGCAGCAATTGCTGGGAATAAAGTTTTCGAGCTCAACTCCCTGGGCATTCCGGGTTTGTCTTGTAATTTACTTGGGCTAATTAGATGCAGCGACCGTCGCCGCCGACGGAGGACACACCCATCTCATTCCATCCCAAAGTTGCAGGCGGGCTTCATTTGCATAAATTTGGCATGCAACTTGTGAAGGCCGTCACATTGTGTCGGACATGTTGGGTTTCCAGAAATTTCAAATTTGTCGCCGCTCATGACAAATACAGTGTCAACGTTTCTGGTGGGGCTGGCCAACACTTGGGGCATAAATTAATTTAAATGTTAATTCGTTTATCGCGTTTTGTCAAGCCAACGTTGTCTTTGGCATAATTGCCAATCAGCAGGACGGACCACGCCCTTTTCTCTTTTCTTGTTGTTTTTTTTTTTCTCTCGTTTCCCACCCTTTAATGGTCAGTAAGTCAATTAGTCTTTATTAAGCTGCAGGTCGCCGACTCGCCCGCGGACCAGTAATGCAAATGCTGTGTTTTTCGGCCCCATAATGCAGCGCACAGATACGCGAGATTCAGATGCTGAAACCCAGATACAGACACAGATACAGACGCAGACACAGATACATACACAGATACAGATACAGAAACAGACGCACATGATACGGCACGGCGCTGATAACAAGCAACGTTCACAAACAACAAAAGGCAATATTAATGAAATAACCATGTGCGTGGGGGCAGGATCTCGCATCCTGGCCGAGTTCACTAACAGCGTGCGTGCACAAGATGGAATCATTAAAGGAAATGAGTTTTTTCCCCATCGGGTTATGACAAAAAATGCGTTAAAATAAATTATTTTAATGTAGTTCTCATGTCAGTTGTGTGTTTGAGAGCCGCGCCATTCCACCTTTTCCACCTTTGTGCGAGTGCGCGCTTTTAAAATATTCATGTAATCACAAAAGTACACATGTAATAAAAAAAGAGGCAAAAAGAAGTGTATGAGCACACTCGAAATGGGACCGAGTGTGCAAATGTTTGCCCGGCCTACGGACGCTGAAGGTAAGAGCTTACACTGCGCGAAAATAGGTTTTAAACGTTTTTACGAAAGCAACCAGAGTGTGTCTAAATGTGGCCAATAAAACAAGAAGTATTAACTGCCACTTTAAACTAATGGAAGTAATGAAGTATGCATACTGCTGCATACCGACTCCCTTTTTCGTGCAGTGTGCAGTTAGGCTTACTGGTAATAAGCCCAGCGACTCGGAAATATGGGCCAGGGCTAGCGCCTTTGACAGCAGCAGCCACAAAGCCTGACCAGAACTCAGTTCAATTTGTCTCACCAACTGGCTGCCGCTGCGAGTATTGGATTTATCGGGGTCGAGGGTGTGGCCTGTTGTCGCCTGCAATTTGTGCAGCTGCTTGGCCCCGAAACTAATTGATTTCGACTCTGGACTCGGGCTACGCAGGATGCAGGATGCAAGTTGCAGATTGGAGGATGCAGGATGGATGCCGAGGGAATTGCAGTCGCCACCACAAACATAAAACAATGTCAGTTCGTAGAGAAACGTCCTCACTAAATTGAAATCAACAATTTGGGGCTCAAGTTATTTTAGATGCATTCTAAATAGCCGAATCAATGCATTTGGGCATTTGGGAATGATAATTTCGAAGTGTTAATGCATTTACAAGTTTAAAATTTTTAAATTACTTCAAATTGTTGATTTTGAGAATCGCTCAACCATTCATAATGGCCACATGGGATTTCTTGAATGAAAATCGGCCTGAACTGAGCTTTTGCCGGGGTCATCTGAAGCGACGGAGGCTGGCTCTTTGAAGGGCAACGTGGCGTATGATTCATAAATAGAGCTGCGCCCACATGTCCACCCAGAAACCCATAAACGAATTAGGAAAATTGTTTTTTGTGCGAATGCTGCCATGCATTTGACACAAGTGGCGCGGCATCAAAATTCAGCTGAAAAATTAGCCTCACATTCGGGATCAGCGACTCGTGTTCGGCGGGGTCAAAAACAACTGACCCCGCACAGGCGTAGCCGCAATTATTGAAAGCATTTTGTGGCCAACTGCAGATGTTGACCATGTGTGCCGCCCCGGCCACGCCCCGTTGCCACAGCGAACTCGGTTAGATAGCCATTATGTGTTTAACATGTTTTAATGAACAGAAACTAACACGAGTCCGGCACAAAAGGATGCATGGAAAATCGAATGGAAAATCGCTGATTAACTATTGCTAATTGGATGAGTAAGCAGAAAAGGGATGTTGGCTAAAAAATTACTATAATCCAATAGGGAAGTATGCGTGTACGCATCCCACATTTACTATCGGATTTTAAATCCAAAATTTACAAAGCTATATAGCTATTATTCACTTAAATTTCCATTAACATGTTAAGATCGTGAAGCCTCAAAAGTTTCGGTGGCATTGGCATTTCATTAAACAGATCCAACATTTAATTTAATTCCTTTAAAGCACCTTCCATATTATGCTAAGTGGTAAATATTAAAGTATAAGATAATACTCCATTCCTTAGCACATGCATACCCAGCCTGATTATTTGGGCAGCAGACAATCAATTCTAAATTGTAAGTCCACTTATTCCAAAATTTATACAAATTGTATTTATTCAGGATTGGCATTCAAGCAATTGAGCACTGAATTGACATTTTAATTTCCACATTAAGTAGTTGTCAATGCGATATGCAAATCTTACGTGCTGCATTGCAGATTAGGCAAGTGCAATCAATAATCAAATGGAATTGTATTAAATACAAACTTGATTACCGACGAATTCACATTTGACTTTTGACAAATTGAATTCTATTGTGCAAAAATCTAACAGGCGTTTGGCAAGTAGATAAATTGAAGTCCACATTGACGGATGTACCCAACAAATGAATCAATGTGCATCCATCAAATGGTTGCCAAGTCTTTTTAACCTTTATACGTGTATGTGGGAAGTCTGTCAATTGGTGATTGAAAACTTTTGATGTCGCTGGCGTTGTTTGGTTTGATTTAAAATTCAATTAAATGCAATTTAATTTATGGATCGCAGGAAAAATAGAAAAAGCTCCAATTAATAATCTGTTTACAAATTATTTCCGAATTAATTCTCTATCGCACACATTAAGCATGTAATATAATTAAAAGCCATGGCCTGACAAATCAAAGTGAATTGTGCGCGCAATGTCAGTGGAAATTTGAGCGTATGAATATTCCTGCACAAAAAACTACACCAAATGATGAGTGTGTGTAGTCCAGGTAAGGGCATTGGGCATTCAAACTTACCTGACTACATCCTACATTCTGCACTGTATGGATGTAATACACCTGCTCTGTGTGAAAATCCTTTAAGAACAGGCCAAGCAGTTATTCAAGAGGTAAGCCCCTTACACACTCCATCCACTGAAATGTCTACCGTGCTTGTTTATTTTACACAGGAGTATTTTTAGTCCTTTCTCTACTGCTGCTCCCGGGCTCGTAAATATATTTACTTTCGCTTTTTGCTGCTACAGAAACTTGGCCGCCTTCAGTTGCAGCCACAAATCTTGGCCCAAACTGAAACAATGGCCAGAAACAAAGGCCGGCGGAATGACATCGACAACAACTTAAATGACAGTTTATAGCTCCCACGTTGAACACGTTTTAGGTTCTCTTCTACTGGCTACTGGCTACTGGCTACTTGCGGACAATGGTTATTAAGCGGCAGCGGGAACAACATAATGCACTGCAACAAATTTTCACAAGTACTAAAGTACAAGCTTAAGTGTCTCAAAATGAGTATGGCATGCAACAAATTATGGCACTATTATTATTGTAATACAACATTATGGTCGATAAACAAACAGAGATTTTTGTGATGTTTTTTAAAACCTATTTATTGTTTCCTTCAATATTTACAAAGTAAGCTAATAGCTTATAGTAAATACTAAATAGTTCTAAGCCTATTTGTTTCATTTAGGTTAAGTGAAATATATTTTTTCCGGTGTAGGACGGGCGTAGGCAGGCCCAAAACGGCAATGAGCGGATTTGTTGGCACAAGCAGCCGAGGCAATTTATTTTCCAAGCCAAAAGCGTAAAATGAACAGTCGAATCGCGGCGGGGGGAGG
Organism: Drosophila orena; assembly: GCA_005876975.1. Classification (NCBI taxonomy): domain Eukaryota; kingdom Metazoa; phylum Arthropoda; class Insecta; order Diptera; family Drosophilidae; genus Drosophila; species Drosophila orena. The sequence goes on along the minus strand of VCKV01000282.1, from coordinate 16,699,672 downwards.
GGGCATCAAATCAGCGCCGTCGAAATGCTTTCTCTTTGCGTTGTTTTTCCAGTGCGGTATGTGTGTGATTGTGTTGGTTTTGGCATTCACAGTGTCAATTTGATGTATCGATGCGTGTGGTCACCTCACCTCCCACCGAAAGCCACCCAGCTCATTCGGTGGCAATTGTCCATTTCATTTGCAGTTGATTAGGCATTGCTCATGATATTCATCATACGCCGCGTGGCCGCCAAAACAGTGCACTCGAAAAATAATTAAGCAGAATGGCATATTTGTTTTATATACGTGTATGTCTGGGAAACGAAAAAGCTTAAAACTTACATCCAAGTGCTAATTATTTATTTTTTGTAGTTAGATCCATTGTTTGCTTTTCTTTTTTTCAGTGTAAAGTTCTGCTTTAGTCTCTGAATAGCTACGCAACCAAATTATTGTCACCCGTCGGAATAATGCGGGAATTCAGAGTGCCAAAGATGAGCAAACAAACACATGTCGAGAAAGGCGGATCCCAAGGGGATCAATGGTGTTAAATAACTTGAAAATTGAGTCTTGCCCCAAGACGGGAATAGCCGCAGCATAATAGCAAGTGGAAATATTTGGCCAGAGAGAAAGTAAGAGAGAGAGACAGAACAGATTAGTTGGCGACGGGTCACGGACATCAATTATAATCCAAATGAGACGCACACAACCAGAAATTGCCAGCTCCCAAGTAATCCGCCTTGGCAATAAAATCAAAAAAACTTCCACCCACTCGAGGACTTGGCTCTGGCTTAGCTCCTCAATCGCTTAATCGTTTTGTTATTTATACATCTAATTTGATCTGTAATCGATGGCGAGCCGCCCACAACTGCCAATGGGAGTTCCCGGCCAATATATATACACGTATGTATATATACTTGTAGCCGATATGTGGCACTTTACTTTCATTCCTCCGCCCTCTACAGTCTGATACATGACACTTGTAAGCGAGCGTTTTGTAATCGAATCCTTGTTAGGCCCAGTATCAATATGTCGACGCAAAGCCGGCTACATAAAATGACAAAAATTATTGAACAGCGATTACAAATGCCACAACAATTGTGGGGGCTTACTCTCTAGCAACATGGATTTAATTGTTTGCCAATTTTGGGTTTATTGTTTGCTGTATTTTATCAATTTATTGACATTATTTGGGGATGGGAAAAAACGCTCGCTAAGATGGAGAATGAAATTCCAGATTTGGGCTTTCCCCAATGAGAAAGTGTACATCTTTTCGCGATATCCTTCCTTAAAGGTCTTATATTTTAGGATTTTGTGTAAACAATTGAATAAGTCAAATTTGGCAATCCCCATCATAACTTTAACTCTTGATTTTGTAATTCAGTGAGCTTAGAACTTAAAGTTGAAAAGCCCAACTTGTAATTTAGCAGCGACCGTCATCCAGCTATGCACTAATCAAATCTTGGCCTTCACATGTGGTCACCATTAAGATCCGCGTAAACCTAACCGAAATCGAATTCTAAGCCCGCGGCGCAGAATGCCAAATGGTGGTTGTTCCCCTCTATTCCGAGTTGAAACGCATAATTCAATAATAATACCACATCAGAGACGCTGGGCGGTAAATGAAGTTGCCAGTTTGCCAGTTGCCAGTTGCCAGTTCAGCCGAAAGCTGAATTCTCAAATCCAAGGACACCTACAGATGCCGGGCGAATTCCCCGAGCAATTCCCCCCCTTTTTACCCGATTTTCCCCGATTCTCCACAGCACAGCACGCACTTAGCACAACTTCATTTATCTTTTGCATTTTCCTTTAGCATTTAATTAAAAAGACAAGTTCCCATTGTCAGTGGCGGCAGTCAGCCTGCCTTTTATCCTCGCCTGCTCCAGACATCCTGTTGGCTGCTAATGTGTGTCCTCCTCTATGTGTTTATATGGAATACACACACATGTGTACATACGCATATGTGTAGGTAGTCCTTTGTGGCAACAACACATCTACATGGACATATTTGCGGTTTCTGCGCCAACATTGTCGCCCCTGCGACTGTCACTGTCACATATGTTAGCCCAACCCAACCCATGTGCGTTCCCGCTTCCGTTCCCTTTGTCTGCACACGGTCTCCCTGCCACGCCCCCAATCTGCCTTATCTCCGGGCCTTCCGCCCACTCACCTGCCCATTAAAAGCATAATCATGTCGTCGTGATAAATGCCTAAATGCCGGGCCATAGCTCTAGCTGCCTCCGATCAATTTAAGCCGCTGAAAAACCAGCAGGCAGGCGGAAAAAATATTTAATGACTTTAACACCCTAGAATTAAATTATAATGCATTTGGAAATATTGGCTAAAAAAATAAGTCAACTATTTGTTATATTTTGAGTCAAAAAGTTCATTGTTATTACAGTTTTGAAAAACACCCTGCTGTTAAGTTTATACTTACATATTTCTCAAAATGTTCGATTGAAATGCATATTAATATTGCAGTTATTTTCATACAACTAGTAATTGATTTGAACTCACTTATTGGTATTTAATACAGTACAACTCTACTGATTATTTAGTATAAGTTCTGCTTAGAACAGGCGTGCTCTGGAAAACCCCACTAATTATACCCTTTCGAGAAATGTGCGCAAGGACAAAGGGCTATGTAAAATTCATAATGCGACGTTGATGGCGAAAAACAGCAATTAAAGCACTCACCCATCCTCACTCCATCTGAAAGTATGAAAGGGACAGGAAACGAGAGTGTGAGAGAGAGAGAGGGGGAAGGGCAGAGATTGAAGTGCCCTCAACACGCACACAGTCACAAAAGGCGAAAGCTTATTAACATTTCCACAAATCTGCGTTTGCATGTGTGTGAGAGTGCGAAATTAAATGACAACATATTTGACACTGATTCTTGTCACACGACAGTGTGCAGCGTGTCATGAAAATTTATCATCAGGGCCTAAATGCCCCCCTCTACTGCTTTTTGCCCCCCTCTTGGCTTTTACTCCAGCAGCTTCCGCCGCCCCTGGCAATTCCCGCATGTAATTTTTTTGGGAACAAAAAAAGTACACTTCACTTCATTTCAATAAAATTACAACGAGTGCCGCTTTTGGCCCGCCCACTTTTCCTGTTTCTTTGCCACCTGACAAATGCTGAAAAATTGTCTTACATTCGCGTTCCGCAGCTTTGGGATTAGCAGGCAAATGCCTTTATCATTTTTATGTGGCATGTCTTTAATTATAATTATAATTCCACGGAAACTCACTTTCAGGCTGATTTAATTATGCTCCGAATTAAATAAGATTAATGCTTGCGAGGAATGCCACACTGCTTAAATTCGCTTTAATCATTAATTCATTTCACTGCCAGTCAATTTGAAAAATGCATAACTTTAGGTAAAATCTTTCATTAGGATAAATATTAGTTAAAGCCCAATTTCATATTTCTAATAGCTGGCTCTAAAAATACGCGCTCATGAGTATATATATCGTTTAGTGGAAATATAAACAGATGTGTATCCTACACTAAAAACTAAAGAGTTTTTTAGCTTTGAAATGAAGATATTGTTTTAAATTTATTAGTACATGAAATGAAATGATATTTAAGTTTGTGCTTTAAAATACTATTGTTTCAGATAATTAGAAGCTAACTCTTTAAGTGTATGAAAGCGAATATAAGGAATCGTTCGTGTAAAATTTAAGGATAACAATGTGTGCCTGTGTGTGCGGAAAGGCGACACCTTAAAACATTTTCGTGTGATTTTGAAAAGATGTCAACAGAATTTATGCAAATGATATGTTAACGCTACTTATATGGAAATTAGTTTAAGGAGTCAGAATGCGCCAAAGGCATCCACGAAAGTCGGAGTCGCAAAACGCCGGAGACACAGGCGGCGAAAGTGGGTTGTGAGGGGGGTTTTTGGACTGGGACGGAAAAGGGGCGGCAAAGTGTCGAGTAGCAAGGACTGTGATGTGGCACCAACACATTCTGCACTTTTAGTCAAAGTTTTGATTTCGTGTTACATGTGTCAGAATTTTAATGATGCTGATAAAAGTTGCCCCCTCCGAAATTGCTTATTATGTGCCTCAGTGTGTGAGCAAGTGGGTGCCCAAGAAAGTAAGTTTGCCTCGGTGTGTGTGTGAGTGGGTGTGTGTGCCAAGGTGTTGTTATCCTTTGAGATCCTTGGTTGCTCTTATTCCGGGGTGAACTATTTAATTATAAGCCCACTAAGCCGAAACTAAAATTGTAAGCTTCTTTGAGTTTCGGGCCTAAAGAGAAACCAATTTGGGGTAATGGCGTAGTGGAACGGTTTTAGCCAACTCCTTATAAGTAATCCTATTATCCACCAGATAAGGCAATCAGCAAGACAAGAGCTATTTTTTCTTCGCCTGGCTTTGCATGTAAATTTCCAACTTCATGACGCAAATAAAACGCGAGTTTTAAGAGTTAATAAACAAGGGATAATTATCATGATAATAACACTCGAGCCAAGACGATTTTCAGGCAGTCAACTGCCATAATTTAGCATTTCGTTTCAGCGAGGCGAAGCGAGCACTATTCGAAACACTGAAAAAAACGTAGGTGCACGGCTTATAGCTCCTCAAATGAATGCTTGCTTACAATTATTAAATTGCCCATTATATTCTATATTCCATATACACCCCTGAATGCAGCATTTAGCTGAAAGCCGCGTTTTCGCCTATTCGATAAATTTCAACGTTGATTGCGGCATTTTTCAGTAGTGCAAGGGCGAGAACAAGGATCGGCCAAAGGACCTTTTCAGCTGGTGGCGACATCAGCAGCTCCAGCAGCTCCAGCAGCTCCAGCAGCTCAAACACTCGCCAAAGGGCCAACTGAACAAAGCCACTTGAGGGGCGCTCGAGCACTTTAACGGCTTCATGTCAGCACACACCTGCCCACAGCCACCCCGCAAAACTCAGGTGTTTCGGTGGGGTGGTGTGTGTGGGCGTTTAGGGCTGTTTTAACACCTAGCCAGGGGAAAGGGATGGCAACGGAAGGGGGAACGGGAATGGAAATGGAAACGAGCCGCCGCTTAGCGTTGCTGTTTAAAATGTTAATGAGCTTTTGGGTTGGTTCAGCTGAATCGAGTGGGTGGTGGCATACCCTCCTTTGGCCGGATGTGGTGCTGCCAACTTCCGGTTAGCTGAGTCTTAAGCGCCCGCTACGTGAGTGGTGTGCAAATAGTTTCAATTGCGGCTTTTGCGCCCGTTTGTTTTATTTATTTTTATTAAAACATAAAGAGCTCGGCGAAAAGAATGACATTGACTTTGCCCACCTGGCGGTAAATTGCTCGGCGGGCATTCATTAAAAACAAGATGTTTAAGCAAAAAGCACTCTGCGCGTACTTCCTCGACTTCCACTGGCACTTTTTATCATCAGTTATTTTTCCTCCAACCGAGACAATGCCAATGTCGGTGACAATGGCCGGAGAAAACACAATACACAAAAGGCAATGCTCAATAGTTGAAAACTTGAAGTGTATGCGCGATAAGGTAACAACTCCACCGCCCCCAAGAATGTTGCAACAAACAGTGAAAATGGGTGGAAAACTAATCAGGACGACAAGCGCAGAACAAAGGCGGTGAGACAATGCTGCGAGCTCTTAAAGAGTTAAAGAGCGGATTACGCATACGCCCAGTGTACCCGGTGAATCCATGCTGGCAAATGCCATAAATAAATTTCAATGCTCCGCAAATGATAATAAATGTAAAATAAACGCAAAATTCTACGACCATCAGTAGCTCTTGGTACAGTGAAGTTGGGGAAGGCAGATGCATACCGAAATTAAGCACAAAGTTTTGCACAAGAAGTCAAAACAATAACAAGGACAAACATTTTGTGTGTCCAAGCCAGGCGAGGGGTGTTTAAATATTCGTAAAATCTGAAAGTTTCAGCAATACATATTAGACATTGACTATGCTAAATATTTGGAGTATGTGCATAGAGTTAAGCAGAGTATAGGCATTGTAAGAACTTTCTAAGACTTAAAAATAATTTTTTAATGTGGCCAGTTTTGAAAATGCAACAGTAATTAATGTTAGTAGATAAAGTTGTCATTGAACAGCAATTTGCTATTTCAATTCAGCAACTAAAATACAGCAGCAGAGAAGTCAAACAATCGAGTGGCAAATAGAAAGAGTGCGGGTTGCTAAGAAAACTTTTCGAATCAACCCACTTTGAGGAGCCGTGCTATACGCTTTGTGCTTTTTGCACATGATTTTTACCATTGCCAGTTGTGATAATGTTTATTTTATCGGCCACGACACATTCTGCTGCACTTTTGGCAGCACTTAGCACAGAGACCAGACCGAGGTCAGAACAACAGGGAGCGGAGAGCACAGTTTTTCGTACAGTTTGTCCATTAAAAGTTAATATCACTTTGCGAAAGTTCCCCGCCCGTCTTTGGGTTCAACTTTAACTGGAACCGAGGCCGAGAATGCAACTGTGACTTTCAGTTTCAGTTTCGGTTTGCGTTCCGAACTTTGTGCCAGCGACAATCAACGATTTTCATAGTCAGTTGCACATGTAAAACAAACAGTCCTTTGCCGAGGGCCCATTCTCATCAAATTTATCGCCTGGTACAGTTCCCACCCGCTAAGACTCACTCTGCAGCTGGTGGAAATCCTGGGGACATCCATTTTGCCATTTATGACCACTGGCGATGACATTTATGGCACCTTGCCACCGCTTTCTTATAATTCTTATAATATTAATGCCCTAGCTAAAAAGCAAACTGGTACACGCACAAAAAAAGGATATAGTACTTGAAATTCCTGGGGTTGCGCTTGAAAATATGTACTTTTCGAAAAAGGGTGCATGAAAGTAAAATTTAAAAAATTTTGTTAATTATAGAGTTGTATAACTTTAAAGTATCTTAAGCATTTTAAGCAGTAATCGTTCTGTTATTACATTAGTATTGCCATCTTTTTGCTAATTGTTTTATTTTCCGCTGTGTATATGGACAGAAGCCTCCGATGCTGTCCAGTGAAATCCGTCCGGAGCTCACCGTTGGCCAAATGAATGATGATAAAGCGCTTTAATGCCTCTTGCGAATGATTGTGCCGTAGGAAATCCGTTATAATCCACAGCAAGTGACAGTAAACGAGTTGGCTTAAACCGTTGGACGGGGGGTGGGGGGGGCGGGTCAATTGCTGAATGGGAAACTATTTCGTTGTCTTAAGCCCCAGAATGGTCCCTACATCAGCAGAATTGGAAAGCGTAGACCCTTTTATAGATTGCTTCTGAAAATTTAATTACTTTACTTTAAACTGCTTTAAGACGGAATCTGTCTCCGTCTGCTTGTCTGTCACTTTGGGGCACGTTTCTCCATTTGGCTAAGCACGTTTTAGCCAACGGGCCAACGGGCCAACGGCCCACTAGGCCAACACCCTTCGTTTTTCGTTTCGTCGACAGGTCGTCCATGACTTTATTAGTTCACGCATAATGACAAAAATGGGTCGGCACGTAATGCGTGTGCGTTGCTTATTTTGCTTTTGCTGCAAGGATTTCTGTGCCCCATGGTCATAAAACGGGTGACACGCTCAAAGGAATCCTTGGACAGAAAATCAACACTGTGCGCCGAAGGATTTCAAATGGCTAGCAGTGCTGTCGAAGTTGTTTGAAACTAATGCGAGGAAAAGTTGTAAAATATTTAATTTAATAAACAAATACTCCGGAAACTAAGAATCAGAGATCCTATATTTTTATTTCACTCACTAGTTTCTATATAATAGTATACATTTTTCCTCTTTAAGAGTTGAATTCTTCGAGTCCATCGATTGACACTCCCTCCGAGTAGCGGAAATGCAGTGGAGGGGGTCAGGTCCTGTCAGTCGGTAGCACGGTTCCATTTTTTATGCTTTATAATGTGATGTCATGATTTATTGCACATTAAAGTTGCAGCCACTCCCACAGAGTGCTCTTCCCGCCCACTCTGCGCCCGCCCCGTTTTCCTGCCTTTTCCACCATTCGATGAGCACGGACAATGCAATGGATATGATATTGCCACTGCCATCCTCTTTTGTTGGAAATCAATGTGATGCGATGCGTGGCATACATCAAAGTGTTGATCGGAGGGGTAAGGGGGCATGAAAATGGGGGGATGTGGGCGGAAAATGTAGAACTCCCTGCTACTCGCACTGAAATGTTGTTTACGTATGCGTGACGCATCATGCGGCCGCTAAGCTGCAAATCTCTTTAAGATGATACTTTGCAACATTTACAAATGTTTTAGTGCCCCCCAATGTGCGTGTGTATTTGTGAGATGTGTCCTCCGTGCATGTGTGTGCGTGTGTGTCTGTGTGTGTGTGTGTCTGTGTGTCTGTGTTTTGCCGTGTCTGTGTGTCTGCGTCTGTGATTAGCATTCCAGGCATATCTTACATTTATGTTGGATGTTTCCGTTGCAGCAAATATACACGCATGTGTGTGGGGATCCAGGGAAAGTATAGAGCACTGGGAAAGGGGGTGCCAAAGAGTCAGGGAAGGGGGGGAAATATGGTCGTAAGGGGGCGGGGCTGTAAGTGTACAGGGAGTCGTGTAATGTTACGGTTACGGCTCGTTATGCCCTTTTGCCAACATTAAGCTGTTATTGCGCTGGCGTTGGATTCACTTAAAGAAGTTACAAAGTATAAAAATAGAATGTTTATAATAAAATATATATTTTATTATAAGCAAACTTAAGCCTTACTCCTCTGGGTAATTAGTTGTATAGAGAAATAAAATATTTGTTATAATATTTAAACAAATTATTTTGGTTATTTAGTAATTTATTTGCTAAAATTGTTTAACAGCGAACTTTTCCCTTAAAGCACTTTAGTTTCTCTCAGTGCTGCGTCTGCGAGTCTGTTGCTCTTGAAGCTGATGTATTCCTCAGACACAGATACATATGAATACATATAGCCAGTGTCAGTCCATTTATATTTGATTTTGATGGCTATGCTGGCTGATGGCTCAATGCAGTCACTCCGCCTCCCTTCCAAGTCATGTAAATAATTTCAAAATGTTTGCACTCCTTGTGTGGCTAACCCATTATGTGCGGTCGAATCCTGATTTGCAGTCATTCCTCGGGTCCGAAGGGATGTGTGCGGAGATGTGTAGTGTGGATGCTCGTCACTTGAGTGAATCAAATTTAGTGCATCAGGATCACAAAGGATAACTGTCTTAGACACTCGGCACATCCCCCTTTGGCTTGGCTACTGACAATCATTTGTTGGTATCTCGTTCGTTGGCTTTTGCGTCGTATATTACTGCTCCGGCTCCGGCTCCAATTTCTTAGACATTATATATGGCACTATGGCACCACGCCCCCTTCCCATGACGCCACACCCACCACCACCCACATTTGAGGGGCAATGCGGCTTTTAACTTTTGCGCTTTTCTTGTTGCGTCCAAGAGCTGTGAAAATGAGATAATGTGTATGTGTGTCACATTTTTCGCCAGCATCCCCCTGCTTTTTGCACAGCTTGCCATTGTTTTTTGCCAGGGGCTTGAAATATGTTACCTTCACGTTGAGCTCATAAACTAACACCAACACCTTGACACGTGCACTTTTTGTAGCCAAACGCACACACAACACACACACACACACACACAAATGGCCCGGGAACAGACATGGATACATATAGATGTCATTAAAATTGCAGTAAGAGGATGGCTCGACTTGGCTTTGGCTTCAGTTTGGCTTTAGCCTTAGCTTTAGCCACGACTTGGCAAGGACGAATCTCTTCCTGCTGGATATTCTCAGTTCTGGCACACACACGACCTCATCCTTAGGGATTTGCTAGCTTTTCCCTAACTCAGTGCAGTGATAGCGTTGGGAAAGCTTTGTTAACAAAAATGATAAACTTGTTTTCATATTTATATTTTATTACGCGAGCAGATGTCATAATTAAACATGCAGCTGATGAAATGGAAGTATATATAAACCACCACCTATTTAAATTAAATATTTTTATTGAGACAACTTGAAATATTTGAGAAATATTGCCGAAGACCGTAAGAGTCTGTCAAAACTGAATAAATAAATTATTTCAAAGTGGAAGTTCGCAAGCACTCGAAGCGAACCAATTTACCTATTTATTGGTTTTAAACTATCTAATAAAATGGTTGTGGCTTAAAACCATATCCATATTAGAGTACTTCGGCTTCGTGGTTTATGGCATGACTTTGTTTATACTCGTACTTCTAGTTGGGCCGTTCAAGCCCACTTTTTATATTTCGCACTTGCACTCGCAGCCATATAGACGTTTATATCACAGACGTGGCTGGGTGGGATATACGAGCGTTTGTTTGTGTGGGTGACACCCTTGGTTTGTTTGTTTGTTTGGTTGGATTCAGGATGCCGGGATGCCGGGATGCCAGGAGAGGAGATGGCTGTGGGTTTCATAAGCGCGCTTGCCGCTCGCCACTTGATTTATTTGTCAGCTAAAAACGTGCTTAATCATATTAGAGTGCATTTGTGAGATTAAGTGTGAAGCCGAGAATGGGATACTTCCCATATAAATGTGGAAGCCGGGAGCATTTATACGCTTATATGGAGCAGCTTAGACCTCCTTTGATCGCATAATGTGCTCTGAAATGTGCTTGTCTAGCTCATTATCATTATTTTCGGTGCGCAATACAAATGATTCTATGCATGATTCTATACTTAAACTATAACGGAGTAACTGCGGCACTTCCGAGCTCCGAATCCCATTGGTTGCTTGCATCCGTTGCGTCCAAAGTCATTATGTTCCCATATGTCATGCATCCTTGCAGCAGTTCAAAGAGAGTCCTTTACGAGTTTGACTTGAAGTTGAGCGAGTACCTTTCTAAATTGGAGCCGGAGTCGCAGTTGCTGGACGGGTCGGAGTTCAGTTCATTTCACTACTGTCGTCGCTGTGTCTGCGCTTGTCGGTCATCAGCGTCATGGTCTATAACTATGTGACCCACTGGTGTGTGCAAATCCACTGGAAAATAATCAATTTCAACTTGTCATTCCCAATTAAATGGAAAAAAATTAAAAGAGCCTTTGTCCATGGGTATCGTATCGGTTTTGGCTTAGCAGCCGATCACATTTTGATGTGATACCTGGCCACGTGGTGTATAATCAACACTAATTAACCTTAATATTAAATGATTTTGTGGAGAAAATTGATTTTTTCTCGCAGTGCCTTGATGGTGGAGTGGTTTGCGGGGGCCAGCGTGAATGGTTCCGCTGAGACTAAGCCTGTCAACGTCCAGAACAGAACCTGGTTTGACCACACCCCACCAGATCATACCCACACCTTCGAGTCCGGGACAATCCGCCCACCGATGTGACAGGAACGTAATGCACAAAGTGGCAGTAGACAAGCTGCTGCAGCAGATGAAAGTGGGTGGTGATTGGGTGGTGAGTGGGTGGTGACTGGGTGGTGAGTGGGTGGCGGCTCCTTTGCCTCCTGTTCTTCTTGTACGCTTGTGGCATGTGTGAATTTTTCATTAAAATTCAAGTGACATCAAAAGGGTTGACTGCGGCCACACTCACACACCTATGGACTCGAACACACGCTCTGGATGTCGGTGTGTGGGTGTCGATAGTGACACAACTGTGACGACATACTTGCCGCTTGTTCGCTGTCAACCACACACACACACTTTATCCACAGTTCCCGTTTCCGTTTCCGATTCCAAATTGCAAATTTACTGAACTTTGCCAGTGAATGTTTTCTTCTACGTTCTATACTTTACCTTTCAAACTAAATATATATTACCAAATCATTTTAAGTTTGGTCTTATAAAATGTTTAAATAACATTCCTTAACAAAAAGGAGCCCCATTAAAATTATACATTTTCATTTACTTTTCCAAATATACCACACAATTGTGCACTAATATGACTTCAAAAAATCAGTTTCATTTAGTGTTGCTTATAGCTTAATTACTTAAAATGTAGTGTAAGTATTTTTCATTAATTTACAAATTTGAAAGTTGTGTGAATTTTGTCTAATTCAGTTGGAATCGAAAACGAGAATCAGGGCCACAATTAAATCCAGACTTGCATAAGTAGTTGTCTGTCGTCACTTAGTCGGCTGTCAGCTTCGTCACTAAGCCCAGTTGATAGGCAATAATTGTCAGGCGCTTTAAAATTGAAATTAATGCAGGGAAGTGGGAGGGCGGGTTCCCAAAAGAGGAGATGACATATAGCCCTCAGCCCGAGGCTCATTAAACACGGAGATCCCGGATTCGAGATCCCGGATGTCGCTCGGCGCTCATCTATTAATAAGCGTAATTTATGACCGGCCATTTATAAGACACAAATGGCCGGGTGGGTGGCGAAAATAATTAAATTTAAATATTAAACAGCTCACGTGTATTTGTCAAAAAATACTGTGGAAGCCCGCACGCACGAGGAAGCAATAATTCACCTAAGAACCACTCACCGCAAAACTGCGAGAAGGGCGGCAAAAGGGTGTAGTCAAGGACTCTATATCCTCGCACCACACAGATATGCCTGGTGCTTCCTTTGCTGGTGCTGGGTGCCTTGTCCTGTTTTTCTTTGCCACTCGGAGATGTGCTCACCGACATATTTAGCATTCAAGTTTTTGATGAAGTGCCGGCGCAACAAAAACAAAACTCCCCAAGAAAACTAAAACGTGAATAAATGGGCTGACTTCAAAGGTTGACATCGAAGTGTTTGCAAGCTTTTCTTCCTTGTTTGTGCCATGAAGTTTTGCTTGAGCCAGTGACTTGAGCACTGGAAAAAATTACAGATATTAAGTGAAAAATATTTCGTTAAACATTTTTAGCAAGCTGAATAAGATTTAATATTGTATCGCAGACATATTTGAATTGGCATAGAACATTTATTTTTGTCTGAGTGCGCCTAACCAAAGAACTCCTTTCCTTTGGCTTATGAATATGCAGAGCAAAGGTCAGAGGGTGTTTCGTGTTTTCCCCCAGCACGTATTCCTTATCTATTGGTGCAAAAAAAGGGCTTGCCCTCTGTAGAGCCACAATCCAACCAGACACTCAAGGCCAACGGCAACGGATGAGCAGGGGGAAACTAAAGGGGAAGGCTTTCGGGTGGGCGATGGAGTGGGAAATAGACTTTTGGTTTTTCGTCTTTGGGCCAAATTGTTTATGCAAATTTTGAATAAATAAACAAGATTGTTAATTTAGTTAAATATTTCATTTTTGTGCCGTTTTCATCAGCACGTTCAAAGGACCTGCCTCCAGGAGAGAGCGCTCCATCATCTGGATCTCAATCTGTATCTGTGTTTGTATCTGTGCTTGTATCTGCAACAGTGCGGGTAGCGAGTACGTGTGTAGGTGCTGCCATGAATTTTGATGTCGACTCTCATTAGGCGAAGAGGATGTTTTCGGGGCTCGAATTGCAAGGATTGCCAGGATCCGTCCGGTTGTCGATGCCTGCTCACTTTTTGCTCCCCGTCCGGCACTCGGATCTGTTGTTGTTTTTGGGCCCCGACTGTTGTCCCCATGTCAGAGGAGCAATAAAATATTGTTGTATTTGCTGTTTGCATACCAGGCCAGGCCCTCACTTTTCGGCCCTTTCGGATACGTTCCGTTCCGTTCCGTTCTGGGCTGTGTTTGTGTTTCTGCACTTGTACAAACACATGTTAATTGGCCGTAATTGTAAGTTTTGCTAACGCAACAACAGAAATGCACAATGTAAGCAAGTTTTTAAAGCAAAAACAACAAGGCGGTCGGTCGGCCAGAAATTATCATAAAACTTTTGCCAAATGTTTGCCGTAGTAATAAAAATTTAAATACTCGCACTTGTATGCCTGGTCCAGGGAGTCTCACGCTGGTCCTTGGTGCGAATGAACTACAACTACAACTACAGCTACCCTATCCATTCGCATTCCCTTCTCAGGCTGAGGGTCACAATATTTATGGCGACGCGCGCCACATGACGTTGAACTATGCGTATGACTAACCGAGGAGGTCCTGCCCAGAGTCCTGCTCAAAGTGCCGGGTGCCCACTGCCACCAGACCATCCATATCCACCTCCTTCAGCCGTCATTTTAATAAACTTCATATGTCGCATGTCGCCATTTTTTCTTCTTTTTTTGCACGTTGCTCACTCTGGGATTCCCTTCTTTGGTCGAACTCACAAAGGGGTACTCGCATTTCAATGCAGCCTTTGTAGCTCACTTCACTTACATTATATATTAAAGACATTGAATAGTATCTCCTATGATTAATAGTTAGTCTCCTAAATTCACAAGCCCAGAAATATGAGGGACAAATGCTTAACTACATGTTAAGTAATTCGCTTTCGCTGAAGAGTATACAAACATCAGAAGGACAGTCCTGCATTCCTCTCGCTTTTTCTTGTTCCTGCTACATTCAGTCTTGCGGCTTTATTAGTCTGTGATTTATGTAGTCAAAGATAGCGAGGAGCCGGTCCGGGATCCGGGAACCGGGCTACGGGCTACGGGCTCCGGGCTCCGGGATGCGAGGTACTGCTGGTCCAGGCTGGTGCTCCTTGGGAACCATGTGGATGTCGTGGCTGGGAAATTTATACAAGCGCCGCAAGAAGTCGGGCGTGGACAAATGAATGACATGGCACCGCTTGGCTGCTGGCTCGATGCCGCTTTTTAGGCAGTTAAACTCGAACTAATCGCCGCGCCGGCATCTTGCCGATGGGCAATCTGCTATGCAGCTTTATGGCTGCCATTCCAAGGGAAACGGAAACCGAATTATGAACTGGCCCTCGATATTGACTGCACACACAGTATACAGTATACTATACTGTACAGTACACTGTACGGGATATCGTAGGGTGTAGGGTATGATATTTCGATCCTTTTGGCATTGGAGTCACGTATTTGACGCAACGTTTGCGCCTTTAATTCGCTGCGCTAAGTCGCGATACGGACACGTCCGTGTAATTATTTACGGGTAGCGGCGAAATGTGTATAAAATATTGTATAATAACACATCACTGGCATTGCATATATGTTATTTATGGCCATTACGATGGCAACATATTTATATTTTTTTCATATACATCTTTATGGCCTGCCAGGGCAGATGTATGAATATGTTATTAGTGACAGAGTTGGCGAGTAAAAATTCATGCGAGTGGTGTTGGACATACTTTATCTGAATATGTGTGGTACCGCGGGATATAATTCATAGCTAAAGCATTTTTCTTGTTTTAATTTCATTAAACCGTTCGAACTTTAATCGAAAAATGTATTTTAACCGAGTATGCCTTTGCTACGCATTTCTCACATCAGATTGTTAGTGACTTCAAAGAAAATAGGAAGCGAATAAATCAAAGTTCGACATTAAAACGATTTCATGACTTTACCTTAGACAAACACGCCGTCCAATTGTTGTAAATTTTTGACATTTCATTGAAATTGAAATGCAACCAGAGTTATGACTCGCCGGCGGTTAACCAATATTTACTCTCAATTAATAGACTCGGCCACAAAACTCATATGGATAGCTCTGCGTTTGGTTGGCAGCTACCGATCAAAATATTGCCCATGGAAATGCATACAAATGCCTTGTTGCCGCAGTAAAAATCATTGCCGACTGCATTCTGCAGAAAACCATCAGCCAGAGTTGTGAAAACAGGGAGGTTGGCAAATGCGGGGAGCTGGAAAAGCGGGGTGCGGTGACTAGTGTAAGCAAGGCAAGCCGAGGGAAAATATTTTCAATTTCCATTACAAAAGTATGAGCAGATGTGGCGAAGGGGGAGTTGGGGGAGTTGGGGGCCAGGGAATTGCTGTGTTCTTCCCCAGTATTATGAAAATTAAATTTTTCATTTCAGTGCATCGGCTGCCGGCTGCCAATGAATGGATTTGAAAAGACTGCAACCCTGACGGATGGGCTGCATTGAGTACACTAGTTTACACATAATTCTCCCTTCAAACTGCACATTTTCTTTCCATTTTGGAATTCAGAACTCCGGTTTCAGTTAACATCCATTTTTAAGAACTTAACTTTCATTCCATATATCCTTAATAATATTCGGTATTTATGTCCAATACCGATACTGTACCAAAGCTAGATCTTATGGTTTGTAAGCCAGTGCCACCGATGCAAGTGCTTAGTTCGGAATCAGCACTCCCAATTGGTAGATATTCAATAACCATATCCATGGCCAGGAGATGAAAGCGTTAGCTCGCCGAGAAGATTATGTTGTATCTGTTGCTCTGCCAGAATGTATCTTTGTGGCCTGGTAATGAAAATTCAATTTAACATTTGAATAAGTTTACATAGCGCCCAAGTTTCGTTGGCCAAAAGATTGCATTCGATGTATTGAATTCGTTTATGAACAACTTGCTTGCAGTGTTTTCAGTGGTAGAAGCAGGTAGTAGACTTCTAAATGTTCAGCAATATAGTTATGGATTTCTCAAAGGCGAATAAAAGTCTAACAAAATAGCTTCTCTGAAACAAAAATCTTATTAGCATAGAAATACAAACATAATTTAGCTTCCCTTTTATATCTGGATCTAGAAACCATATGGGCTTAGAACACCTTTTGAGAACCGATAACCGGTTCCCATTTCACAATGGTTGTACTTGTCGTGTTTGCTCACGGGTCAGGACCAATTGAATGCCTCTTCTCATTGTAAATTGCATTTACGTTTGTGGGGAGTGAGCTGAGTTGCCTCCGGAATCGAATTATAGCCATAATGAGGCGCACTCCGGTGTAACCATTGAGCTTTTGCTAATTGCTCGAAGGCTTTTCATGTCGCTTTCCATTCGACTTACGCATACAAATGACTGCGTGAGTGGCACTTTAAGAAATTGGATTTTCATCGGGTGTAGTTATGGCCACGCCCCTGTGGCCTCGCCGCCCCCATTCCGCTTTCCTGCGGGCGTTGGAACTTTTACGGTCCACCATAAGCTGCGCAGTCTATCCGCTCGCAATGTTTACTAATGAAACTGTTTGTGATTTGCATTTTAATTTATGCAGAAATACAAAAATATATTTAATATGTGCCGGAGCTCGATGCTCCAATTGAAATTCAAAGGAAGCCAGCAATTTTTAATGTTCGCCGCTTTTGGTATTTTACGACTACGACGATGGCGGCGATGTCTGCTAAACTGAATTGATAATTAACAGGGCAAATGCGCGTGTAATTAGCATTCAGCGGGGCAATGTTCTACAAGGACATTTGCCAGGGAAGGCAACTTAATTGGGGATTGGTGGAAATTTAAAGGATACCGCCCTGCGGTGGGCAAGTGCTAGTTGTTCTCAATTTATTTGGAATATTTACAGCCTTAAAACGGCTGAAATGATAATTAGTAAATTATGCATAGCTACCAATGTCCACCCAATGTCCACAATGAGCAAACGTTGAATTAAAGACCTTTCGGGGTCTTAATAAAACAAAATCAAATAATCATAAGCTGTCAGCTGTCTCAGGCATTTTTTCTTACTTTTTCGCCGAGCATGCCTCAGTAAAAATGCGAAATCCCCCGAAATCTGTAACCGCCTCTGACATTCGCAAATCCAGGCGAGCAACAATGCTTATGTATTTATTTGCATTTATGCCCCCCCCCGTCTAGGTCCCCCAAGACGCCAAATCCCCTGAACCGCTCAAAAGCTCCGCCAATTGGGAAGGCGAAAGGGGAGGGGGGGGGGTTGGGGCTGGGGGCTGGGGGCTGGCATTGTCTAATCCGTAATCCCCAACGAGTCGGGCTGTCAGTCAGCTACAAAGTCACTCACTGGATGCGCCTGAGCGTAAACTTAATATGCTCCAATGCACCGCATTTGCCAACAGAGGGCTAAAATAGAGTTTTGCAATCCTGCAACTCGCTCTGCAGCTGCAGTAAAAGCGTGGCTTATTGCCATTTCTATTGTTATTGTTAATAATTTGCCGCCTTTGTTTGCAGAAATTACCATGCTGTCAAGCTGGCTGAGGGTTGAAGTGGTGAAGTGGTGAAGTGGTAAAGGAGTTTCTCCATGTTTCCAATTTGCCGCTGACTTGGTTTGGAGTTAATTAAGTTGCCGGGTACCTTTGTTATTTCACCGATTCCAAAAACAATTGGCACAGCCTTGAAAATTGTGCAGATTATCTATTGTTTGTCGATCAACTGCACTTCGATTTACTCGTCTCAATCGAATCACCCTTCACTGCACTCAAGAAGCCTTTAATTCGATTTTCCGTGCATTTTAAAAATGCTTGCCTATGCAAATTCGATTCGCACCTAGCGTCCAAATAGTCTATCTATTTGCATTAATTAAGCTTTATTTAAAGCCCAGATACCTGTATCATTCATTATTGTTATCCGGCCGATGATTGTTATATCGGATTAATTGGCTCAACTTTGCTATTTCAGCTATTTAATTGGAATAATATTTTCGGGCAACATCGCTTGTATATTTACGGCTTCGCTGCTCTGCTCGTTTTCAACTGCAGCCTGTTACCCTTGACTGCACTTTAAAATAGGCACTGAATGCATAAAATCACAATTAGAATTAACGTTTTAATTCCGCTGAATATACAAAGTATATGCTTTTGGTGCGTTGTTTTTAAAATAACAACAATGTGAAACTAGTTGGGTCTTGAAGAGTAGCATTTAATCAAAAAATTAGCTTTCCGACCTTAAAAAGGAACTTTGCCCCGGGATTTTCAGTGTGCATCAATTATGCTACAGAGCATTTGCCAACTTGTCCAGCTGGAAATGCAGGAGCAACTGAAGTTGCATTTGAAACTTTTTGCCCATCCAACTAATTGTCAAGTGGAGAGTCAATTCCATCGGCCTGCCACATAAGTCACCGAGAAACCCACTAAAAAAATGGAAAGGCACCACACGAAATTCGGCCCAGAAGTGGAAATGCAGTTGGATGCCGTGTGGTTGCATTTGTTGACTGATTTCCAAAATGCCAGGAAACGCACCAGAGTGCGCAAGATCGATGCCAAAGGGTGGCTGTGGGTGGCTGTGGGTGGATTTGGATAGTTTTGGGTAAATTAGGGTGGCTGGAGCACTGGTGGTTTGGTGGCTACGCAGCTGCACGCAGCCGACAATGGAAATTGGCAAGGGACATCCACTGACTGAGTGAGCGAGCGAGGCATTTGGCAATAGCAATAGCATTTGGCCAAAGTGCCCGAGTCGGTGTCCTATTCCTATATATATGTATACAAATTACAGATAACAAAATAATGGAAATATCATACTTAGTCTTCGCAGCATTAGGACTTTATCGAGCCCAAAAGGGTGTCATTATTAACAGATGCAAAAAATGGATGTCCACTGAGATATATATAATTACTTAATAAAATTGCTTATCCAAAATTTAAATAAACCATTGCTTATGTGTTCGCATTATTGGTGTTATTTATTAAAATAAAGAATGTAAATAATATTTTATATTTGAAAACGTATTTTCCAGCATGCAGATAATACAACACCCACTTACTTCCAATACTTAGTTAATTTTAACAAGCTTTTCTCCCTGTGTACCCCATATACCCTATATCCTGTCTCCTGAGCCTGCTGCAGTGCGTTTTCCCTTTGACAATATGCTCAACATGATGCTCCAAAAACTGTAAACTATGCGCCAACACACACACACACACACACACACACACACACACACACGCACACACACGTGCACGCTCGTATTATGCACGTGGGAATTGTTGCTCAGTGTGTGTGTGAGTCTGCGAGCGAGTTGCAAAAATAACGTTGACAACTTTTTCGTCGTCGGGGGGTCGGGGGGCTTTGGGAAGGGGGGCTTTGGGGGGCTTTGGGGGCTCGGGGGAAGTGGTCGACATGGAGGGACAGGGGGTGGCTCTGTAGCACTGGGGGTGCGATGAATGCGGCTGTGGTTATTTATGGCAATTAAAGGACTAATGATGTCCCAGCGCAGCTAGCCGGTACATGATGCTGCCAAAGCTGTTCCTGTCCCCACTTTCGGATCACCCCTGCTGCAAAAATGTCCTGCCGCAAGTTACAGCAACCGAAAAGTTTTAGTGGCTATCAATACGCAGCACTGTGCATACCCTTTCTACTTGGGAGCTGTAAAGGAATTTAGGCAAAATGTTGTTATTAAAGAATGTATTTTAGCCTGTAAAAGAATTATTCCTTATTAAGGAATGTTCTTCATATTTATAATTTGCTTATTTAACCTTGGGTGCATCGAACTTTAAAATCAAAAACATAGTAATGTTAATATCTTAATTATTATTTGTGTTGTATACATTTTTTTGATTGATTCTAACTAATAACTAACTAATATTGAAATACCATTTAATTTTACCAGTTTTTAATGTATTTATGCAATTTGCGATAACAAATATATAAAATGAATTAATTCATTAATTAAAAAAGAAGTTAAACCAATTTCAGTGTTCATTTGAGTACTTTAATTTCTGCGCACTATTATTATTTTTATACTTTTGTTTTGTTATACTTTGCGTCGGTTTGACTAGATAAATTTGGCAACAATTTGCGGGGCCGAAGCGAAAGTTGCTTAAAATTCAATTAATTTGTGTGTGTTGTGCAATGAAAAATGTGATGTTCAGCAACTTTTTGTGCGTGCCAGACGCGACGTCATTTTGTGGACGCTCCAGAAGTTGGCTCCTGGTCCCTGTCACATCGGTGGAGGGCTAATGAAGGAGGAGGAGCACTGCCAGCGACTCGAACTGTTTTTGGGCTAATTTGGCCAGCGGCTGGAACTCCAGTAGCTGCATTTGCAGATAACCAAGGCAACCGAAGAAAAGTTGTCCGAATGGAGGAAGGGCAAGCGACAGCCAAGCGGAGACAGGAGAAAATTCATTTGTGTGGCCTGTAATTAGATTTCAGTTTCGACAGCAAAGTCCCTAAGCTCACTTAACATGGCTGCAGCCTTTCTTCAATAAAAGCACCTTCAGCGGCAGGGAGAAACACATGTTTTCCCTAAAAGTGGGCTAAGATTCGACGTAGCTCGAATGAAATATATATTTTATAACAATTTTATAAATACGAGCCAAGGAACTGACACACTTGGCCATAGTTCTGGCCAAAGCTGATTAAATTATCAATCCTTTCGAAGCAGGCCGAGTGGCAAATCATCTGCCCGGTCATCACAACAATAAGGATAATTCTGATAAGTACTGATACACAACACAGAGGGAAAAACTATATACTATTATAAATAACATTTCGATAAAATTAAGATAATGTGGGCGGTGAAAGTAGTAGCTGAGTAGCTGGTTCTGCTGTCTTAAAATACACACGAGGATTTAATTAATTTGTTAAATAATTTATTTGCGCTATTAAATATTTAAGTCTGTATAAGCATTGGCATGCTGCAGACCTGCTCCCACGTTGTTGCCAGTGAAGGATTGCACAGAAAGGGGTATTGGGGTGTATTGCTGGGTGCATCTCATGACTGCACGCTCGGATGCTCATTTTAAATTGACTTCAAACGCTGCTGCGTGACGGGCAGCATGGACACGGAGTCCGCAGGATGGCGGGCAGGATGCCAGGCCACCAGGAGAGGACCAGAGGACTGCAGGCACGCACGCATTCTGATGGCATGACGAACGTGGCGAACGTGGCCCAAAACCTGGCCAAGAGATCTGGCCAGCAATATGGTTAACGACGGACGCTTGGGCCTTTAATTGTGCCACATCATTTATGAGCGTGGGGCCCAGACAGATGAAGTGGATTTGGATGGAGTTCAGTGAATTGAATGCACCCTTGAATGGTGAAGCGATTTGTTGTGATTATCCGAGATGATACACTCTAAAAATGAATATACCACTTATACCGCTTAGTCAACAATTAAATACCAAAAATGCAGAACTTTGGTTCTTACAACTGGCCTAGATTGTAGCAAATTAATTTGTTCAGCCAAACTTTTTTTTTGGTTAAAATATCATTGATTTTTTAAGTGCTCACAAAGTGTATCCCTATATATACGAACTAATTGATTTCGATAAAGTATTGGAAATTATAAGAGAACCCTCTGGAGCAGCTGAACGCCCGAAAAAAGGAAATAAAATGAAATTAAATCTTGGAGCAAGAACCTTCAGGCAGGCAACTGAAGGAACAACATCGTGTGAAGAGTGAGGGATGCGGCAGGATGTGAAGAAGTGGGTGGTGGGTGGTGGCCTTGGGTGGCATGAGGGGAGGCTGAATGCGATGGGCACTTTGTAAAAGTGTGCAAGAAATGGCAAACTTTTTGATGCTTCAAAAAACTCATTAAAAAGGATTTGACACGTGAAGTGCGAAAACTTTCTATTTTTATATTATTTCCCTTTTACATTTTTATGGCAACGTGTGAGGAATTCGCCAACCCCAACCCCATCCCCAACCCCAAACCCATTCCCCTTTTCATGTTCACATGAGTGTGTGTTTGATGTGTGCTGATTGCCAGTGCCTATCAAACTGTGGGTGTGCGAGTGTGAGTGTCGTCTCCGTCGTCGTCGCTCGTTAGAATTTGCGGATTGAATTTCAATGGCGATTGATGACGGCTGCATGTGTGTGTGCACTGCAAACAAAAATTATTATTGATTTGAATACCGCAAGTATCAGTTACTCTCTCATATTATTCAGCCTAATATCTAAAATGGTTAGTTTAAATAGTTTAGCTATTATTAAATATTCAAAATTATAGTGCGTACGAATTCAGACATATTTATTTAACTTTTGATTTATACAAATTGTACAGCAATTGGTTTCTCTCAGTGCATGTGATTGTGCGGTTGCTTGTGTGCAGGTATTAGCCGGCACAGCTTGTTGAGGGCACAGAAACAACTTTGGCAGGAACTCAGACAGCGAAACGCGACTCCGATCCGAGTTTCCTGGCTCATTTTATGATAATGTTCAAACCTGGCGTTAATGAGCTCTTAAGCTTAAATAAGAAACGTGATTTAGTTACTAAGTAAACTAGGAAATAAACGCCAGCGAACTGGCAGAAAGAGACAGAGAGGAAAGAGCGTGCGAGAGAAAGTCTTCGCTTAATTTGAAAAGTTTGACAACGCAACCACACACAGCATCCTATCACACAAAGGAAAATCCACCAAAATATATCCTACACAGCACACTAGGTGTAATAAGCACAACTATCAAATCATGGACTGCTCTTGGCACTCGCAACTCAACTTTTTGCATACAAAATCCTACCAATTAATGGACGAACTCGACAGCCAAATGAAAAAAGTTTACCGATTCGTGTGCATCGAATGTCCGTCATCAGGCTTGATCATTTTTGGCAGTTTTCATAATTTCCAGTCATTCAAAACCAACTAATCAAAACTCACATGGTGCCGGGAATAGACCCAAAGCGGACTTGGGACCAGACGAGTTGACAGAATGGCAGGGACTAAGTTTAAATCACAACACGAGTAATAATCTAGTCGAATTTTAAATGCCCTGAATGTCTAAAATACTTAAGAAAAGTGAAAGATATCACCTTTATTAGTATATGCTTTAAAATACGTTTGTTTGAAGTTCTCGTAGAATTAAAGCCTTGATTTGATTGAGGCCAATGCAAACCATATAACCATTCCTTAAAGCCCCATTAACAGTGAGCAGAAACAACCCTTTTCATGAATAACTCAATTCAACTCAGTGCGGCTTATGAAATTTATGTAAATCTGTTGGAAATTGAAATATGCAGATGCTCATTTCGGAAATTAGGACAAAGGCCAAGCCCATTCGACCAACGAAATGTATTAAAATGTATTTCGCATTTTATTAAATTTGCCAACATGATAAATTCTTTGGTGCCTCGGCAGTGTCAAACTCGCAGGCGACCCAACTTAAATTAAGTAATAAGTTTTATACGCCTTGACCTCAAGGGTTCATTCCACACACACACACACACATACACCCCCACTTTGAGCAAAGATACAAAGCTGAATATGTATTGACACACTCCTGGCAGACTTTTGCCTTTTGTGGTCCAAAGGTCGGGAGCGTGTGAAAAGCAGACAAGCAGATTTTCTTATTAAAATTATACAGATCTTACGGCCTGAAGTGGGGAAGGCATTTAGGGTTAATTTCGGCACCAGTCCCAAACCGACACAAGGCACAAAAGTTAATGTGATTAATGTTTACTTAATGAAATGAAGTTATCAAGTTGATTTTATCAATTTACACACAGGCGTCGCCACAGACAAAGACCCCAAATTCTCGAGGGCCTGTCAAAACTGGCGCCGGTGTGATGAAGGTGCTCCTCCATGTTTAGGATTAGGTGAGAGTCGTTCTCGCTTTTGACGAAAAAGTGAAGGGAAGGTAGCTTACTCTATGCACTGAAAATAAGCGTAAGAAAGAAGACCCGAATTTTCTAACAAAAATATGTAAATTAGGTTTATTATTAGGCTGGTCAATCAATACAATCACATCTAATTTCAATATTTACCAAAAAAACTCATTTAATTATATGACTTTTTTGTCAAATATTTGATATTTACTACCACAGGGATGGTAGTTTTCGGTGAAGTTTAACTTTGCTGCGCAGAAGGGGATATTAGTGAAATGTGGTTGACAACCGCCTGCTCTAGTGTTAGCCAGGCAAATATTTGC
Source organism: Drosophila orena (assembly GCA_005876975.1). NCBI lineage: Eukaryota > Metazoa > Arthropoda > Insecta > Diptera > Drosophilidae > Drosophila > Drosophila orena. The sequence continues at coordinate 16,675,222 of VCKV01000282.1, read as the reverse complement.
AACAGTCTGTGGAAGATCTTGGCTTTCGGATGGGTAAGGTTGGATGTGGCAATCAGTGGACGTGGCAAAGGGAATTCCGTGGCAACAAGTTCAATTAAATCCCAGTCTCTGTCGAATTTGCGTCTTTCGTTAATCAATGCGTTTAACGTTTTCAATCAACCAACTGGCAAAAAGGCAAACGCAGGCGAGTGATTGAAGGGGATGTCGAGGGGAGGGGCAAGTCAGTCAGTCAGAGAGACAGCTCAAATTCAGTTAAGCATTTCACTTATTTGCATATAAATTGATTAAAAAGAAAATACACGCCAGACACTCGCACACAGTCACAGAGTTTTGAGTGTGTCAACATGGCGAAATGGCGAAATGGCAAAAAGGACGAAAGGGTCCTGGTCTTCTTCTCGCCGCTCTCGCTCTGTCGCCGTCTCTTTCGCATGTCAGGCCATCTCCCTCTCTCAACTGCGGCTCTTCCTCTTTGGCAATTTCTGACACTTCAAATGCGTATGATTGTTTTCCTTTTGATCAGCGAATTGTGAAGTGATTCACTGATTGAGTTCAGGCTCAGATGATGCGTTGACAACATCAATGCACACACTCTCTCGTTGAAGCCCCACCCACTTTCCACTGCCCCTTTCACACACCCACACACCCACACACCCACACGCTCAGACGGACAGTCAGTCAGCTGGGGAAATGTGTGGATGAGGTGGAAAACCTTTGGGTCATTTCCACTGGCCACTCGCTTGCCTTCTTTCCTGCTGAAAAGCTTTCTTAAGAGCACGGACAGGAGAAAAGTTGTTACTTTCAGTAAAAGCTTATCAAAAATAGATTTCTACTTGCGAAAATAAATTTGTTGTATTAATGAATAACTTAAACATTTTCTTACTTTTAGGGATACACGATAATTTCTTGATACAATATCATCTTTTATATAAGCTGTGTTATTTTTCTTGTGGTTTCTTTGACTAAAACGGCACAAGTTCAAAGACTTGATATGAGTCACCTTGTCCCATTAATTTTCGCAGTGTGTTGTGGTACACCTCGAGCTGTTGCCTAGTTCCACTTACTTTTGGGGCATTTATTATTTTAGTTACTAAGGTTCGCGGGCTGAATTTAGTTGAGTTCCAATTCGTTAGGCGTCATGTTCATGAGGGAGATTCGCAGGAAGGGCTGGAGCCTCAAGGTCGTTATAAATAAATCAATTATCAAACAACAACGTTGACTTTACTCTGCTCCCCATGCTAAGTGCCGGTTCGGTTTAAAGGGTTTATTCGAGTGCATTTTCCGCATACGCAGTGTTAGCCGCCGGCAGTGATTCATTGGGGCTGATTATTGGGGCCGCGCTAGACAAACACCCTGTTCGAAGTGAAAATATTGTGCTGTCATGTTTGCCTGGCTTATTTCCCTGAATGGTTGTATGACATGGCAGTGCCCCCTAGGGGCGACTGCATATTACAAGATCCTTGGAACACGTGTATCGGCTAAGCTAAGTCCAATTGCAACTTAGTTCAAGGCGATTCCTCAAATTACGTGTCCTGCATATCGTAAAACAAGGTGTACTACAACAAATGTAACAAAAACAAATGTCACCGCAAAAATAAATGAGAAGTACCTTGAACAACATTTAGCTTTTTCACCAAATCAACTTATTAAGTTAGGTTCATAAATATTTTAGTTTGGTGAATTAGACTTTAAACAATAGCAGCCAACAAAAACGAAATCAAAGCAAGGAAATCCATTTCAAAAAGCCCTACAAAAAATGTTATAAAGAACATGTTCATACACAACATATTTCCTGTTTAATATGATACAAAATAATTTTTTTTAAAGAGTGTATATAAATTTTACATTTTTGCAAATCAAAGCCCAACGGCAGAATTAATATTTTCCGTTTTTATTTAAGGGCACAACATTATTATACGCTGATCTGTTAGAAGGCCAGTAATCGAAACCAACGCTTGTTTAACTTTGACCTTTCTGTTTTGGTTGCCCTGCAACTCCAATTAAATCAAACCAAATAAATGGCAACTCGTGGACACATTGAATTGCATACTTTCAGATGCTTTCGTTTTTTTTTAGATCAATTTTACAGGCCACATTCACTGCGTTTGAATATTTGTGTTCTGTCGGCTCGTGTTGGCTGAAAGTAAACATTTGGCCAGGCCAGTCACGAAATTGTTGTGTAGGTACTGGGAACTAGCCACTTTTTAATTGAAATAAAATGTTTAGAGGGCCAGATATAGTCCACTAGCAGTGTTGGCCATTTTTAGCCAAAGAAGATTATATCGATAGTCGATGCACTCTTAGAAATTGATAATATTATATTTTAGTTAAGCTAATATTTATGATAGCCAAACATGTCGAATTATTCGAAAAAATATTTTATTTGTCAATTTAATTATGATTTAAATACATTTCTCATTTGTTATTTGGAAATAAAGCTGCCATCACTGGCAAAAGCGAGCGAGTTATTAGGCGGATGAGTCAGGTGAGCTGGCAATGCAGTGGGTTTTCTGTCTGGGGCGAGCTGTCTGCTCTACATGAGCGTAAATGCTTTTTAGTAACTAGTTTTCCCCCGCCACAAAAGCCGGCAAAGCTCATATTTCATTTCCACTCGTTCCACTGTGCTCCCCATCTCAGTGCCTCTCGCTCTGGCTCCCCATCTGCGTATCTGGCCATCTCGCTCCTCACGAGCGACTGGCTGCTTATTCATTGCCGCCGCTTTATTTTTCGCTTTCAGTTTGCATTTCAAAGCCGCCAAAGTAACAAGTATCTTGCAGTTATCCATTCAGTTGGGCGCCTATAAAAAACAAGCCTCCATCAAATTTTGTATAAAACTAGTGAAAAGGTCTATTCACGAATAAAAAACATGGAGGTATGTGGGGCTTGGCTTGTTCATTCTAGCATTTGTTTTCTATTTGTGGGGCTAAACTTTTGGTCGGCGACCTTCACCTTGGGTTCCAATCTGTGAAAGTGCGCAAGGGCTTTCTGCGAAATTAAAAATCTACCCCACTTTCGTTACACCGCTCCAGCTGATTATTTACAACCCTTGTCGAGTGACGAAATTCACTTAATCGAAGCCCAGTCGCTTTTAAAGTGTGACGAAACATTTGAAGAGCGTCTTGAGAAAAGACAGCTGAAGCGAAGCGAATGATTCACTGCGGTTCAAGGGATCTTTTGTTTTTATATTGTTTATGTTTGCGCAGTAGCTTTAATTACTCGATCCGTAAATGGATATTTTTGTTAGTCACTTTTAAAGCATTTTCGCTTTAATTACATTACTGGGAATAGCCATAAGAGATGTTGGAAATATAATGGTTTAAATTCACTCACATTTATTTGCCTTCGCTGAGATAATATTACACACTGAAATAATTTAGATATGGCAGCAAGTAAAAGAATCAAAGATAAGCTGGGAATAGTTGCGCTAAAATTCGTTTAGCCACTAAATATATATACTAAGAGAAAAGCTATCTTTTGTATTTTAGTATAAGATATTCATAATTGATTTTCCATCCAGTATTGCTACTTTTTACTTTTATAATGGTGTTACAAGCCATGTTTAATTTTTCGTAATTATACGCCTACATTAAAAGTAAGAGAGAAGAGTATTCAATGCCACAGGTGTTCAAGTTTCTTGGAATCGAAATCAATCGATATCACATTTTGTGAAAGTAGGCATTGTGAAACTTTCTCAGACCTACATACTTCATATTCCTCTAAACGTGTACGTACATATAAATTCCACAAATGCCTAATTCACAGTCCCCGAATGGCGACCTCTACACCCTGGAGGCCAACCTGGCGAGTCAAGCGCTCCGTGAACTGACAGATGGCGAGGACAAGGATCCCATGACCAAGCTGCGATTGCTGTGCCTCAGCCGTGGAGCAACAGGCATTCTGGGGCTGGGCAGGTAAGATTGGTTTATTGCATTTAAACGATATTTCAATCGGACTCGCGCTGGATTATGCAATAGTAACCGTTTAACTTTCAATTATTCATGGCAGGGCCTTCCGGGCGATGGACGACGATGGCAGCAAGGCTCTAAACGAGGCGGAGTTTATCACCGGCATTAGGGACACCGGATTGAATGTCTCGGACGAGGAGATCGTGCAGATGTTCGCCAAGTGAGTGAAAGCAGTTCGATTAACAATACAGTAGATACAGAAGTATTCAATTTCCCCTTCTAGATTCGATGAGGATGGTAGCGGATCGATCAACATGACCGAGTTCCTGCTTAAGCTAAGGGTAAGATGCAGAACTACTATAACTTGTATTTGTTTATCCCAAGGAATACAATTGAAACATGTATTCATATTGCATTCATAAATTATCTCCAGTACAACTCCAGTTCTTATCTATCAGTTAATTAAGTATTGAAATATACGCTCTCCACATTTTTAGCCCCCAATGCCGGAGAGTCGATTGAATGTCATTGACCAGGCCTTCAACAAAATGGATCGCGATGAAGATGGTGTAATTACCATTCAAGATCTTAAGAATGTGTACTCCGTAAAAGAGCATCCCAAGTATCAGAGCGGAGAAAAAACCGAGGATGAAATTCTTACCGACTTTTTGCACAACTTTGAGGGAGGTCGAGGTAACTTGGATGGCAAGGTGAGTCATTAGGATATTTAGCGCCTATAAACAACTTGAAACTATCATGTACCACAGATAACCCACGAGGAGTTTGTCAACTACTACGCCACCATTAGTGCCTCAATTGACAACGATTTGTATTTCGATCTGATGATGCGACGAGCCTACGTCATGTAATAAATGCACAAATCTCACAAAAACTCCAGCACTCGACTTTAATCCCAATTACTTTACTTGCCTAGAATTTAGTCCTGCTCATGTCCTATTTATACAACATTGAGAAAATAAATTAAACGTCTGGTTGCAATTAAATAAATCTCAATGTATAATCCATGTTGGCAAAGTTCCAGTTGCAAAGAAATGAAGTATATCTGCTCATAATTCGAATTTGAAATACTTGACGGAGTTTCGGGATTCAATGGATTTAAGGTTTCCAGAACTTAACATTCGTTAGCTGTGAGCATCTGAAGTGTTTGTCAAATATGCAGAATAACAAGTTACAAGTTTTCTCTAAACATTTGTTCGTAGTTTACTTGGATTTAAAGCCCGGCTGGGTGGATACACAGAGAAATATGAATGGAGCATGTTCTTATTACTGGAATATACTAGTCTCAAAGATTGATATGAAAATAGAAAGAAGTACTTCATTGTGGAACAATAGTCTTAATTTAAGCCGCCGCTAATTGGAACTAAGCTCATTTGGCAATAGGGTCAGTTATGTTTGATGTATAATTTTTTCTCAGTGTCTCGACGCATGCCTATGTGTGGGCGTGGCTTATAATCAAAGCAGAGCGCCGAAGACGGCAATCACAGCCCCGAACAGGGAACCAAGCCCAAAATGCTTGCCAGACTCGGCAAATTGTTTGGAATTGTCAGCAGCAGCGAACCTATGTCTTCTGCATCGGTGTTTGGGTGTATGGGTGATGGTGGGTGATGGTGTGTGTGTGTGTGTGTGTGTGTTTGTGCGCTGACTGGTTGGCATTTATCACACAGCCAGGACCGGCAGCCTAAATGTATGCTTTAAATTATGCAGACACCAGCTGAGTTTGTCGCCACATGCAACTGTGTGCGGGCATCCGTGTGGGTGTTTCTGCGAGTGTATTTGTTTGTGCGTGGCAAGTTTGGGCACTGATTGCAAGCAACTCATACAAAATTTTAATTGCCAATGTTAAAATTACGCACTGGTACAAAGAACGAGGGAGAGCCAGACTTCCGCAGAAGATGTGTGAGAAAACCCAGGGAAAATAGACATGACTAACAAGCCGTGCACAGAGAAATATTAAGAATAGTTTTCAAATTGTGGTAAATTGGTATAACAAATTGGTAAAATGTTAGGCAGCTAGGAACGAGACTATTTTGTTATTAAGGCTTGATAGGTGTTTTAAAAAACAGTATTTTAGTCCCAAAAAAATGTTCACTCGGCAATATTTAATTTCATCTTATAGGAACATGTGACTAAAATGCTTTTAGTATTTAATATTGAATAAGAAGTTTTTAATAAATTATTACTCAAAAGTGAAATGTATTTTCGGCAGTGCATATGCAATTGTGCAGTACTATCTGGGTTTCTGCTGTGTGTAAATCACACACTCACAACTTTATCGTATCATTTCATTAAATTTTATTTACAGCCTGGCAACTGTCGTTGGGTAGCTCCTCCTATTTGGTAAGTTTTTGGCCAACGACAATTGAGAATTTGTGGCAGTTTTCAGTTGCCGGAAACTTCCTGTCGAAACCCCAAATGGTTCAGCTAATCAAACAATTTTCAATTGCCATTTTCTTTACGCTTGTTGTCGGGTTCACACGAATTCATTGCCATTTGAATTTCTTGATAGTCCAAAGACTTGATATGTTCGATTTTTTGACTTTCGTTGGAGTAGAATATACTTTTTTTTTATTTAAAAAATATTTAAATTCATATTTCGTTGTATAATATGCATAAAAAAGCCAAAAACTTGACCGAAACTGGTAGACTTTAATGGTCAGTCGAATGTCGTACTTCTCAACAGCAGCGACTAATGCATTATTTAAATCTAGTTAGCACTTGGCCATTTGCCGTTGATTGAAAAGGACGAAGGCGAAAGGTGAAAGGACAACACTGACCGGCAAAGAGGGGATCGCACAAATGGAAGAGCAGCACATACAAATAATAATAATAAAAGGCAGCCGCAGGCCAACAGTCCTTGGGACATCATTGACGGAGTATTGAATACATTTCATTGCATGCGGAATACGGGATGGTAAGGAGATTGGAGAATCAAGAACGGAGAAAGGATAATGGAGCAGGAGTGAGCCGGCAGAATGGTAAATGGCGAGAGTGTATCCTTCTGCGGTAGGCATCGAAGTGACGAAACTGCAAAATATTTCAGTCACGTTTTAAATGTAAAAATCTCAATCACGTGCTCGAAATGCGCGCATTCACAATATGCACAAGCAACGAGTACAGCCAACAAATAAAAGACCAAGCCCACTGCTGCACTGGAAAAAAAATTGAAACCCTGTACTAAAAGATCATTTTTGACTTGTTTCCGATAACAGAACTTAAGTTATATTCCCCTTAGCATTTAATAGTTTTGTACATACAATTTATGCCTATGTGAAGTGATAAGTTTTTCTCTCTATGTGGTCGGGCGAAACATGAAAATCCCGGGCTCTTGGCCAACTGCAAATCGAAAGGAAGCCGTAGCTCGAAATGCTCGAAATGCGGCAAAAGCCCTTAACAGGTACTTGTTGTATCGATGATTTAATGTCGCCATTGGCGGGATTGCAGGCCAGCTGAGATGGGTTTCGGCGGTTGGATCTAATGATGTTATTGTTGCTGTTGCACCTGCATCATTTGTGGCCGCTCAAATTGCATAATGTATGCAAAAAGCTTAACTAACTGTGCGCATCGCTGATTGAAATATTGAAATCAAGTGGCATTTACAGCTGCCCAAGCACAAGCAGCGAATCCAATACGTACTACGTATGCGAGTATCTGTAATATGTGGATACGGATGTGTTTACCTGTGGACAGCACACAATTCGCAGCAATTTCCGTTTCCTTTTCACGCCGCTCGTATGATTTTCACACCGCTCTCGCTTGATTGATTGAAACGTTCGCCGATCAACACCAGATGGAAATGCCCTTTCTGGAAAACATAGTTAACATTTCGCTGTTCAATTTTCATGTTAGATAACATTTTTATTTTAAATTTGACTATACAGCTACATTTAAATGAAATTAAATATATATATTTATATTTGAAAGCGTATTTATGCTTTTTTTTATTAGGTGACTTGGATTTTCAAGCTTCTTGACATGTTGTTGCAACTTTTTTTTAACCCATGATATTTTTTAAATACAAAAAAGCGCCCTTGTTAAGTTTTTCGAAGGGTGTGATGGCACTGTGATATAACGCTCGTTTAATTGAGGCTATTGATACTCCAAAAGAGCTCTTGGGAATATTTAACTTAATTCGCCAATGATTGATTGTTTCACGAATGCTTGTGGATCGCATGGTAATAACGATTTATTATTTGCAATTAATAAAAAAGTCTACTTGCCAATCTTTAAATATATGTAATAATATACAATATTTAATGTAAAGTGTAGAGAGGTCCATTAAAAGAATGTAGTTTCGATTAGATTTGCATACTTATGAAGCAATAAAAAAATGAAATTAATGGAAATTTCAGCTGCTGTTTGTTGTGTAAACCAAACAATAAATTCTGATAATGCAAGCTACATGTGAAATATTTAGATTTTTTGCCACTTATGGTATTGCCACGATACTGAAATGGATTTATACCATCAAAGCAAAAATATATTACGTAAAATGGAATTTTTTCTAAGAAGGTAGAGTACAAATTTCATTGTGTTTTTATGCAATTAAGTGCCAGGCTTCAGGTTCAATCACCTTGTTTATAAACTGACGAATTGAGAGGTTTTCAGTTGCGGTTCTCCACTCAATAAATTTTCATTGGCAGCAACTAATATCCATGGGTCGTGTCAAAAAGCATTTTGTTGGGGGACATGGCTAACAAGCAAATGGCGAACGCTAATTTTAGCCATGGTCCGGCATCAGCACTTTCGAATTTGGTTTAGCGAAATCCAGTTGTTTGCATTTATGGCGGCCCGGCTGAAATGAACATGCAAATGACCGTTTTATTACGGACATTTTATTATTGTGCCAGAAAGTTCCATTAAATACGTCAGTTCGCTTTCGGTATTCGAATGTGCGTAAGTCCCGTTGCGGCTTTGTGCCCAGGCATTTAAAAAGCCAAAATATATATATTTTGCGAACATGACAGCGGCAACAAAAAATCAATTTGTAAATGTTTTTAGAGTGCAGGCGGGACGGAAATGGGGGAAACTTTGACATTCCGCACAACTTTGGCAGCTGCCGTTGTTGCCGTGGCAATTGCTGTTGCATATTTTCCGATATGGCCGGAAAATGAAACGAAACACGACGCAATGCAATGCAATGCGTTGCGACGCACGGAAAAGCTGCCAAGTGACCCCGTTGGCAGCTGCAATGCCCGTTTTGTAATTAGCGCTCGATTCGACGACTCCGAGGGGAGTTTCCTGACCTCAATTACTTTGTCACCATTTCAATTTGCAATTTCAGCCATTAACTAGTTACACTCGATGCAATTAAACTTGCACTTTTCCAGGTGCCTTGCAGCCAGAAGAAAAGCGCACCCTTTCCCGAACCGCTGACGGCGGTTTCCCCGTCCACAAAATGCTGTTTCCTAGTGAAAGTTCCCACATACATACATATACAAATACAAACACATATACATATATATATAGATATGGCGTAAACAGCCAGCGAATCGCACAGATACGAATACAAAACCCTTCACCGTCCAGCTGCATGTGCGTTCCATTGGAATAATTTGAAATTGGAAAAAAGAGATTCTCCTCTTTTTACCATCTTCTCGTCGAGTTAATTGCAAATTGGATGAAATTGTAATTTTACACTTCATTTGATTCAATTCATGGCTGATTGACAATTTAGTTTTTCATTAAGGTAACTGTATAAAAATTCATAACAACACTGCCACATAGAATGTTTGGGTTAGTAATCATGCAATTTTTAAGGCAAACATTTTAACAACCAACAAATAAAACTTTTAAAATAAAAAAAAAATCTAAAAAAAGTAATATTTTATACAACTTTTCAGCATAAAATTATATATGAAAATATTGATAATATCAGGCCTTTCGAGGTAATTTCGCTCACTACACTGTACCGCAGTCAGCGAGAAGCTTTCCTGGGATGAACCAAGAAATTGCGGCCAAAAATGACGGCTCCTTGATTGCAGGCATCTTGCAGCAGTTGGGGAGAAAAGTGTGTCAATGTGATGGAGTCCTGCGGAAGGAAAGTGGTCCACAATTTATAGGTCGTTCCGGTGGAGAACAACTTTTTAGGAGAAGGCAATCCATGTCCTCGACATGCTAATATTTACCAATTTTTGTTACATTACATGTTTCCAATACATGTCAAACATTTGGTTACACCCATAAAAGATTGGCATTGACGAATAAAGTTAATAATATTCAATTATTAGGTAATTATTAAATATACAAAAAATTAACTGGTTACATAGAATATATATCGTAGACTTAGAAACTTGTGCTATGACCAATTTAAAGGAATCACACAAACAATTTATTCCATAGCTCTAGAGTTGCTATATTCAACCAACAACCTTTGCATAGGAATATGCAAGTAGTAGATAAAAGTCAGCAGTTTTTGCGAGTTTTCCGGAATAATTCTAGCTTGCTCCCTGCATATTTGAGCATATCTTATTAATTATTGAGGCCCTTTGGGGGGACAAGTTTTAGAGGCGAGTGTAACGCATACGTAGTGTGGTAACACGTTATAAACAAAAGTCATAAAGCAAACTTAAAGTTATGAATTTTTAAAATTTCTGATTTATTTGCAGGGAAACTTTTTTATCCCACCCCCCTGCAGACGGATCTCCATCCTGACGCGTGTGTGTGTGTTTGTAAGTGGCGCAGCTTCTGCATTTTTTGGCAAGTTTTTGTGCATACCTTTTCTATTCGTTTTTTTTCTTCGGCTGCTTGGCACAAAGTTTGAGTTGTCACGTGACTTGCGAGCGGAGATGAGCGAAATTCGCATAAAATAAATAGCTGGCAGATGAAGGCAGGTGGCTTGCGAGTAAACCGGATCCGGATCCGGAAACGCCATTTACAGCAAAAGAAAGTGTCGCATATGCTCAGGCGCACGTTGCTTTTGTTTTAATATTCATATTCGGGCATCAGAAATTATTCGTTAGAATTAAGTTACAGGACGAAAAGAAGGTGGGAAGGTGGGCCAGCAAGCTAGGAAGCGAGCTTAAAAGGGACAGCGAGCAAAATGCTTTGAATTTAAAATCTGCAATTTTCTGTTGATTGCCGCACCCAGCAGACTGCAGTTTTATAGTAACATACAGCGGCAACAATAGCAACAACCTCAAAGTGTTGGCGGTTGGCAAAGGGAAAAGAAGCAGCAGCAGTAGCAGCAGCAGTAGCAGCAGCAGCAGCAGCAGCAGCAGCAGGAAAAGCAGCAGCAACATCATCACAACTTTTGCGTAAAATTCCAGTCATGTGTCCCTAACAAATCCCTGCATTATTCATGAAATGATAAGATGACTTTGTGCTGCCGTCGTCGTCATTCGCTCTGGAATACCGCCCACACCACCCACGTACCACCACCCCCTCGTTGGTGGAACAGCCCCCCATGCACGTAATATTTTTACATGCAGCTGCAACACGGACTTTTCCTTCGGTCTGCTCCGTTTGTTGTCTGCATTTAACTACCAGGGATATCCGTTAAATATAAAACACGCACTATCAAAAGCAGCAAGAAAAACCAAGGGGCTTTAAAGCAAACTGTTTGAGGTGCCCGCAGTATTAACAGGCCCGTATCATTAGTATCATAATCAGCGGCTAAAATTAACTGCATATGGAAATAACAGGGATCAAAAAACGATTATAACTTTTTTAGCTACATCATAATGCATTTTTCGAGATTGAGGCAATATTTTTTATCTAGTCTACAATATACAAATATATAGATAATATGTTTTTATAATATCAAGTAATTATAAATTTGAACATATCCTTTCATTCACGAACAGTAAGTCCTTTATATAACATAACTAATAACTGCTATGTTAAGGCCTGTTAAAAATAACATTTATGCTGTTACGGATAACATCCTTCGTGCAGAAAGCCAACAGACAGGGCGACAAAGCTACAAAATCGCACCGCCTCTCTTAGATTCGCTCTTCGGCTCGACTCTCGCGGCCCCATGGGTCCCGTTACAGGCTCAGCTGTCGTGTAACCGAGCATCGGGATGCTGCCGAGGTCCTTTCAGATGCTGAGCGCACCGTGTTACACGACAGCCGGTCACGAAGTCCTTCAGAGGCGGCAACGCCGACTGCGCAGCCGACTGCGGTGGCATCCGTGAAGTTGAGCTCACGAATCCGAGTCGCAGCTTCAGTCAGCTCGTAAGCCTGAAGCCGCGCGGAGATACTTTCCACAGGAGTCCTCCATCGCCGACCGTATCGAGTTCAATAAAAAACAAAAACCTCACACACACAGGGAGATTATTAACTCAAATCAGATAAAGAATATCGCAATTCGTTAGTGCGCCGTGTAACTTAATAACTTTAAGCCAAAATATAGCCGTACTTCAACACTCCTGCCGAAAGGTCAATTAACCCAAGCGTGCAGTAAATATTAACGCAAAGTCCAAGCGAGACCAAGCTGCCAAGTGAGAAGAAAAGGGCAGAAGTTCCGAAAGTACTCTTGAACCTTGTTTAACAAAAACGAAACAAGTTTAAATTGCACTGGACTGGCAACTTCCGTTTCCGTTGAGTGCTTCAGTTTCAGTTTAAAGTTAACTCCGACCAAACCCAAATTGACAAGAACAACCGAGCCAAAAATAAAGTGAACGTAAACCAAGAAACCTAAATAAAAAAGGTACTGGAGCATGGGGCCACAAGCGAAAGGGGGCGTGGTCGTGGCAGGTGGATGGCTTATTCAAATATTAAACACATGGATTCGTTTGAATTTGGCATTTAAATTATTTAAGTTGACAAACGCACACACACTCGTACACGAGGAGTACAACAAAACAGGATGTCAGGGCGTCTGCCACGCCCACACGTCCTTGTTTTCTCTGTTTTTTCCTGCTTTCCCTTTTAAACCACTTCGTACACAGTGAAGTAAAGTGCTCATGAGATACGTTGATGACAAGATACCAGCTTGACTTACTAAGATATTAAAATAACAAATTTCGATGGCACAGACCTTTTGCCATGAGACTAATAAAAAACTGGTTTCTATTTTAGTTTACGTTCTGTATTTTGTTTTTATAAGCCCGAAAATCAATATTTGCATTATAAACATAAAATGTGTACTTGACAATTACCAGTTACATGACAATTTTTATTTTCTCCGTGTACATCCTGTCTCCAGCTCCTTGGACTTCGTTACTTTTTCCGAAATGTTTCAACGTTTGTTATTTATTTATAACGACACTGACAGAGCGTATCCTTTGAACTTTTCTGCATGAGTTTGTCGCTGAGTTTATTTATTTATATTCTCTTGTGCCGCTTCTCCATCTCGATGTGGGTTTCGAGTCCTCCTTTTGTACGTCTCCTTTTGACACAGTGTTCAATTAATTGAGCTACTCGTTTGACCTCCACTTGCTTGTTCGATTCTAGTTTTTTGGGGCGTTCTCTCCGACTCCCAGCACTCGATACAAAGGGATACTTGCAGATAGGACGGGGATAAACTGCATAAATCAACGCCGCTGCAAGGGCCAATAGCAACAATAACTGGAAGCAATTAATTTTATTCAAACAGGAGCAACAATAAGGAGGACGGCAAAAAAATGGATTACGGCTGGCTGATGTTTCTGTTCATCGCACTTTTAATTGGTAAGTTTTTGTGGCCCTGCGCCGCTCCAAGCGGAGGATATTATTATTTTATTTTTGTTTTTGATGGTTTTCGGGGATCGGGTCGTATGTGTTTGGTTAATGAAGCGCTGGCGGGGACTCCGAGGCAACGGTGCGTATGCGTAATGTGACCCGGAGCAATTGCCCTTGTCGTTTATTGTGAATCAGTTTGTTATTATTTTAATTGTTATTGGTGTTTACCGAGAACACCGACCTCAAATCAATATTGGCAAAGTTTTTGCCTCCGGCTGTTTTAATGACTTTTGCCATAATTTCAACGGTTGCTGCACTTGCCCCCTTTTCCATCCCGACCCTTTTGGCATTCGGTAATTTCTGCTGGCTCAACTTTTGCTGAAGCAGCAGCAGCAGCAGCAGCAGCAGCAGCAGTAGCAGCACATCTTGAGTGCAGTTTAAACTTAAATTGTATTTTTGAAATGCTCGCAATTAGGCAAACTGCCAAAGGCAGCCGCCCGCCGCATTTTCCCGCTTTTCCACGACTTGTTATTCCCTCCTGCACTCGAATTGCCAATGGCAATGGGGCAATTAATTTGGAGCGCATTAAATGAGCTGGCTCACTCTGCTTTTCACTCTGCTCGCCGAGAACTAGAAATTGTATTCCATCATGTGTGCGAGAGCGCTGGAAAAGTTCAGCTGCCAAGGCAGGTTTTCACTTTTTCCTTTTAACCTACTAAATTGCAATTGGCTAGCGTTCTGGCATGCTTGATAAGAACAAATTAATGTTTAGAATTGGCTAGTATCAGAAAGAAGATTCTAAGCCTCGCAAATAAATGAGGTTTGAATGGATGGGCTATGCATGTAGCTATTCACAATTGTCACAAATGTTATGATATGCTTATAAAGATTTTAGGTTCAATATAATCCTATCAACATTTTTCAATTTACTTCTTTTGTAATTTTCAATTTATTACCTTTCGAATCTATTGATATTTTAAATGTAGTATGCGAGCTTGTGACCTACTGGCAGAGTCTGTGGATAGATTAAGTGCATATTCCCTGAGAATTTTTTGAACTGCGTCTGGTCCATTTTCCACACTCACCTCGGAAAACTTTCATGCAGGAAATTCATGCTATCCAGGACACGCACACAAAGGCTTTGACCACAAAGAGAGCTGGAGAAAGGATTTGCTGGAAAAGTTCTGCTGTGGAGTTGTAGCTTTTCAATTTCTGTGGACGCTTCTATATTAAGAGTGTTTGCCGGCAACAACAATTTGGCCAGCCTAATGGAATTAAATATTGTCCATTGTGTGACGTCCAATTTACGATGTCGCCTTGGGTAACCGCAAAGCAACTACAACAAATAACAAATGGCTTGGACCTATTTAGATTTGGAAATCTGTTGGACTCTTCAGTCATATGGCACCCAATTAATTTGCGGATTTATGCAACTAGAAATGGAAAAAAACACTTTGCCTGTTTGCTAGACTCTTATAGATTCTTTTTCTCCACTTTGTGGCTTATACAGCGCAAGCAAATAAAATGAATATATAATTGTGCTCACCACAAAAGACCAGCAAACTATAAAGACATTTGCACACAGTGGAGTTCAAGATTATGATATCATACAGCTCTTCAGTAGATCAGCATACTGTCTGCTTTTATGTTATGTTCTCAGTTAATCAACAAAAAACACAAAAATTTAATTAGCTAATAAGTAATTATTTGTTATAAAGAAGTTATGCGATTTTCTTGCCTACGTTTACCATACTCTCTCATGTGTAGAAAGAATATCTTCTCCACTAAGCCACATATAACTATGATAAAAAAACTTGCCAGCGCAAAAATGTTTGTATAAATGTCTCAGCTCGGCATCTCCAAATGAATTTATCACCAAACTTGTGCGGCGATGGTCATGCCCCAAAAATGCATGTGTACATTTGGGAAAATATGTGTATGTGTGCGGATTTCAGTGGGTTAGCTTTGGGTTAAACGTATGAGTACGTGCATGTGTGAGTGCCTTTCTCGAATGAAATGTGCAGGTTAATTAACATCAAACTTTTCATGTGCTGAGGTGTAAATATATGTATGTTGGTATCTCTGTCCCGGAGATAAACCCTTTCCTTTCTTTGTGTTTTAGTGGAGACACAGCTTAACCCATTCCATGGAAATGGAATTGTTTTGCCTCAGGATGGCTTAAAGTTTTTACTAGTTTCCGTTGATTTAAAAGCGTAATGAATTCTAACAATCGCCGCATTTAATCACACCTATCCAAATAAATTTAAATGAAATATTTATTTTTGTAATTGTGCAACATTGTTTGTCCTTATATTAATTTGCATATGTGCAGAATGCCAAAAGGCTTTAGTGGTTACTGCACGAGGTATATGTTTTTAAATCGTACATAAAGCATTAGTAAAATTTAGCTACTTAAAGCGAATGTAAGGGTGCCAGCAAAATATATAATTGCGTTAAATGTTAATAGTCCAAGGCTTTTTAACAATCGTTCTATATTTTAGCACCTATTTGCCCTCATTAAACTGATTTTTAATTACAAATCAATATAAAATCTATTATAAAAGCTAAATAATGACTAAATAAGTGATTTCCAGCTGCTGAATATCTGTCATGTCCTGCTGTCACATTCCTTTTACTTTGCAGTCCCTTATTTATTTTGCTCGAGGCAAAAGTCGAGTCATTTGACATTTGGTTTGTCCACATTTCTTATCAGTTTCTGGACCAGACACCCACTGGTTGTTTATTGGGTTGGTGATCAGCCATGTCAGAATCTACCTACTGGATGGAGCTCAATATGGCAGATACATGTGACCCCACATCCAATCCTTTTTTTCTTGCCCTCACGTATGTAGGTAGCCCTCTGCCTAACTAACTGTTTTGCATATTCATTTCAAGAAATTTGAAATTTATTCGATGTCTCGTGTGCCAGTGTCCACTTGGACACATAGCACCAGCCGTCCCCTCCTTTTCCCTTTTCCCTTTTCCATTTATCCAGGTCAGTCACCTGGGCAAATTAAAAATTACGCATACTATACCTACCGCTGAACATGTCCCTGCTTTTTGGTCACCAAAATTCTGCCACTGGCCTGTGGGTTTGCTATCCGACATTTCGAGGATGGCAGATTCCCATGAACTCATCCCATACATAAAGCATATGTGCCACGCCCTACGGTTCGATTACAGGAAATAGCCATAGGGACCTGTTTTCTAACAATATTTCACTGTTTGTGTGTTGCTGCTGGCATTTTCAGTTTGCTATACGAAAATTGGAAATGTTGGTTAACGAGTTCGTGGGGGAAAGAACTATCTCTCAATGGCCCTATGTTTTAGAAGGGAATATAAATGTATTGCTATCTAAATGAAATAGAATACAGGATTTATAAAAATTCGTTTTTATGCGTTCTAGACTACCCAATCGCATGTGCTCTGTTTGTGACGGATATCAGTGTGCCCGAGATCGTAGATTTTCGGGACAATGTGACCTTATCTTGCAGCTACGATATGCGAGGTCACACGCTGAACTCGGTCAAATGGTACAAAGATCACGAGGAGTTCTTCAGGTAACCACTTCATTTTATACTGAAAGATGGGTTCTCAACGGCTCAATGTCCTGTTTAGATATTCCCCTTTGACGAGTCCGATTTACATGACTTTCGAAGTGCCTGGTCTGCAAGTGCTGGAGGGAAAGTACGTGTGCAACGAATCGAGTTGCCGACTGGATTTGAGTTTACAAGGCGCCAAATCAACCGGACTCTATAAGTGCGAAGTTAGTGGCGATGCGCCCCACTTTAAGCTCGCGGATAAGGCGGACAACATGACTGTTGCAGGTGAGCTTTCCACTATGGTAATATAATTTCAATATTTTTCAGTAAATAATGTTTTCTTTAAATATTTTAGCACTGCCTCAGAACGACCCGCTTATCGAAAGCTTCAACTCGATGTATCGCATGGAGGAATACCTCAAAGCCACTTGCATATCGGATTTTTCCAGCCTGCCCACACGACTCACCTGGTACATAAATGGCGAGCAGGTTTGTTCCATTCACTAAGCTAGAAGATAGATAGAAATTATATACCTCAAGCTACAAGTTCATAGTTAAGCTTAACATTTGAAATGTTGTATTTAACTTATTTGTTTATTTGTGCTCTTTTCCAGCCTCTGTTAGGTGAACTGTATCCCACAACGGACACAAGCTTAGCAGCCCACGATTATGTACTGAGGCGACAGCGGCTTCAGGTGCAATTCTTTTTGCAGGGGCAGCGCTTTTTCCAGGCCGGGAAAATCCTGGAGCTCAAATGCGTGGCGGAAATTGAAAATTATCCGGAGTTGAGGCGCGAGAAGACTCTCAGTGCGTCACTATCGCAGTACGACAATTTCAACAATCAAATGCCGCTGCGGCATGCGAATGCAAGTGAGTTGGTCTTGATTATCCTTCTTTTCCTTATTTCGATCAAGTTGAAATAATATCATTTAACATTTATATTGTGGGAAATGCAGTGTATATAAATCGCTTTAAATCGCTACTCATGAATGAGTGCAGCTTAGACTTGAAATTATATTGAACTTATGCCATAATATTTCTTTCGGTTTGTTTTCCCATGTCTTCTCTTCGTTTCCTTAATTAAAGACTCTGGCTCGGCACAAAGGAGCATCCTGTGTGGCAGGACGTCACTAATTTCCGCATTCCTGGCGGCAATTCTACTAATTCACTGTTTGCGACGCCCTTCATGAACACTCTCATCCGTGGGAGAATCAGAGTCGGCGGAAGAACTTAAATCTCCGGACTCCGATTGGAAATCGCCTCGTAGGGCAACTTTGTCAACTATATCATCACGTTAGTTAGTCAGTCAGTTAGTCACCTAGTTAGTTAGTTAGGGTAACAGACAAAGGTAAGACCGCGAATTAGTAAATAGGAAAAGCTTTTGGGTCGGTAAGTGTAAATAAAATTGAGGAAGTGAAACGTTAAAGGTTATGAATGCTCAAGGAAAAATATTTAACATAGAAATGTTTTAAATTAATAAATAAGTAAATTCTTTAAATTATTTCGTATGAACAAAGTTCGACTTAAATATTACACGAAAATAATAGTAGATACGAATTTGTTTTAATAAGTATGGTAATACACAATTTTCATTATGATAATTTTTACTTTTTATTTTTTTTTTACAAAAAACAATGATTTTTTTAAAAGTTCACCGAAATCATTTAAAATTTCCCCTTGTAATTGCGTAAAAAAATTGTTTTTATTTTGTTATTCGACATGTTAAAAGTGCGTTTTGTGTGAGAAACCATATTTCATTTCAATGAAAGTCATGTTATCCATGTAAATGAATATAATCGTCGGTTGGGTCATGAGCGACTGAATGAAACAAAACTGAAAATTAAAACAAACAAAAACTGCCAGAAAAAATTGATTTACCTGCCTGACACTGATACTAGCAAAAATAAGTCACTCTCCAGCAAACCAATCGAATTTCCAATATTTGTATATAAGCGTAATTCTTCCGATTGTTGTTTGGCAATTGATTTCCATACGTAGTGCACATGAAACATTTTTCGAGCAAATATATCCCTGCACACCCCACGGCAAGTGCATTGGGTAAATTATTAAAAAACACATATGAAACACCATAAAAAATAAGTGAACACATAAAACAAAGATAATGGAATAAAATGCGATTTTATCGGTGAGAAACGAGAATGCAGATGCTGTAAAAATCATTATAATTAAGTCTAGCGTAAATACGAGTATGTTGTAAATACAATTTTAAACATTAAAAACAGAGGATAAACAACTATAAATCATGTCACTAAGCCAGACTCAGCCATATACGTATGTATATAAAGCTTTTCGCTATATATCTCAGCATGTATTTACTAAGGCCGACACACAAAATGACATACAAAAAGAGCAGAGATACATTGATAATAATTTTAAACAAAAACGCAATACACATGTCATTAAGCTGAGCAACTACAAATAGACACTATTCATTATCCGCTGGGTCAAAGCCCTCTAAAAATGATCTGGCAACAGACGGCCAACTAAAAAATATATAAAACATATTGTATATCATGGTATGGCAAAATGAATTGAAGCCTGGTGGTATCTGGCATCACATTTTGTTCATAAGTATGTCCAATTAAAGTAAAACTCAGAGTGTGTGATGGAAAAACATACTAACCATAAAAAATAAATGTATAAATTAATTTACTTACTCAATCGCACATCTTTCGGTTGTAAAGAGTAAAAATCACACACGATAAAATAAAAATAAACGAGAGCAAATAATGATAATGTATATAAAAGCATTTACTTTAGTTTTTCATTTCGGCTTCTGGCCATTAAATTGTGTAAAATATTTCCAAAGGCAAGCTGCAATGCATTTATTTTTTGTTTCCTTGCTGTTCATGAAAAATTCAAATAAATAAGATAAATTAATAATTCAATTTATGGATTTCAATGCGTTCATTCAGAGTTCGAACCGCTAATCTGTATTATAACAGACAGGTTGCAGCTCGAGTTCACTATGCCAGTTTTAATTAAAAGCTAGGGATTGGGGTAAAAAATAGGCTTCGCAGATAAACAATAATTTAAGGGTTTAAGTTGTTAGAATAGGTTTAAAGAACATCTCTGGTATTAAAACATCAACATTTGGGTTTTCGAAGCATGTTAAAGTGATTTTAAAGGGCTTTCTTGGCAATTTAACGTTCTTAAAAGACTTCAAAAGGGTCTCAGGGTCACTGGATGATTTCAAAGAAATTATTATGAAATATCCCTGACAATTTCCGGCTGTTGGCCATGACGAAATGTACTCGTTTAATTTGAAATAATAACTTGTTTAACTTCGCAAATTTGCACAATTAATTATGCTAATGAGGCGCGGCCCAAAAAGGCTACGGGTGAGGCTCCTGAGAAGCGAAAGTCGAAAGGCGAGCGAGGGCTTAAACAATAAAAAGGGTTAAATAATTAATTTCAATGCTGCTGCAATTAGTTGCCACTAAATGTTGCATGAGTTCTGTCTGAAAGATAGTCCGTGGAACACACACACCCACACACAGCAAGCGAAGTGCCAAGACGAAAAGAGCCGAAAAAGAGGAAAATGCGAGGCATAAGAGTGAGAGCTGCACAAGAAGCGAAAAGGACAAAGGACAAGGGCCAGGACCTCTTAATGAGCCCGGGCCTGAGCCTGGGAGCTAATCAAATTAGCCGGCCCATGGACTTTTGATCAAAAATGCCAAAACTTTTTACATTTACGCTTCATTTTGCGCGACCAGCGGCCACATGGCGTATGCGTAATTTATGTGTTTTTAATTAGCCCGCCGGGTCCATCTGTCTGCTACGAAAACATGCATGACTTATGACGCATAGCTGTCATATTCACGATCCGGGAAGTATACTTAATTGAAATTAATTTTGAATTATCCTCGCCCCCCCTCCCCCACCATTTTTGTGATTTGACGACAGTCAGTCGGCGCGGAATTCCAAACATTTTCAATTACAAACGGAAGGAGACGCTTGCTTATCAAGCAGAAGGTCTTGAGCTGCGTCTAAGTTACCGAAAATAAAGTGAAGTGAATTTTTCGCGCTTTGGCATTTGCCAAAGTTTTTACTCCAGCCTCTTGAGTGTCCTTTCTGAGCGTTTTTTTCCCCCCCCTTCGCTCCTTGCTGCAATCGTCGCCTGTTTGCGTTTCATTAAAATCCATTAAAATGCTGCAAATCAAATTAAAAGTTTCAACTTCGGTCTGGCAGTTGGCATCGTTGTCAGACCATCATCATCAGCCGTTTACGGATCTTCCTCTTCATTTGCATGCGCTACATTTTTAACTGACAATTGCAAATCCTTCGTCCTGGCTGCTCTGCAGAAATTACTTTTTAATTTCTTCGCTAATTCGCTGGATTTGTGTTCGACCCAAGGGCGGAAAGGCAGTGAAGTCCGTCGTCCGTCGTCCGTCGTCCATTGTTTATTAATTACATGTGGCATGCGGCTGGTGTCGCGGATGAAAGCCATCAATAAACAAATATCGAAACGAATCTGTTATGACCCGTTGACCTATTGAGCACTACGTGACCCACAATGGCTCATTTGTATTTTGTATGTGGCCCGAATGGCAACCTCATCGTCCGCCTGCCACGCATACCAAGCAGTTGTTGATGTTGACACAAACGCTGTCAGCTCCGAGTTGCTTATTCCCAAATTGATATGCAAACAGCACAGGCTGGCTGAAAAGCTCAAATGGCTGAAACGGCTGAAGCGGCTGAAACGGCTGAAAGGCCGACTGGGCCCAGAACGCGGGGGCAAGGTCGGAAGTTGGCCTCCTAGCCACCTAAATGCTCTTGTCAGTGCAGAGATTTCAATTTTGATTCAGGTCTCGCCCTGTATGGGATAATCAAAATTGGTAAATATTATAAGCAAAATGGGAGACAGTTCGGCGAATGGCTAAAATCGGAATTCAACATTAGTCGGGTTTTACTTGGTTACTGGAAGTATTTTATAAAAAATATATTTGTATATAATTATTAATAATAAATTTAAAAAAATACATATAAGAAATTATTTGTTTTATTAAGAACTCATTTGGGTAATGAGTAATTTTTGTTCAGTCAACGCGCAATGTAGGTATAAAAAACAAATGGGCTAATCAAGCATGCAATCAAGCCAGGCTTTTCATCGAATTCAAGGACATAATGTGCCACCCCCTAAAAGCAGGCAACAGAAAATGGCTTGTAAAACGGGCTGTAAGACAACAATTGAAAAGAATTACCTCCTAAACCGAGTACAAAGCACACACGCACTTTGGATTGCAAAAGGCACATACAAATGTATGCAAAATGCTTTTTTGGCAAAGAGGCCAGCACACGACTACTTAAGGCTCTAACCTCGAATTGGGCGAGAGTTTTGAAGGGGAAGTGCTGGAATTTTGGAAAAGGGAACGCCGGCGGCAAAACGTAAACTCTTCAATAATTGAACGTGTAGTCATGAGGAAGCGATAAAATCGAATTGCTTCCTTAATGTGTGAAATTGATACAGGAAACAATTTTCCACATTGTTATGGCTCGCACATGGTGCAAAAGAAAAAGCCAAAGGCATTGGCATTGGCATTGCCACTTTCGCATCGTAGTATCTTCATCGGCGACATAGGCCAGCCATCAGTTGGAGCCCCTCAGTGGAGATTACTCTACATCTGCACTTGGAAAGTAATTCCCCTTTGATCTGGGAAACTAATCTCAACAATTGAAAAAACTGCTGCAAGGTTGGTTATATTAAAGCCACATAATATTTTGAGCTTGACTATTGAACTTGACTATTGTATCATGTACAATATCAATTAAAATAATCAAATTTCTTTGACTCAATCTATTCTTTTCACTTAATCGACTAAATCATTGTTAAGTAATATTACTAAATATATTTAAAGGTTTAGACTGCTTGGCATTTTGTCAAGTGCACCGCGCGAGTTCGATCCAAGTGATTCTGGCCACACAAGAGAAGGGCTCAACTGACTCAAAGCCGGGCTAAATATTATATTTCAAGGACCTAGTCTATTGTACATCTCCCTTCGTTGGTGGTTCGTATCCTCTTCATTCCCCCCAGTTGCGGTCCACGGTCCATCAGTGCTTGCAAATATGCTTTTGAATTGGTTTACGGCCATTGGAGCGCGCACATTAGAGGAGCAGAAGCGCCAGGACCCAGGGATCTGGGAGCCGGGATTCGTTTCATATACCTCCCCGATTGTATGACCAGCAGCACCGCTCCTTGATGCTCCGCCGTTCTCGGCGAGCTTTTGCTAATGGCGTGGCTAACACGATTTGCGGCTGGAACAGCCACTGAAAATCAGCACTAAAACTGCAGTACGCAAAAATAATCTTTTTTATCAGTTGGAAAATGTTAATCATATATCACTTTCTATTGTTCAATGTAAATAACTTTTCAGAACTTTTATTTTTTTAGGGTAATTTGTATAGAAAGTTTGTGAGAAAGTTTTCTTGACAATAAAAATATTTCGCCAAGTGTAGACAAAGACCGTGATTTTCATTGCGATGGATGGCGAGTGCGGGGAAGAATCCTCGCAGCTTCTTGTGGTGCGGCGCCGGCCGATGAAAATGATGAGCCAAATGCAATGCCTGATCAAACATTCCGATTGGTTGGATGCCACGCAATGTCCTGGACATCCTGGCCTGAAACCAAAAGGTTCAGTTCGGTTCAGTTCAGTTCAGGAGCCGCTGTTTCTAATACGCGTCAATTGCGAGCGGCGTGCAAGCCGAGAATATTAACAGCGCGTACAACGACGGCAACAGCGGCAGTAACAACAACCTGGCTAAAAACATTGTTAACTCGCTGAGAGCCGTGTGCCGTTTACATAGCTCGCTGCACTGCGGAGGGTCCTGGCAATTCCCACGGAGAGACGCAGAGTCGCAGGACTCAGGATGGGGGGCCAAGGATGGCAAGACGACGCGACGTTGCGCGACAATTTTCCGCTTGAATTACGCTCCCGGTTCATGCTTCGTTTGTACAACCCGCGAGGGGGTGGAAAATGGTTGGGAGAGTGGGCGATGGGTGACAGGTGAAAATCGCGAAAGAGCGGGCGGATGTCAGGGAAAAAATAAATAAGCGGTAGCAAATTTCCATTTTTGCCAGGCCAAAGCGAAAGCCACTCCTCAGGGAGGATGTACTGGATCACGCACCATACGCTTAGCTAGAAACCAGCTGAAACCTTTAGTGTTTTAGCCAAATCAAAAATCATGTTTGGCAATCCATTAAAAAATTTACAATATTTAAGGGGCAGTAAACCAAAGATACAGTTTTCAATATAAGATACCAATGCGTCGCTTAATAAAGTGTCATATTTGTTATAAATATGTTTGAATGACATGCTAATTTTTCTAAAATTTATATAAACCGTACATAAATACTCTTAATAGGGATTTTTCATTCAGTGTAGTGAGCAGGTGCGACAGGATTCGCGACAATCGACGGTTGCTTCTTTGACTCCTGCTGCCTGGACCTCCAGGACCTCCTGTACCTCCTCCAATAACACAGGGGCCTCCGTTTCCCCTGCCGCTCCTCGCCTGCTTTACACTAATTCTCCCCAGAGATAAGCCCTATGCAAATAATGAAAAACTATAAAAACTCATGTGCGGCCAAGCGCAGTGAAAAGCGAGGGGGGAAAGGCGTGGTGGGGGTGGTCACAGGAATCTGGTTTCAGACAACCGGGACGTTGAGAATGAGCCATGGAAATAATATCAGGAAAATAAAAATGTGCAAAAGGGCGGAAAATAATTCAACTAAACAATGTACACGTATTTACATAAATGGATGAAGCCGCTATATTCAATTACCCAGCTTAAAGGAGTTGACATGGAGGGGGAAACAAAAGCGAGAAAATGTTTTGGCTCAAGGTGAACGCGCTAAGCGGCTACTTTACGAGTAGTATTACTTTTTCCTGGCCAATTGGTTTTCCGAGTAGAGGTATCAATAAAATGCGCTGTCTTTATAGTAGATAATTGACCATACTTTTTGTACATTTTGCTGAAAGAACTTAAGTAAGTATGTATACTGACTTAATTGTAACTAATGTAACTATGAAGAACCATGAAGTAATTCATTTAAGGACATAATGGTAAGCTCCTGATATAAGCTGCTGTCATCTATACTGACAAATAATACTAAACGACATTTCCTATGCAATAATTTGCATGAAACTTTAATAAAATAATTCGCAACATGCTGTCTGTTTGCTTAAAGTATTGCGTGGCACTTGCGGCCTTGAGAACATTTGCCATTTGGCTATAAAATTGGCCATTTTATGGGAGGAACCCGTTGGCCTGGAAGATCTTCGGCATCAGCACGCACAGAGACAATATCAATGGCCAATGTAATGCGCGCATATAAAATGACGGCAAACATTTAGAAATGTATTGGGACTATAAAGATTTTACACAAGACCAAGAAACGAAAATCGAAATCTAATAAAAATTTCCATTTTTCTATGCGCAGTTAACTTTATGCGACACTTGTTTGTGTGCGTGTGCAAAGTGTTAAGTGCAGACGCACACACTCTCACTCAAAAACACTCACACATCGGACAACAGGCCAAAGGGCAAACTTTTGTTTCTCAGTTGCAAAACGCCTCGCCTTTTCATTCCCACCCTTTTCCCTTGCTTTCCCTCATTTCCCAGCGATCCCCTTTTCCCGGCGATATCTTTCCCTCATTTCATAAAATCGCAGTAGGCACGCACCACCGCCAAAATGTGGGGCACAGTGGTGCTGATGGGGAAAGTTCTTGAGGGATAATCGGGATTTAAGTTACGATACTGGGAAGAAAATAGTATTACACTTTTCGTAACAAAATTATGGGGAAGCAAACTTGTATTTAATAATTATATGGAAAACACCTTTAGTTTGTTTTCATGGGTTCTCATTTACGCTTATAAGCCCCCAATTTTTTTTTTTATTTATTTGGGGACTTTCTGAATTGTACAATCACTGTGCCACTGTTTTTCCCAGTAAATCGCTTACGGCTTACGCACACATGCAGCCGGACAATTTAAATATATGTGTATGTGTTGCCATAGATATATATTTCCTTTATCTTGGGTAAACTTTTAAACTTTTTTAAAACGCCGCGCCAAAGCCGAAATGAAAGAATGCCAGACACACTTCACAAGCTTTTGTTTTTAGGACCAGGGGCGGCGGGAAAACGGCTGCGGAAAAGGGTGGCCCGATAAGGGGGCGGGGCAGAAGGCCATTTTCAACGTTGAAAGCCATTTTGCACGCCGGCAAGCATTATTTGGTAAAGAATATGCCCAGAGCAATGCACATAGATCCAGCTAAAAAGCGCCAGATCCTGGAGGGGGATATTGTAAGCGAAGGGAAGGGAGGGGAAGGAATGGAAAGGGAAAGGGAAGGGGAAGGGAACGGAGGTGGAAGTGCTGCTGTGGCTGTGTGCGAAAAAGTATGTGCAAACTTTCGTAATTTATGTCATACGAAGTGTTAACCGCATGATGGCTGCACGCCGGATTGGATTTACATTGCCAAAGCTCGAGCAGTCGAAACTTCAACGGCTACGGCGACGACAACTCCGACTCGGGCTCCAGCTCCGGAATACAGACCATGGTCTACGGCCACAGCCATGTCCTGCTCCGGAAGTAGAACTTTCTTTCGCACCCTAAGTGGGTATGATAGACTAGGCGGTAGGTATCTTATGCATTACATCAGTATTACCCGAAGTAAATCTATTCTAATAATTAAAGTAAAACTACTTAAGCATATGATATATTTGATAATAATGTTAAAAATAATTTTAAAAATAAATCATTTAATAAACAATCAAAAAAAATTTATTTTGTGATTTACGATTATTGAGAAAGTGCATAAAGTTTAGCTAGGGAGACCATACAAAAATAAATGTTCATAAATTTAAATTTAATTAAAGTAGTGATTTTATTGGCTTTCAGAGTTTTCTTTGTATAATTTTTCCGTAAATGCTTTGGACCACACCTGTATAGCCATGTTACACGCTCAAGTTTAACTAGTAGTAATTAAGTATTTTGTTGTGCGATTGCTTATAGGGCATTTTGAATATTCGTTTCCGTTCCCCGCTCGCTTTGGTTCATGCTGCAAGTTACAACTTTTCATTGGCGATAACTTGAGTTGCAGGGCAGCTCCTGCGGCTTGGCTTTGTGTGGCCGCCTAATTGTTTTCAATTTAATGACCAGGCAGGAGATCAAATTAAATTTGTGTCCCGAGAGCTGGTCACGTTTTAGAGGGCCTGCCACGCCCACTTGACCCTCCTCATGATGCGGCGCCTACTGGAAGCCGGTTAAGTAAATAAATAAATGTCCATTTAGTTGCGCCCTTTTTGTGTATTTTATTTAACTTTTTGGCGGAATTCCCTTTGTACCGGCCGCAGCATGTTCTTAACCTTTTTTTTTGTTTTTGCGGTCCTCGGGCAAAGGAACTTCTTTCTTTTTGGACCCATGGGCGGTCCGTTTACGAATTTGTATCTAATTTTGCATCGAGTGTCTGTGATTAATTGCCCTTCAATTTTCCGAAAATTATTTACAAAAAAAGACAGATACCACACAACAAAACCGGATGAAAGGCAGAAAGGAAGCCGACCCCAATGCGTCGGTATCTGTATCTGTATCTGTATCTGTATCTGTATCTGTATCCAATAACATTTGAATGGGCAAAGTTTTTTGCACGAGCATGAAGTTGGCAATTTGTAATTTTCCTGCTTCTCCGTTTGGCGGGCGAATGGCTGGCGGTGTAATAAAAAAGGGACTTTATGCCAAATTTAATTAGGCGCAAAGCGAGCAGACCAAAAAGACGGAGTGAAAAACGAGCGGATGACTTCGATTTGAAATGTTGCCAAAAGAGCGCAAATTATTTTTGGGGCTCGTCTTTGAAAAGGGTTGACTTTCGACTCGCTGTTCATTCATTTCTATTTTATTTCCACTTTTTTTTCCTTGCTGGCCGGCAATTTAAAAATGTTTAAAGAGCCCATGAATCAAAGTCTGTGAGCTAATATCCACCCGTTCAGGCCAGTTCGTTCGGTAGCTTTTTATTATTCGCTCAATATTTCATGACAGCTCCGGCAAATTGCTCATACGTCATGTGGGCCGCATGAATAAGGTAACGCGGTGCCTGCAATTTGCCGTTAATAAGTTGAACAATTCCGAGTGCGATTTCTGGCTTGATTTCTGGTCAGCCAGAGAGTGTGTGCGGGTGTGTGTGTGCTGGTGTGTATGCGCTGGTGTGTGTGTGTCTGCGAAAGAACAACAGCATTAAATTGCCAGCAATTACGTTTTTATTGTGCTAAAATGCACCTGTGCATATTCCTGATGGCGCAATTTCGAACAAAAACAAACGACATCGGAAAGAACAACATTGCATGGTCGACGGCGGACCAAGGTGGTTCTGTGGGTGGTGGGTGTTGGGTGGTGGGTGGTGGGCAGTGGGCAGTAGTGGGTGGATCACCCGATCGGTGGCTGTGGGTGGCTGCAAGAAAACCAACAACTGTGGTAACAGTAGAATAACAGTAGCTGGCCCCCACCACAAAACGAAGGTTTTAGAAACGCGTGCCGGACATGGAACAAAACAGTTGAGATCACAATAATAGCAGTGCAACTGTAAGTATTCCAGTTAACACAAATAAGCCTTTATTATTTACATTGTGAATGCAAACAAATATCTGCAGTCTCCCTCAAAGCATTTTAACATATATTTCAATATAAGCTATTAATTCACTTCAGCATTGAATCTTCATTATAATTTATATTACAGGTAAACACGTGCAGGGTGTCAAAATAAATGCCATGATTTGGGAATGATGAACTACTTTTAGTAAAACAAATCGGAATCAGTATGCTAATCAAGCGGCAAAAGCACCAAGTCAAATTATATCAATGAGGTGTGTTTGGTCTATCAGCACCCATCTATCTATTTACTAGCTTTTTGCCTACTGCTGTATATCTGCATGTGGCCAATATTAGCACAGGTAAATGTCCAAAATTAACATTGAACTTTGGCAGTGTGTTGGAGGAGCGGAGTAGCGAACCGAACCGAGCCGAGCCGAGCAGACGACTGACTCTCGAACAATATTATTGCAATTTTCCGGGCCCTGCATTGGGCTTAGTGTTAAGCTTAATGCCGGGGCCAGACATCCGACTCCCGATAACAGGATGTCCATACAACTACGGCTACAACTGCCACTGCAGCTGCAACTGATTTTGCATCTGCTCCGGCAAATGACGATGTCCGTGTCGCATATTGTGATAGGCCGGTGCCCGCATCAAGTTCAGGAAGTTTATCCAGAGTAAGGGCATGGGGTATGCGGCATGGGGCATGGAACATGGGGCATGGGGCATGGGGCATTGGGCCGAACCGCCGTCTGCTCCTGGCATGCATCACTGGCTGTGCAAACACTGGCCCCACCGGTGGAATGGTGGGTGCGGCGGTGCGTGCACGTGGAGAATGGCAATTGTTGGGCTTAGACCAAATCATACGACACAGTGGCATGATATTCAACAGAAAAGGTGCAAAATTAGGAATATTTATAAGTCGCTGTTTAAAGAATAAATTAGTAATAGCAAATATGTTGAAATATATGAAAATCGCTTATACCTAACTTGTAATAATACTGTTTGTACAAAGGTATTGGCATTACTCTATTATGTATATTCGATTAAACATGGTAGAAAATGATATTAGACAACTTCAAGGTAAATACATTGGTTCCACTGTGCAAATATCTTGTTTGTCTATCATAGATTGACTTGCTGCTGTTTGGCCACGGCAACAGTTGCCGCTCGCAGGGAAAATTCAAAGGAAGACCAACTGGCGCATCGGCTGGACGGAGAGGACTCTCGACTAGCGTCAGCGGCAGGACGAAAAGGAGCAAAAGGAGCCAAAGGAGCAGGATGAGCGACAATAGCCCAGCGCTGTTTGAACTTCATTAAGCAGCTGTAGTAGTAGCGCCACTGAAACTGGCAGATGGCGATTTAGAGGTACGGGGCCGTTCGGTTGAATGGGCGAATGGGTCAGATCATGACTTTGATTTGCGGTGACTACTCAAAAGCAGCCGCAAACGGCGCAATATTATAACATTGTTGTAGGCGGCCGAGATGCCGAAATGCCGAGATGCCTGAAAAGGACCCCATCTCCGATTTCGAATTGGTACACAACTGTTGCAGGCATAACCGCAGAATTAGCAACATTTGCGGTGCGTGGTGTGTGCGTTAAGTTGGCAAATAATGCTTAAAGTTAACGTCAGAGCCTTTTGCGGTTTGTCACTTGGTCAGGCATCGCAGCCGCCCGAGATACGTGTATCCCAAAACCCACACCAGGACACCTGAGTGCGTGTGCGGTCTGCTGGTCATTTATGCGACCATTCACTCCACTCTAAGCCTCATTTGCGAATCAATGCGTCTCGCTCGGTTTGGGGCTCAATCTTCCGACTTCGGAGTTGTCATCGGTGCCATAGTGCCTGCTCATAATTTAATATTGATTGGGTTAACAGCTGGGCATTCGTTTGGGCAGGGGACTCCCACACGGACTCCCCACTCGACGGTTACCAAGCCATTTGGTTATGTATGCAACTTATTACGTGGTCGAAAGGATTTTAGCTCCATCTCAGCTGCTTCCCAGTCCACGTCCACGTGCAGAAAATCTAGTGGCAGCATAATCGGCATAATAAGCTCAGCCAAATGGGACACTTGTTGGCCAGAGAAGTGTGTATGCGAATATTATTCATACCTACGACTGTGTACCACAGGTCAGACTTAAAGTGTTTGGATTTATTGGGAACATTTCTAGTTCATATCCGTAATGGCAGTGACTGAATGCTTTTGCACTGCCAAAAGCAAGACAGATAAAAGTTATATACAAGACCAATCTAATTTAAATTGTATGCGTTTTTTATAGTGAAAATACGTATATATAAGGAATTTTCTATTATGTAAAGTGGAAATATAATTCAATTGTGCCTTTCATTCGTATTCATACTATTTTCACTTCAAAAGCATCGTGCGCAAAAACATCAATGGCGTTTTTATTTCATAAGCTGGACATCGAAAAAATTTGCGTCTCTTTGACTTGCATACACACGTATTTTATGGCGTCATGATCTACACAGTGTTTTTGCCACTTGGACATCAGGTGGTCGGTCCATGGTGACATTTACTTTATATGTGACATAAATTAAGAGCGGTCATCCTTTGGAGGGAAGGTCCTGCTGGATCTGGTAATCAGGCATTGTTCTGCTAACAATGACTCAATTCGGGTTCAGGTACCTGGACACCGGTTAACGGCAATAACGTGCAGCTTTAATTAACTCGAAAATAAAACGAAATTAGATAGGGCGGGGGCTCGAGGGGGGTCATTATGGGGCGGGCAGGGGCTTTAACCTTACTTTTTATATTTATTAACCCCTCTGCTTGCCTTGGCCACCACAGTAACTGTAATTTCGCTTTATGACTGCAAATCACAACCGAAACATAAAGGCAGTGGCATCAGGACAACAACGCACTCAGACCAGTGAGTTGTGTGTGCGTGCACTCAGAAAAAAAGCGACATCATATTATTAGCTTCATACCGTCTCCAACTAATGAAGGCAGGACAAAACTTCATTTTAATTGCTTGTTAACGTATAAATGGCTCTTCCTAATCGAGAATTTGCATAAACTTCGTGAGATTAGTAATTTCTTCTCAGTGTGTGCACTCAATGTTAGCAACTGGACAACGCTGCGTATACGCAACCTTTTCTTATGGACAATTGATGTCTGCACTGCTCCAGTTCGCTCCGTTTTTCTGGAAAGCCATGGACCAAACAGACCGTTGTTTGCCCGCTGGTATTCAGTCCTCAGCCGTCGGTCCTCGTTGGTCGTTTGTAATGTTGTTGTTAAGTCCGGAACATGACATTAGCCATTAACTCGCTGCATGCTTGCCTTCGGTTTACATTCGGAAATAAAACACAGGCACAGGCCCAGGCACAGGAAAAATACGACGGACTGCCCTCGAAAGACAAGGGCAAACAGAGGGAATCACAGTTGAAATGAAAATGTATAAAAAAGGACATTTGAATTGGACTTATGGGACCACAACAAGCGACGCAGCATCCACAGAGCAACACACAGAAACATTTTATTCTTATTGCCCCCAGTGCTGCAGGGAAGGGTGAGAGATTGTGCAGATACATCGGGATCTGGAGGATATGGCAGGGTATCCCACTGTTCAGCAGCTCAGCGGGAAGGGCCTTCCTCCGGCTATGAGTTGTCATAGTCATGAGTCGATCCGTAGAGCAATGCACCTAGATAGCAAAAGAATGTTATTGTTCGGATTTACTGTCCTGATGAATATGAAGTATTCCATGCTATACTGATTTATAATGGTAATGAGTTGCAGGTTTTTCAAAATATTATTTATAATTATTATAATAATAACTAGCCAGATTTAAATGGAAAATCGCAAGTCAGCAATCACAATTTAATTCGAAATCACAGTTGATTCACTTACTCAACCCTGGGATTGTTAGCATGTGACCCAAAAGCAAAAGACGTGTGTGTCTAAAAATAATAACGACTTGCCAAATAAAAACAGTGATGGTAGCCCCAAAGTAAGTAGGTTGGGTTGGGTTGAAGTTGAGATTAGAGTTAGGGTTGAGGAATGGAGCTCTCGCTCGGACATTCACTCACATCCTACATATAACGTTGAGGTAGTTAAGAACAGCAAGACCAAGTCATCGAGTCGACGACTCCGGAGTTGATTTCTTTTGCGTTTCAGACTCGCCTCAATCTCCAACTTGCTAATACACTCGGGGAATTTTCTTGTTAATTAAAAAAATGTATAATATTAAAAATATATATCAGAATGGAATGATTTCAATAAGATTATAAAATGATATATTCTACTTCTAGACGACTTAGACACTTCGTCTAAGCATGTTTTTGTGAACCCACCTTTCCAACTGTCTTGTGTGTAATTTTCTTTCAGTATAAGCCTGGTCCTGTTTTCTGGTCCAGATGGTGGTCCTTGTTCGAGTCCTGTTCCTTCTCCTGGGCTGGCTGCTTGTTTTATAACCTTTTCACTTTATTTCCCTGGGGGCAGATAAAAAATGAAGAAATCCTTATCACAGCGTGTCAAGGATTTGCTTTTGTCCATTCCGCAGGACAAGCGCCTCCATAATACGCTTATTTGTAACGCATTGTGGGCGTGGCCAAGTGGGCGGCGTTGACGAATAAGCGGGTGGTGGTTGAGTAACAAGGCAGTGGGGGGAAGTGCGCAATAATGCGACTAGCAAACAAACAAAAGCAGCAGAGGCAACAAATAAAAAGTTAACGACGAGTTTGTTATGTTTATGTGGCCAACAAACAAATGGACCACATGTAACCACTGGCGAGAACGAGAAAGGTATGCGGTCAGACAAAAGAGACGGCAATACACTGAGTGGAAGAGTGGTGCCGTCGAGTAGATTGAGTGTAAGGCCAAAGTACCAAACGACCCTGACCCACCAAACAATCAACGCAAATTTCACGACAAAACGTAAAAATGCGTAAATAAATTTTATGCACCCAAACACCCCAAAATCTCCTCGTTTCTCAAAGCCTTTGGCCAACCTTCTCTTGAATAAATAATGCAAAGCAACTTAATCACATCAGCTTTATTGCTAAAGCACTTTTGCATATGAAAATTAATGGAGCCCATAAAACGACGAAAGGCATTGAAATTCATTTAGCAATTATTCAATTGAACTTTGGTGCAAAAAGAATGAAAGAATGAAACGAATTAAAGATTTTCCCAGACCTTCAGATACGATTGTATTTGGCCACTATTTGTAGCTCTGGGCAATGCTCGACCCAAGAAGGGGCTAATTAGGTCCATTAGCATAGATTGTAAGGGAACACAGGTTTGAGCATATTGGTTACCATAATCGGAGCTGGTCACATCGACGTGACTCTGACAATTTAAATGCCCCCGAGTTGGCCAGGGATGAATGAAGGGAGTCCGTCCAAGGGGAGACTCCTGGTGAAACTGGGCTGTCAAAACTATACCACAGACTATCCAAGTTATGCATGCATGTGTGACACATGGACTGACAGACGGACACATGAAATACGGGAAGTTGGTCTGTGGCAAAAGGGCATCGAGTGGGTGGGGCATGTGGAGACGGACGGGGGCAAGGGCAGAGGCAGGGGCAGTGGCAGGGGCAGGGGCAGTGGCAGGGGCAGGGGCAGGGGCAGGGGCAGGGGCAGGGGCAGGGGCATGGGCAGTGGCAGTGGCAGTGGCAGAGGCAGGGGCACAATGGCGCTGCCAGCTGATAAAGATGTCCTTCCTGTTGTGCCTGCTACTGTCGCCCTTAACTATGCAGAGCGTGCTGTCCCTACGGCGACTTTCGCTTAGGCGGCGCAAACTTTCACCACTCACTCACACACCAACACACCAACACACCAACACACTCGCATACCCGTGCACGCACTCACATCCTCACATCCTCACACTGTCACACATTCGTTAGGCTCTGGGCGGTACATCCAGATCACGTAGGCATCATTACGCCATCGGGTCTGCAACGCGCACAGTGTCCGGGATTTGGGCTTAACACATATGCAGTAGCCCAGGCTCTTAGGATTATTTGGGCTGTGATATTGAAAATCCTGCCAATTTATTTGGTTCAGAAAAAAATTCCGGACGAGTATAATATTTAGCTCAATAATATTATAATTTTTTCAATTATTCTTGTAAAGTTAGAGAATTTCTCACTACTTTAGAATAAAGATTTATTTTCTACACCATACTTGTAGTACCTTTATGAACTACACACAGCTAACTACAGCTTAATCTCAAGTAATTTCAGTGTATTTCTTTCGCACTGGCGCCTCGTGTGTGTGTGTGTGTGTGTGTGGTGTGAATTTGGCTGGCGAGCCCCAAAAATGTTGCAAATAAAAACACGCCCACACACTCTCCGCATTGCTGGGCTCCTTTGATGGCGCTGATGACTTCATTAGAGCCGCTCTATCAGTGCAAATGGGCCGGCGTCATCAGCATAGGAGATGCGCTGGAGCAGGACGGGATTGTGGGTGCGTCCAGGAGCGGAGCAGAACGTGCCCACCCGGCAAAGTAGCGAGTTAGGAGCCCGAAAGCAGACCGCAAAAGTCGTCGACCAGTGGTCAGCAGTTGAGTGCATTACGCCTGCCGGCGAGTTCATTAGCAATGGGCCGTGGGTCATTAGGCCACTGTCACTGCAATGAACTTCGGGCCAGGTCTTTAATGGGAAACACAAAGCCCAAAGGGAACGGCAGGGAAGGGAAGCGAAGCGAAGGGAAGCGCCTTCAGGCAAACTCATTCGGGCCAGCTGCAGTCGGGAAAAATAGATTGGCACGCTTCATTGCAGGCGCATCGAACAGTGGGCTCACTGTACAGTAGTCAGTGCTCCAGACAAACACATATGCACGTACGGCTAATACGCCAAACATGCTTACGCCAATAAGTCGTCATCCTGCCAACGCTTATTGCCAACTTGCCCAAATCTTATTGCCTGTCTTCTGTGCAACCAAGACCCGACAAAGCCAGACAAAATTCAGACTGACGATGGAGGCTGCCCCGAAAGCGGAGGCACTGAGAGAAAAGACCTTAAATAATACTGTAAGCTGCAAGAAAACAAGCTGCATTTGTGCAATTTTAAAAAAACGAACTTGCATTCTTTTGTAAATAGTGCCACAAATCTTTCCATTTAGTTGTAAAGCTGTTCTAAAATTAGAGTTATAGCTAATTGTTTTGTGTTTCTTAAGGTGTTCCGGTATGCGGCTCTCTGCAAGGCTGATACGCCGGATTGGACCAGCACTTTTCGATAACTTCTTTATGCAACTTTTTATCTATTTGCAACTACATAGAGCTCAGCTCTTTCAGGCTCCCCACGACCTGCAGTTTTTTTCGCCGAGGAATCAAACGCATTACGTACAAAGCGCCGGCAAGCTGGATTTCAATGATTTTATTTTTGCGCATTTTCCAGTTTCTTTTTTGGGGTAATGAAGGATATTGAAAGAGCTCTCGCCAGGACTCGGCAGGGGTCGAGATGTGGATTTGCGATACGGCGAGCGGAGCAGAAAGAAAAACTGTTACCTGTGGTCGAAGCTATTACTACGAAGAGTCCTTTACAGAACTTTGCACATTTGAGTTTGTTTGACTGGCTGGAATGGGTTGAATGGGTTGACTGGGTGTTGCAGGCAGGGGGAGAAAAGTTCTGATGCTGATGGATTCTACAATTATGTTGAGTGGCTACCAACGAGCTCGGAACTCACAACTGAGGACGAGGACAATAATTAGAGCTAGAAACTTTAAGCAGTTGCCTTCGCTGGCTCCATTTTCAATTCTTTTTTTGGGGTTTCTACCAGGTTCTTTTTCAACGCAAAAATACATTGTCAGAGAAGCAATTTACGGATCAAGCTGGAATAAATTGTTCTAGAAATCCTTAAGCCTATACATATTAATTAGCAGATGAGCCAAGCAGCGTATCTTTTCACACAGTGAATCTCTTACGCTGTCTTCAAGCCGCTCCTGCGGATGGTTATTCAATTTGCAAATGTTTTCGGGGCTACAAAGCTGATGGAATACTGCAGCGATTATGCTGGTGCGCTGAGCATAAAAGGACGTACACGTATGTACTACACATGTACATGTACATGTACATGTACAGTATGTATGTATACTTATATTTGCCGACTTAGACTGAAGGATTCCGGAATTTCCTTTCCTTTTAGTCGACCGCCGGCAAATTGAAGCGCGTAATTAAAAATTAATACCAAAGCAGACGTTCACCACATATGCGGTCTGCTTTTCTGTTTTTCCTTTTTTCTGTTTTTCAGTAACTCTGTCTGCACTTTTCTGCGCACTTTTATTTGGGGTTTCACTTTGTTTGTGGAATTAGAGTGGGTCTCGATTGGGTGAAGAATGCCCCACAATCTGAGAGTTCTGGCTTATAATTGAACTTCAAATAATTTGCTAATTGTGTTCGCATTCATTTAAGTTATTATGAGACAGTCGTGCTAAATTATCGTTAAAAATTTAAAACACATTCAATATCTAAAACAAGCAAAACCAGCAAAACTCTAAGCAAATAATAGCTCACGATTAGCAGGCGAATATGACACCGATTTAATTATTTCGAATGCATTCAAATTTGTTGCGTTCTGTTTAATTTGAATTTAAAATGATTTAACCAGTCGCTTTCGTTCATTGGCATTCCTGTGCAGTTATGCATGGCATACAATTAAAATTAATTATTTGCCATTGTTGCGAGCAGCATTGACTAATTGTTAACAATTTTCTCCCAGCCCAATTTTTGCAATCGCCACCCAAACTCCCAGCCCCCCCCAAAAAGTCCAGGTGCGAGATTTCACGTTGCCATGACAGAATGTCGACCGGATCGCGCCATTATGATACATTTACTACATGAATGCAATGAAAACTGGTCTCTAATTAATTTACAATGCGCAACGCGCACGCCAAACTCATTACAATCCGTCCCGGGCGGAGATAAAGAGATTGGCGGAAGACATCGCCGGAAGATGGGGCATAATTTCGGATCCGAGTGGGTTGCTAATTAATTCAATGAACGCCAAACATTATTAATTATTCATAATCAAATATGCAATTGCCTCGCTTGTCGTCGCCGCCGGATGACAGGCCCCCCAAAACATCGCGTGAGTCCCATTGGAGACCGAGGTGTGAGTCCAAATCATGGGGGATGCATATCAATGGAGCGTCTGTGAGCTTCCACACTCTAGATTTGAAAGGGGGGCCTAATCACCAGCTTACATGATTACCCATAAGGCATTAGGGCCTATTGTACTGTGGATTTAAGATTTGGCATTCTAAATGAATGTTGAATGATCGAAAGCCGCTGAAATTTCCATTTCAAGTTGTTTGCTTGATTTGTTTTGTGTTTGCATGTACCATCCTCAAGAATATATTCCTTATTACCCATAGGGTGCTCATGAAGAATACCTTTCTACTTTCTAGTTTAATATTATATATACTTTAAGCAGCTGCACTCCACCCATTTTATTGTTTGGTAATACCGGGTGAGGCTATTCAGTCACTGGGCCAAAACAAAACCTAGGCCCTGGCCAAAACCCAGATGCCCAACCTCTGACCCACTGGACAGATGTTGGTAATGCCGCAAAATCTGCAACGTCCATCCGCTTTTGGGTGGGCGAAAGGGTCAGCACTCGGAATCCGGAGTGGGTGAGGTCATGTGGGTGGTATCGGTTGCCACCCCCTTGGCGGCGTCGGCGGTGTTTGCAGCTTTCTGCATTTGCAGCGGTGCAATTTATGCAAATTGCTTTCAATTTGCTTAGTCCATTGCTTTGTGCGCCAATTTTCAGCCGACTCGTGCCGATTGCAAGCTAAAAATGCAGCATCAATGGCGTGGAGGGAGTGCTACATGCGGTTGTATCTGCCACATTTCGTTATCGCTTTCGGAGGCGTTAAATTAGGCGTGCCAATCCATATCCAGGGATATGGATATGCCCCAAGTTCCCATCACCGTCGTCATTATGGTATTTGGATGGCCAAAGGGGATATTTTCCACAGTTCCTTTTTGCATGTTGTTTTGAAGATGAAAAAATTCATAATCATCTCGATCTCAACTATGACCAACGAATTTGCCTTTGAGAAGATGATTTTTAGATTTTGTTTTCTTAAATACCATTTATACAAAGATGTTTTTTCATAGCCCCTGCATTGTTTGACCAGCAAATCAAGGAGCGTAAGGAAATTTGATTTCTTCTGGCATTCTGCATTCCATTTTCGGCAGGACATAACCATTTTCCCCTCTTTGCAAATCGGAACAGGAACGTGTCAACTGCATTAGAGAAACGCCTACAATGGGCTTGCAGATCCCAAGAAAATTCACATTTGCAACAGCTCAAATTTCCGGCCCAGCAGGCCCGCCCTCCAAAATGCTCCTATTCGTACGAGCTCGCAATTTTAACATACAACATTCGGATGCCTGGGCATCTGCACCTGCCTCAATAAAGCCTTCACCTGCAGACAGGCGGCAGGACAACAAAGGATCCCACAGCAGGAACAGGAACAAGAGCCTCACACCGGCTTGAAATGTTGCTGTTGTTACTGATGCAGTACCAACTTCACACCAGCACAGTGATTACAATGGCCGAAAAACTTCCATCAATTTGGCCCTGGTGTGTAATTAGAAACTAATTGGAAAAAATCCACAAATTTGCCATAAAAATGTGCATTTTGTAGTCAAAACTGTGAGATTTTTTGGTTTAAGTTACCAGGCGAACAGGAATTACAGAAGGTGACCAACGATCAATTGGTTGCTTGGTTTTCAGTAGAAACCTACTACTGATTGTGATCGCCTGGTGCCAAATATCGAGAAATCCACAAATTTGTCATTGGTTTTCAGTAGAAACCTGCTACTGAGTATGATCATTTTAATCATAACTTGGTTAAAAATGATCATAAACATGAAAGAATAACTGTTTTGAGCAGCTAATTACCAATGCTAACGATCCCTATCACTTTTTGATTATTTTATGATCAAAATTTGAAAAAACGGATTTTGGCAAAAATTAAAATATTTTTTATTGGCATTTTAATCATAACTTGGCTAAAAATGATCATAAACATGAAAGAATAACTGTTTTGAGCAGCTAATTACCAATGCTAACGATCCCTATCACTTTTTGACGGATTTTGGGAAATTCGTTTTTGGGTCGATTTTCGCATTTTTTGTAAGGGGTAACATCATTAAAATTTGCCAAAAATGGCCAAAAAATTGAGTTCCAACTTTTAAACACAGTTTGATGGGAAATTAAACTACGAACGCAACGAGGTATACCATTCCGAATTCAGACAATTATTTTTAGAGTTGTTGCAAAAAAACTGATTATTTTATGATCAAAATTTGAAAAAACGGATTTTGGCAAAATATACAATATTTTTTATTGGCATTTTAATCATAGCTTGGCTAAAAATGATCATAAACATGAAAGCATAACTGTTTTGAGCAGCTAATTACCAATGCTAACGATCCCTATCACTTTTTGACGGATTTTGGGAAATTCGTTTTTGAGTCGATTTTCGCATTTTTTGTAAGGGGTAACATCATTAAAATTTGCAAAAATGGCCAAGAAATTGAGTTCCAACTTTTAAACACAGTTTGATGGGAAATTAAACTACGAACGCAACGAGGTATACCATTCCGAATTCAGACAATTATTTTTAGAGTTGTTGCAAAAAAACGGATTATTTTATGATCAAAATTTGAAAAAACGGATTTTGGCAAAAAATATAATATTTTTTATTGGCATTTTAATCATAACTTGGCTAAAAATGATCATAAACATGAAAGAATAACTGTTTTGAGCAGCTAATTACCAATGCTAACGATCCCTATCACTTTTTGACGGATTTTGGGAAATTCGTTTTTGGGTCGATTTTCGCATTTTTTGTAAGGGGTAACATCATTAAAATTTGCAAAAATGGCCAAGAAATTGAGTTCCAACTTTTAAACACAGTTTGATGGGAAATTAAACTACGAACGCAACGAGGTATACCATTCCGAATTCAGACAATTATTTTTAGAGTTGTTGCAAAAAAACTGATTATTTTATGATCAAAATTTGAAAAAACGGATTTTGGCAAAATATACAATATTTTTTATTGGCATTTTAATCATAGCTTGGCTAAAAATGATCATAAACATGAAAGAATAACTGTTTTGAGCAGCTAATTACCAATGCTAACGATCCCTATCACTTTTTGACGGATTTTGGGAAATTCGTTTTTGAGTCGATTTTCGCATTTTTTGTAAGGGGTAAAATCATTAAAATTTGCCAAAAATGGCCAAAAAATTGAGTTCCAACTTTTAAGCACAGTTTGATGGGAAATTAAACTACGAACGCAACGAGGTATACCATTCCGAATTCAGACAATTATTTTTAGAGTTGTTGCAAAAAAACTGATTATTTTATTTTGCCAAAAATGGCCAAGAAATTGAGTTCCAACTTTTAAACACAGTTTGATGGGAAATTAAACTACGAACGCAACGAGGTATACCATTCCGAATTCAGACAATTATTTTTAGAGTTGTTGCAAAAAAACTGATTATTTTATGATCAAAAATTGAAAAAACGGATTTTGGCAAAAATTAAAATATGTTTTATTGGCATTTTAATCATAACTTGGCTAAAAATGATCATAAACATGAAAGAATAACTGTTTTGAGCAGCTAATTACCAATGCTAACTATCCCTATCACTTTTTGACGGATTTTGGGAAATTCGTTTTTGAGTCGATTTTCGCATTTTTTGTAAGGGGTAACATCATTAAAATTTGCAAAAATGGCCAAGAAATTGAGTTCCAACTTTTAAACACAGTTTGATGGGAAATTAAACTACGAACGCAACGAGGTATACCATTCCGAATTCAGACAATTATTTTTAGAGTTGTTGCAAAAAAACTGATTATTTTATGATCAAAATTTGAAAAAACGGATTTTGGCAAAAATATAATATTTTTTATTGGCATTTTAATCATAACTTGGCTAAAAATGATCATAAACATGAAAGAATAACTGTTTTGAGCAGCTAATTACCAATGCTAACGATCCCTATCACTTTTTGACAGATTTTGGGAAATTCGTTTTTGAGTCGATTTTCG
Source organism: Drosophila orena (assembly GCA_005876975.1). NCBI lineage: Eukaryota > Metazoa > Arthropoda > Insecta > Diptera > Drosophilidae > Drosophila > Drosophila orena. The sequence goes on along the minus strand of VCKV01000282.1, from coordinate 16,633,506 downwards.
CATTTTTTGTAAGGGGTAACATCATTAAAATTTGCCAAAAATGGCCAAAAAATTGAGTTCCAACTTTTAAACACAGTTTGATGGGAAATTAAACTACGAACGCAACGAGGTATACCATTCCGAATTCAGACAATTATTTTTAGAGTTGTTGCAAAAAAACTGATTATTTTATTTTGCCACAAATGGCCAAGAAATTGAGTTCCAACTTTTAAACACAGTTTGATGGGAAATTAAACTACGAACGCAACGAGGTATACCATTCCGAATTCAGACAATTATTTTTAGAGTTGTTGCAAAAAAACTGATTATTTCATGATCAAAATTTGAAAAAACGGATTTTGGCAAAAATATAATATTTTTTATTGGCATTTTAATCATAACTTGGCTAAAAATGATCATAAACATGAAAGAATAACTGTTTTGAGCAGCTAATTACCAATGCTAACGATCCCTATCACTTTTTGACGGATTTTGGGAAATTCGTTTTTGAGTCGATTTTCGCATTTTTTGTAAGGGGTAACATCATTAAAATTTGCCAAAAATGGCCAAAAAATTGAGTTCCAACTTTTAAACACAGTTTGATGGGAAATTAAACTACGAACGCAACGAGGTATACCATTCCGAATTCAGACAATTATTTTTAGAGTTGTTGCAAAAAAACTGATTATTTTATGATCAAAATTTGAAAAAACGGATTTTGGCAAAAATATAATATTTTTTATTGGCATTTTAATCATAACTTGGCTAAAAATGATCATAAACATGAAAGAATAACTGTTTTGAGCAGCTAATTACCAATGCTAACGATCCCTATCACTTTTTGACAGATTTTGGGAAATTCGTTTTTGAGTCGATTTTCGCATTTTTTGTAAGGGGTAACATCATTAAAATTTGCCAAAAATGGCCAAAAAATTGAGTTCCAACTTTTAAACACAGTTTGATGGGAAATTAAACTACGAACGCAACGAGGTATACCATTCCGAATTCAGACAATTATTTTTAGAGTTGTTGCAAAAAAACTGATTATTTTATTTTGCCACAAATGGCCAAGAAATTGAGTTCCAACTTTTAAACACAGTTTGATGGGAAATTAAACTACGAACGCAACGAGGTATACCATTCCGAATTCAGACAATTATTTTTAGAGTTGTTGCAAAAAAACTGATTATTTTATGATCAAAATTTGAAAAAACGGATTTTGGCAAAAATATAATATTTTTTATTGGCATTTTAATCATAACTTGGCTAAAAATGATCATAAACATGAAAGAATAACTGTTTTGAGCAGCTAATTACCAATGCTAACGATCCCTATCACTTTTTGACGGATTTTGGGAAATTCGTTTTTGAGTCGATTTTCGCATTTTTTGTAAGGGGTAACATCATTAAAATTTGCCAAAAATGGCCAAAAAATTGAGTTCCAACTTTTAAACACAGTTTGATGGGAAATTAAACTACGAACGCAACGAGGTATACCATTCCAAATTCAGACAATTATTTTTAGAGTTGTTGCTAAAAAACGGATTATTTTATGATCAAAATTTGAAAAAACGGATTTTGGCAAAAAATATAATATTTTTTATTGGCATTTTAATCATAACTTGGCTAAAAATGATCATAAACATGAATGAATAACTGTTTTGAGCAGCTAATTACCAATGCTAACGATCCCTATCACTTTTTGACGGATTTTGGGAAATTCGTTTTTGGGTAGATTTTCGCATTTTTTGTAAGGGGTAACATCATTAAAATTTGCCAAAAATGGCCAAGAAATTGAGTTCCAACTTTTAAACACAGTTTGATGGGAAATTAAACTACGAACGCAACGAGGTATACCATTCCGAATTCAGACAATTATTTTTAGAGTTGTTGCAAAAAAACTGATTATTTTATGATCAAAATTTGAAAAAACGGATTTTGGCAAAAATATAATATTTTTTATTGGCATTTTAATCATAACTTGGCTAAAAATGATCATAAACATGAAAGAATAACTGTTTTGAGCAGCTAATTACCAATGCTAACGATCCCTATCACTTTTTGACGGATTTTGGGAAATTCGTTTTTGGGTCGATTTTCGCATTTTTTGTAAGGGGTAACATCATTAAAATTTGCCAAAAATGGCCAAAAAATTGAGTTCCAACTTTTAAACACAGTTTGATGGGAAATTAAACTACGAACGCAACGAGGTATACCATTCCGAATTCAGACAATTATTTTTAGAGTTGTTGCAAAAAAACTGATTATTTTATGATCAAAATTTGAAAAAACGGATTTTGGCAAAAATATAATATTTTTTATTGGCATTTTAATCATAACTTGGCTAAAAATGATCATAAACATGAAAGAATAACTGTTTTGAGCAGCTAATTACCAATGCTAACGATCCCTATCACTTTTTGACGGATTTTGGGAAATTCGTTTTTGAGTCGATTTTCGCATTTTTTGTAAGGGGTAACATCATTAAAATTTGCCAAAAATGGCCAAAAAATTGAGTTCCAACTTTTAAACACAGTTTGATGGGAAATTAAACTACGAACGCAACGAGGTATACCATTCCGAATTCAGACAATTATTTTTAGAGTTGTTGCAAAAAAACGGATTATTTTATGATCAAAATTTGAAAAAACGGATTTTGGCAAAAAATATAATATTTTTTATTGGCATTTTAATCATAACTTGGCTAAAAATGATCATAAACATGAAAGAATAACTGTTTTGAGCAGCTAATTACCAATGCTAACGATCCCTATCACTTTTTGACGGATTTTGGGAAATTCGTTTTTGGGTCGATTTTCGCATTTTTTGTAAGGGGTAACATCATTAAAATTTGCCAAAAATGGCCAAAAATTGAGTTCCAACTTTTAAACACAGTTTGATGGGAAATTAAACTACGAACGCAACGAGGTATACCATTCCGAATTCAGACAATTATTTTTAGAGTTGTTGCAAAAAAACTGATTATTTTATGATCAAAATTTGAAAAAACGGATTTTGGCAAAAATATAATATTTTTTATTGGCATTTTAATCATAACTTGGCTAAAAATGATCATAAACATGAAAGAATAACTGTTTTGAGCAGCTAATTACCAATGCTAACGATCCCTATCACTTTTTGACGGATTTTGGGAAATTCGTTTTTGAGTCGATTTTCGCATTTTTTGTAAGGGGTAACATCATTAAAATTTGCCAAAAATGGCCAAAAAATTGAGTTCCAACTTTTAAACACAGTTTGATGGGAAATTAAACTACGAACGCAACGAGGTATACCATTCCGAATTCAGACAATTATTTTTAGAGTTGTTGCAAAAAAACGGATTATTTTATGATCAAAATTTGAAAAAACGGATTTTGGCAAAAAATATAATATTTTTTATTGGCATTTTAATCATAACTTGGCTAAAAATGATCATAAACATGAAAGAATAACTGTTTTGAGCAGCTAATTACCAATGCTAACGATCCCTATCACTTTTTGACGGATTTTGGGAAATTCGTTTTTGGGTCGATTTTCGCATTTTTTGTAAGGGGTAACATCATTAAAATTTGCCAAAAATGGCCAAAAAATTGAGTTCCAACTTTTAAACACAGTTTGATGGGAAATTAAACTACGAACGCAACGAGGTATACCATTCCGAATTCAGACAATTATTTTTAGAGTTGTAGCAAAAAAACGGATTATTTTATGATCAAAATTTGAAAAAACGGATTTTGGCAAAAATTAAAATATTTTTATTGGCATTTTAATCATAACTTGGCTAAAAATGATCATAAACATGAAAGAATAACTGTTTTGAGCAGCTAATTACCAATGCTAACGATCCCTATCACTTTTTGACGGATTTTGGGAAATTCGTTTTTGAGTCGATTTTCGCATTTTTTGTAAGGGGTAACATCATTAAAATTTGCAAAAATGGCCAAGAAATTGAGTTCCAACTTTTAAACACAGTTTGATGGGAAATTAAACTACGAACGCAACGAGGTATACCATTCCGAATTCAGACAATTATTTTTAGAGTTGTTGCAAAAAAACTGATTATTTTATTTTGCCAAAAATGGCCAAAAAATTGAGTTCCAACTTTTAAACACAGTTTGATGGGAAATTAAACTACGAACGCAACGAGGTATACCATTCCGAATTCAGACAATTATTTTTAGAGTTGTAGCAAAAAAACTGATTATTTTATGATCAAAATTTGAAAAAACGGATTTTGGCAAAAAATATAATATTTTTTATTGGCATTTTAATCATAACTTGGCTAAAAATGATCATAAACATGAAATAATAACTGTTTTGAGCAGCTAATTACCAATGCTAACGATCCCTATCACTTTTTGACGGATTTTGGGAAATTCGTTTTTGAGTCGATTTTCGCATTTTTTGTAAGGGGTAACATCATTAAAATTTGCCAAAAATGGCCAAAAAATTGAGTTCCAACTTTTAAACACAGTTTGATGGGAAATTAAACTACGAACGCAACGAGGTATACCATTCCGAATTCAGACAATTATTTTTAGAGTTGTTGCAAAAAAACTGATTATTTTATGATCAAAATTTGAAAAAACGGATTTTGGCAAAAAATATAATATTTTTTATTGGCATTTTAATCATAACTTGGCTAAAAATGATCATAAACATGAAAGAATAACTGTTTTGAGCAGCTAATTACCAATGCTAACGATCCCTATCACTTTTTGACGGATTTTGGGAAATTCGTTTTTGGGTAGATTTTCGCATTTTTTGTAAGGGGTAACATCATTAAAATTTGCCAAAAATGGCCAAAAAATTGAGTTCCAACTTTTAAACACAGTTTGATGGGAAATTAAACTACGAACGCAACGAGGTATACCATTCCGAATTCAGACAATTATTTTTAGAGTTGTTGCAAAAAAACTGATTATTTTATGATCAAAATTTGAAAAAACGGATTTTGGCAAAATATAATATTTTTTATTGGCATTTTAATCATAACTTGGCTAAAAATGATCATAAACATGAAAGAATAACTGTTTTGAGCAGCTAATTACCAATGCTAACGATCCCTATCACTTTTTGACGGATTTTGGGAAATTCGTTTTTGAGTCGATTTTCGCATTTTTTGTAAGGGGTAACATCATTAAAATTTGCCAAAAATGGCCAAAAAATTGAGTTCCAACTTTTAAACACAGTTTGATGGGAAATTAAACTACGAACGCAACGAGGTATACCATTCCGAATTCAGACAATTATTTTTAGAGTTGTTGCAAAAAAACTGATTATTTTATTTTGCCAAAAATGGCCAAAAAATTGAGTTCCAACTTTTAAACACAGTTTGATGGGAAATTAAACTACGAACGCAACGAGGTATACCATTCCGAATTCAGACAATTATTTTTAGAGTTGTTGCAAAAAAAACTGATTATTTTATGATCAAAATTTGAAAAAACGGATTTTGGCAAAAAATATAATATTTTTTATTGGCATTTTAATCATAACTTGGCTAAAAATGATCATAAACATGAAAGAATAACTGTTTTGAGCAGCTAATTACCAATGCTAACGATCCCTATCACTTTTTGACGGATTTTGGGAAATTCGTTTTTGAGTCGATTTTCGCATTTTTTGTAAGGGGTAACATCATTAAAATTTGCCAAAAATGGCCAAAAAATTGAGTTCCAACTTTTAAACACAGTTTGATGGGAAATTAAACTACGAACGCAACGAGGTATACCATTCCGAATTCAGACAATTATTTTTAGAGTTGTTGCAAAAAAACGGATTATTTTATGATCAAAATTTGAAAAAACGGATTTTGGCAAAAAATATAATATTTTTTATTGGCATTTTAATCATAACTTGGCTAAAAATGATCATAAACATGAAAGAATAACTGTTTTGAGCAGCTAATTACCAATGCTAACGATCCCTATCACTTTTTGACGGATTTTGGGAAATTCGTTTTTGGGTCGATTTTCGCATTTTTTGTAAGGGGTAACATCATTAAAATTTGCCAAAAATGGCCAAAAAATTGAGTTCCAACTTTTAAACACAGTTTGATGGGAAATTAAACTACGAACGCAACGAGGTATACCATTCCGAATTCAGACAATTATTTTTAGAGTTGTAGCAAAAAAACGGATTATTTTATGATCAAAATTTGAAAAAACGGATTTTGGCAAAAATTAAAATATTTTTTATTGGCATTTTAATCATAACTTGGCTAAAAATGATCATAAACATGAAAGAATAACTGTTTTGAGCAGCTAATTACCAATGCTAACGATCCCTATCACTTTTTGACGGATTTTGGGAAATTCGTTTTTGGGTCGATTTTCGCATTTTTTGTAAGGGGTAACATCATTAAAATTTGCAAAAATGGCCAAGAAATTGAGTTCCAACTTTTAAACACAGTTTGATGGGAAATTAAACTACGAACGCAACGAGGTATACCATTCCGAATTCAGACAATTATTTTTAGAGTTGTTGCAAAAAAACTGATTATTTTATTTTGCCAAAAATGGCCAAAAAATTGAGTTCCAACTTTTAAACACAGTTTGATGGGAAATTAAACTACGAACGCAACGAGGTATACCATTCCGAATTCAGACAATTATTTTTAGAGTTGTTGCAAAAAAACTGATTATTTTATGATCAAAATTTGAAAAAACGGATTTTGGCAAAAAATATAATATTTTTTATTGGCATTTTAATCATAACTTGGCTAAAAATGATCATAAACATGAAAGAATAACTGTTTTGAGCAGCTAATTACCAATGCTAACGATCCCTATCACTTTTTGACGGATTTTGGGAAATTCGTTTTTGAGTCGATTTTCGCATTTTTTGTAAGGGGTAACATCATTAAAATTTGCCAAAAATGGCCAAAAAATTGAGTTCCAACTTTTAAACACAGTTTGATGGGAAATTAAACTACGAACGCAACGAGGTATACCATTCCGAATTCAGACAATTATTTTTAGAGTTGTTGCAAAAAAACTGATTATTTTATGATCAAAATTTGGCAAAAATTAAAATATTTTTTATTGGCATTTTAATCATAACTTGGCTAAAAATGATCATAAACATGAAAGAATAACTGTTTTGAGCAGCTAATTACCAATGCTAACGATCCCTATCACTTTTTGACGGATTTTGGGAAATTCGTTTTTGGGTCGATTTTCGCATTTTTTGTAAAATTTGCCAAAAATGGCCAAAAAATTGAGTTCCAACTTTTAAACACAGTTTGATGGGAAATTAAACTACGAACGCAACGAGGTATACCATTCCGAATTCAGACAATTATTTTTAGAGTTGTAGCAAAAAAACTGATTATTTTATGATCAAAATTTGAAAAAAACGGATTTTGGCAAAAATTAAAATATTTTTTATTGGCATTTTAATCATAACTTGGCTAAAAATGATCATAAACATGAAAGAATAACTGTTTTGAGCAGCTAATTACCAATGCTAACGATCCCTATCACTTTTTGACGGATTTTGGGAAATTCGTTTTTGGGTCGATTTTCGCATTTTTTGTAAAATTTGCCAAAAATGGCCAAAAAATTGAGTTCCAACTTTTAAACACAGTTTGATGGGAAATTAAACTACGAACGCAACGAGGTATACCATTCCGAATTCAGACAATTATTTTTAGAGTTGTTGCAAAAAAACTGATTATTTTATGATCAAAATTTGAAAAAACGGATTTTGGCAAAAATTAAAATATTTTTTATTGGCATTTTAATCATAACTTGGCTAAAAATGATCATAAACATGAAAGAATAACTGTTTTGAGCAGCTAATTACCAATGCTAACGATCCCTATCACTTTTTGACGGATTTTGGGAAATTCGTTTTTGGGTCGATTTTCGCATTTTTTGTAAAATTTGCCAAAAATGGCCAAAAAATTGAGTTCCAACTTTTAAACACAGTTTGATGGGAAATTAAACTACGAACGCAACGAGGTATACCATTCCGAATTCAGACAATTATTTTTAGAGTTGTTGCAAAAAAACGGATTATTTTATGATCAAAATTTGAAAAAACGGATTTTGGCAAAAATTAAAATATTTTTTATTGGCATTTTAATCATAACTTGGCTAAAAATGATCATAAACATGAAAGAATAACTGTTTTGAGCAGCTAATTACCAATGCTAACGATCCCTATCACTTTTTGACGGATTTTGGGAAATTCGTTTTTGGGTCGATTTTCGCATTTTTTGTAAGGGGTAACATCATTAAAATTTGCCAAAAATGGCCAAAAAATTGAGTTCCAACTTTTAAACACAGTTTGATGGGAAATTAAACTACGAACGCAACGAGGTATACCATTCCGAATTCAGACAATTATTTTTAGAGTTGTAGCAAAAAAACGGATTATTTTATGATCAAAATTTGAAAAAACGGATTTTGGCAAAAATTAAAATATTTTTTATTGGCATTTTAATCATAACTTGGCTAAAAATGATCATAAACATGAAAGAATAACTGTTTTGAGCAGCTAATTACCAATGCTAACGATCCCTATCACTTTTTGACGGATTTTGGGAAATTCGTTTTTGAGTCGATTTTCGCATTTTTTGTAAAATTTGCCAAAAATGGCCAAAAAATTGAGTTCCAACTTTTAAACACAGTTTGATGGGAAATTAAACTACGAACGCAACGAGGTATACCATTCCGAATTCAGACAATTATTTTTAGAGTTGTTGCAAAAAAAACTGATTATTTTATGATCAAAATTTGAAAAAAACGGATTTTGGCAAAAATTAAAATATTTTTTATTGGCATTTTAATCATAACTTGGCTAAAAATGATCATAAACATGAAAGAATAACTGTTTTGAGCAGCTAATTACCAATGCTAACGATCCCTATCATTTTTGACGGATTTTGGGAAATTCGTTTTTGGTCGATTTTCGCATTTTTTGTAAAATTTGCCAAAAATGGCCAAAAAATTGAGTTCCAACTTTTAAACACAGTTTGATGGGAAATTAAACTACGAACGCAACGAGGTATACCATTCCGAATTCAGACAATTATTTTTAGAGTTGTTGCAAAAAAACGGATTATTTTATGATCAAAATTTGAAAAAACGGATTTTGGCAAAAATTAAAATATTTTTTATTGGCATTTTAATCATAACTTGGCTAAAAATGATCATAAACATGAAAGAATAACTGTTTTGAGCAGCTAATTACCAATGCTAACGATCCCTATCACTTTTTGACGGATTTTGGGAAATTCGTTTTTGGGTCGATTTTCGCATTTTTTGTAAGGGGTAACATCATTAAAATTTGCCAAAAATGGCCAAAAAATTGAGTTCCAACTTTTAAACACAGTTTGATGGGAAATTAAACTACGAACGCAACGAGGTATACCATTCCGAATTCAGACAATTATTTTTAGAGTTGTTGCAAAAAAACTGATTATTTTATGATCAAAATTTGAAAAAACGGATTTTGGCAAAAATTAAAATATTTTTTATTGGCATTTTAATCATAACTTGGCTAAAAATGATCATAAACATGAAAGAATAACTGTTTTGAGCAGCTAATTACCAATGCTAACGATCCCTATCACTTTTTGACGGATTTTGGGAAATTCGTTTTTGGGTCGATTTTCGCATTTTTTGTAAGGGGTAACATCATTAAAATTTGCCAAAAATGGCCAAAAAATTGAGTTCCAACTTTTAAACACAGTTTGATGGGAAATTAAACTACGAACGCAACGAGGTATACCATTCCGAATTCAGACAATTATTTTTAGAGTTGTTGCAAAAAAACTGATTATTTTATGATCAAAATTTGAAAAAACGGATTTTGGCAAAAATTAAAATATTTTTTATTGGCATTTTAATCATAACTTGGCTAAAAATGATCATAAACATGAAAGAATAACTGTTTTGAGCAGCTAATTACCAATGCTAACGATCCCTATCACTTTTTGACGGATTTTGGGAAATTCGTTTTTGGGTCGATTTTCGCATTTTTTGTAAGGGGTAACATCATTAAAATTTGCCAAAAATGGCCAAAAAATTGAGTTCCAACTTTTAAACACAGTTTGATGGGAAATTAAACTACGAACGCAACGAGGTATACCATTCCGAATTCAGACAATTATTTTTAGAGTTGTTGCAAAAAAACTGATTATTTTATGATCAAAATTTGAAAAAACGGATTTTGGCAAAAATATAATATTTTTTATTGGCATTTTAATCATAACTTGGCTAAAAATGATCATAAACATGAAAGAATAACTGTTTTGAGCAGCTAATTACCAATGCTAACGATCCCTATCACTTTTTGACGGATTTTGGGAAATTCGTTTTTGGGTCGATTTTCGCATTTTTTGTAAGGGGTAACATCATTAAAATTTGCCAAAAATGGCCAAAAAATTGAGTTCCAACTTTTAAACACAGTTTGATGGGAAATTAAACTACGAACGCAACGAGGTATACCATTCCGAATTCAGACAATTATTTTTAGAGTTGTTGCAAAAAAAACTGATTATTTTATGATCAAAATTTGAAAAAACGGATTTTGGCAAAAATAAAATATTTTTTATTGGCATTTTAATCATAACTTGGCTAAAAATGATCATAAACATGAAAGAATAACTGTTTTGAGCAGCTAATTACCAATGCTAACGATCCCTATCACTTTTTGACGGATTTTGGGAAATTCGTTTTTGGGTCGATTTTCGCATTTTTTGTAAGGGGTAACATCATTAAAATTTGCCAAAAATGGCCAAAAAATTGAGTTCCAACTTTTAAACACAGTTTGATGGGAAATTAAACTACGAACGCAACGAGGTATACCATTCCGAATTCAGACAATTATTTTTAGAGTTGTTGCAAAAAAACTGATTATTTTATGATCAAAATTTGAAAAAACGGATTTTGGCGAAAATATAATATTTTTTATTGGCATTTTAATCATAACTTGGCTAAAAATGATCATAAACATGAAAGAATAACTGTTTTGAGCAGCTAATTACCAATGCTAACGATCCCTATCACTTTTTGACGGATTTTGGGAAATTCGTTTTTGGGTCGATTTTCGCATTTTTTGTAAGGGGTAACATCATTAAAATTTGCCAAAAATGGCCAAAAAATTGAGTTCCAACTTTTAAACACAGTTTGATGGGAAATTAAACTACGAACGCAACGAGGTATACCATTCCGAATTCAGACAATTATTTTTAGAGTTGTTGCAAAAAAACTGATTATTTTATTTTGCCAAAAATGGCCAAAAAATTGAGTTCCAACTTTTAAACACAGTTTGATGGGAAATTAAACTACGAACGCAACGAGGTATACCATTCCGAATTCAGACAATTATTTTTAGAGTTGTAGCAAAAAAACGGATTATTTTATGATCAAAATTTGAAAAAACGGATTTTGGCAAAAATTAAAATATTTTTATTGGCATTTTAATCATAACTTGGCTAAAAATGATCATAAACATGAAAGAATAACTGTTTTGAGCAGCTAATTACCAATGCTAACGATCCCTATCACTTTTTGACGGATTTTGGGAAATTCGTTTTTGGTCGATTTTCGCATTTTTTGTAAGGGGTAACATCATTAAAATTTGCAAAAATGGCCAAGAAATTGAGTTCCAACTTTTAAACACAGTTTGATGGGAAATTAAACTACGAACGCAACGAGGTATACCATTCCGAATTCAGACAATTATTTTTAGAGTTGTAGCAAAAAAACGGATTATTTTATGATCAAAATTTGAAAAAACGGATTTTGGCAAAAATTAAAATATTTTTTATTGGCATTTTAATCATAACTTGGCTAAAAATGATCATAAACATGAAAGAATAACTGTTTTGAGCAGCTAATTACCAATGCTAACGATCCCTATCACTTTTTGACGGATTTTGGGAAATTCGTTTTTGGGTCGATTTTCGCATTTTTTGTAAAAAATGGATTTTGGCAAAAATTAAAATATTTTTTATTGGCATTTTAATCATAACTTGGCTAAAAATGATCATAAACATGAAAGAATAACTGTTTTGAGCAGCTAATTACCAATGCTAACGATCCCTATCACTTTTTGACGGATTTTGGGAAATTCGTTTTTGGGTCGATTTTCGCATTTTTTGTAAAATTTGCCAAAAATGGCCAAAAAATTGAGTTCCAACTTTTAAACACAGTTTGATGGGAAATTAAACTACGAACGCAACGAGGTATACCATTCCGAATTCAGACAATTATTTTTAGAGTTGTAGCAAAAAAACTGATTATTTTATGATCAAAATTTGAAAAAACGGATTTTGGCAAAAATTAAAATATTTTTTATTGGCATTTTAATCATAACTTGGCTAAAAATGATCATAAACATGAAAGAATAACTGTTTTGAGCAGCTAATTACCAATGCTAACGATCCCTATCACTTTTTGACGGATTTTGGGAAATTCGTTTTTGGGTCGATTTTCGCATTTTTTGTAAGGGGTAACATCATTAAAATTTGCCAAAAATGGCCAAAAAATTGAGTTCCAACTTTTAAACACAGTTTGATGGGAAATTAAACTACGAACGCAACGAGGTATACCATTCCGAATTCAGACAATTATTTTTAGAGTTGTTGCAAAAAAACTGATTATTTTATGATCAAAATTTGAAAAAACGGATTTTGGCAAAAATTAAAATATTTTTTATTGGCATTTTAATCATAACTTGGCTAAAAATGATCATAAACATGAAAGAATAACTGTTTTGAGCAGCTAATTACCAATGCTAACGATCCCTATCACTTTTTGACGGATTTTGGGAAATTCGTTTTTGGGTCGATTTTCGCATTTTTTGTAAGGGGTAACATCATTAAAATTTGCCAAAAATGGCCAAAAAATTGAGTTCCAACTTTTAAACACAGTTTGATGGGAAATTAAACTACGAACGCAACGAGGTATACCATTCCGAATTCAGACAATTATTTTTAGAGTTGTTGCAAAAAAACTGATTATTTTATGATCAAAATTTGAAAAAACGGATTTTGGCAAAAATTAAAATATTTTTTATTGGCATTTTAATCATAACTTGGCTAAAAATGATCATAAACATGAAAGAATAACTGTTTTGAGCAGCTAATTACCAATGCTAACGATCCCTATCACTTTTTGACGGATTTTGGGAAATTCGTTTTTGGTCGATTTTCGCATTTTTTTGTTAAAATTTGCCAAAAATGGCCAAAAAATTGAGTTCCAACTTTTAAACACAGTTTGATGGGAAATTAAACTACGAACGCAACGAGGTATACCATTCCGAATTCAGACAATTATTTTTAGAGTTGTTGCAAAAAAACTGATTATTTTATGATCAAAATTTGAAAAAACGGATTTTGGCAAAAATTAAAATATTTTTTATTGGCATTTTAATCATAACTTGGCTAAAAATGATCATAAACATGAAAGAATAACTGTTTTGAGCAGCTAATTACCAATGCTAACGATCCCTATCACTTTTTGACGGATTTTGGGAAATTCGTTTTTGGGTCGATTTTCGCATTTTTTTGTAAAATTTGCCAAAAATGGGCAAAAAATTGAGTTCCAACTTTTAAACACAGTTTGATGGGAAATTAAACTACGAACGCAACGAGGTATACCATTCCGAATTCAGACAATTATTTTTAGAGTTGTTGCAAAAAAACTGATTATTTTATGATCAAAATTTGAAAAAACGGATTTTGGCAAAAATTAAAATATTTTTTATTGGCATTTTAATCATAACTTGGCTAAAAATGATCATAAACATGAAAGAATAACTGTTTTGAGCAGCTAATTACCAATGCTAACGATCCCTATCACTTTTTGACGGATTTTGGGAAATTCGTTTTTGGGTCGATTTTCGCATTTTTTGTAAGGGGTAACATCATTAAAATTTGCCAAAAATGGCCAAAAAATTGAGTTCCAACTTTTAAACACAGTTTGATGGGAAATTAAACTACGAACGCAACGAGGTATACCATTCCGAATTCAGACAATTATTTTTAGAGTTGTTGCAAAAAAACTGATTATTTTATGATCAAAATTTGAAAAAACGGATTTTGGCAAAAATTAAAATATTTTTTATTGGCATTTTAATCATAACTTGGCTAAAAATGATCATAAACATGAAAGAATAACTGTTTTGAGCAGCTAATTACCAATGCTAACGATCCCTATCACTTTTTGACGGATTTTGGGAAATTCGTTTTTGGGTCGATTTTCGCATTTTTTGTAAGGGGTAACATCATTAAAATTTGCCAAAAATGGCCAAAAAATTGAGTTCCAACTTTTAAACACAGTTTGATGGGAAATTAAACTACGAACGCAACGAGGTATACCATTCCGAATTCAGACAATTATTTTTAGAGTTGTTGCAAAAAAACTGATTATTTTATGATCAAAATTTGAAAAAACGGATTTTGGCAAAAATTAAAATATTTTTTATTGGCATTTTAATCATAACTTGGCTAAAAATGATCATAAACATGAAAGAATAACTGTTTTGAGCAGCTAATTACCAATGCTAACGATCCCTATCACTTTTTGACGGATTTTGGGAAATTCGTTTTTGGGTCGATTTTCGCATTTTTTGTAAGGGGTAACATCATTAAAATTTGCCAAAAATGGCCAAAAAATTGAGTTCCAACTTTTAAACACAGTTTGATGGGAAATTAAACTACGAACGCAACGAGGTATACCATTCCGAATTCAGACAATTATTTTTAGAGTTGTTGCAAAAAAACTGATTATTTTATGATCAAAATTTGAAAAAACGGATTTTGGCAAAAATTAAAATATTTTTTATTGGCATTTTAATCATAACTTGGCTAAAAATGATCATAAACATGAAAGAATAACTGTTTTGAGCAGCTAATTACCAATGCTAACGATCCCTATCACTTTTTGACGGATTTTGGGAAATTCGTTTTTGGGTCGATTTTCGCATTTTTTGTAAGGGGTAACATCATTAAAATTTGCCAAAAATGGCCAAAAAATTGAGTTCCAACTTTTAAACACAGTTTGATGGGAAATTAAACTACGAACGCAACGAGGTATACCATTCCGAATTCAGACAATTATTTTTAGAGTTGTTGCAAAAAAACTGATTATTTTATGATCAAAATTTGAAAAAACGGATTTTGGCAAAAATTAAAATATTTTTTATTGGCATTTTAATCATAACTTGGCTAAAAATGATCATAAACATGAAAGAATAACTGTTTTGAGCAGCTAATTACCAATGCTAACGATCCCTATCACTTTTTGACGGATTTTGGGAAATTCGTTTTTGGGTCGATTTTCGCATTTTTTGTAAGGGGTAACATCATTAAAATTTGCCAAAAATGGCCAAAAAATTGAGTTCCAACTTTTAAACACAGTTTGATGGGAAATTAAACTACGAACGCAACGAGGTATACCATTCCGAATTCAGACAATTATTTTTAGAGTTGTTGCAAAAAAACTGATTATTTTATGATCAAAATTTGAAAAAACGGATTTTGGCAAAAATTAAAATATTTTTTATTGGCATTTTAATCATAACTTGGCTAAAAATGATCATAAACATGAAAGAATAACTGTTTTGAGCAGCTAATTACCAATGCTAACGATCCCTATCACTTTTTGACGGATTTTGGGAAATTCGTTTTTGGGTCGATTTTCGCATTTTTTGTAAGGGGTAACATCATTAAAATTTGCCAAAAATGGCCAAAAAATTGAGTTCCAACTTTTAAACACAGTTTGATGGGAAATTAAACTACGAACGCAACGAGGTATACCATTCCGAATTCAGACAATTATTTTTAGAGTTGTTGCAAAAAAACGGATTATTTTATGATCAAAATTTGAAAAAACGGATTTTGGCAAAAATTAAAATATTTTTTATTGGCATTTTAATCATAACTTGGCTAAAAATGATCATAAACATGAAAGAATAACTGTTTTGAGCAGCTAATTACCAATGCCTATCACTTTTTGACGGATTTTTTGTAAGGTGTAACATCATTAAAATTTGCCAAAAATGGCCAAAAAATTGAGTTCCAACTTTTAAACACAGTTTGATGGGAAATTAAACTACGAACGCAACGAGGTATACCATTCCGAATTCAGACAATTATTTTTAGAGTTGTAGCAAAAAAACTGATTATTTTATGATCAAAATTTGAAAAAACGGATTTTGGCAAAAATTAAATATTTTTTATTGGCATTTTAATCATAACTTGGCTAAAAATGATCATAAACATGAAAGAATAACTGTTTTGAGCAGCTAATTACCAATGCTAACGATCCCTATCACTTTTTGACGGATTTTGGGAAATTCGTTTTTGGGTCGATTTTCGCATTTTTTGTAAGGGGTAACATCATTAAAATTTGCCAAAAATGGCCAAAAAATTGAGTTCCAACTTTTAAACACAGTTTGATGGGAAATTAAACTACGAACGCAACGAGGTATACCATTCCGAATTCAGACAATTATTTTTAGAGTTGTTGCAAAAAAACTGGATTATTTTATGATCAAAATTTGAAAAAACGGATTTTGGCAAAAATTAAAATATTTTTTATTGGCATTTTAATCATAACTTGGCTAAAAATGATCATAAACATGAAAGAATAACTGTTTTGAGCAGCTAATTACCAATGCTAACGATCCCTATCACTTTTTGACGGATTTTGGGAAATTCGTTTTTGGGTCGATTTTCGCATTTTTTGTAAGGGGTAACATCATTAAAATTTGCCAAAAATGGCCAAAAAATTGAGTTCCAACTTTTAAACACAGTTTGATGGGAAATTAAACTACGAACGCAACGAGGTATACCATTCCGAATTCAGACAATTATTTTTAGAGTTGTTGCAAAAAAACTGATTATTTTATGATCAAAATTTGAAAAAACGGATTTTGGCAAAAATTAAAATATTTTTTATTGGCATTTTAATCATAACTTGGCTAAAAATGATCATAAACATGAAAGAATAACTGTTTTGAGCAGCTAATTACCAATGCTAACGATCCCTATCACTTTTTGACGGATTTTGGGAAATTCGTTTTTGGGTCGATTTTCGCATTTTTTGTAAGGGGTAACATCATTAAAATTTGCCAAAAATGGCCAAAAAATTGAGTTCCAACTTTTAAACACAGTTTGATGGGAAATTAAACTACGAACGCAACGAGGTATACCATTCCGAATTCAGACAATTATTTTTAGAGTTGTTGCAAAAAAACGGATTATTTTATGATCAAAATTTGAAAAAACGGATTTTGGCAAAAATTTAAATATTTTTTATTGGCATTTTAATCATAACTTGGCTAAAAATGATCATAAACATGAAAGAATAACTGTTTTGAGCAGCTAATTACCAATGCTAACGATCCCTATCACTTTTTGACGGATTTTGGGAAATTCGTTTTTGGGTCGATTTTCGCATTTTTTGTAAGGGGTAACATCATTAAAATTTGCCAAAAATGGCCAAAAAATTGAGTTCCAACTTTTAAACACAGTTTGATGGGAAATTAAACTACGAACGCAACGAGGTATACCATTCCGAATTCAGACAATTATTTTTAGAGTTGTTGCAAAAAAACTGATTATTTTATGATCAAAATTTGAAAAAACGGATTTTGGCAAAAATAAAATATTTTTTATTGGCATTTTAATCATAACTTGGCTAAAAATGATCATAAACATGAAAGAATAACTGTTTTGAGCAGCTAATTACCAATGCTAACGATCCCTATCACTTTTTGACGGATTTTGGGAAATTCGTTTTTGGGTCGATTTTCGCATTTTTTGTAAGGGGTAACATCATTAAAATTTGCCAAAAATGGCCAAAAAATTGAGTTCCAACTTTTAAACACAGTTTGATGGGAAATTAAACTACGAACGCAACGAGGTATACCATTCCGAATTCAGACAATTATTTTTAGAGTTGTTGCAAAAAAACTGATTATTTTATGATCAAAATTTGAAAAAAACGGATTTTGGCAAAAATTAAAATATTTTTTATTGGCATTTTAATCATAACTTGGCTAAAAATGATCATAAACATGAAAGAATAACTGTTTTGAGCAGCTAATTACCAATGCTAACGATCCCTATCACTTTTTGACGGATTTTGGGAAATTCGTTTTTGGGTCGATTTTCGCATTTTTTGTAAGGGGTAACATCATTAAAATTTGCCAAAAATGGCCAAAAAATTGAGTTCCAACTTTTAAACACAGTTTGATGGGAAATTAAACTACGAACGCAACGAGGTATACCATTCCGAATTCAGACAATTATTTTTAGAGTTGTTGCAAAAAAACTGATTATTTTATGATCAAAATTTGAAAAAACGGATTTTGGCAAAATATAAATATTTTTTATTGGCATTTTAATCATAACTTGGCTAAAAATGATCATAAACATGAAAGAATAACTGTTTTGAGCAGCTAATTACCAATGCTAACGATCCCTATCACTTTTTGACGGATTTTGGGAAATTCGTTTTTGGGTCGATTTTCGCATTTTTTGTAAGGGGTAACATCATTAAAATTTGCCAAAAATGGCCAAAAAATTGAGTTCCAACTTTTAAACACAGTTTGATGGGAAATTAAACTACGAACGCAACGAGGTATACCATTCCGAATTCAGACAATTATTTTTAGAGTTGTTGCAAAAAAACTGATTATTTTATGATCAAAATTTGAAAAAACGGATTTTGGCAAAATATACAATATTTTTTATTGGCATTTTAATCATAACTTGGCTAAAAATGATCATAAACATGAATGAATAACTGTTTTGAGCAGCTAATTACCAATGCTAACGATCCCTATCACTTTTTGACGGATATTCGTTTTTGGGTCGATTTTCGCATTTTTTGTAAGGGGTAACATCATTAAAATTTGCCAAAAATGGCCAAAAAATTGAGTTCCAACTTTTAAACACAGTTTGATGGGAAATTAAACTACGAACGCAACGAGGTATACCATTCCGAATTCAGACAATTATTTTTAGAGTTGTTGCAAAAAAACTGATTATTTTATGATCAAAATTTGAAAAAACGGATTTTGGCAAAAATTAAAATATTTTTTATTGGCATTTTAATCATAACTTGGCTAAAAATGATCATAAACATGAAAGAATAACTGTTTTGAGCAGCTAATTACCAATGCTAACGATCCCTATCACTTTTTGACGGATTTTGGGAAATTCGTTTTTGGGTCGATTTTCGCATTTTTTGTAAGGGGTAACATCATTAAAATTTGCCAAAAATGGCCAAAAAATTGAGTTCCAACTTTTAAACACAGTTTGATGGGAAATTAAACTACGAACGCAACGAGGTATACCATTCCGAATTCAGACAATTATTTTTAGAGTTGTAGCAAAAAAACGGATTATTTTATGATCAAAATTTGAAAAAACGGATTTTGGCAACATCATTAAAATTTGCCAAAAATGGCCAAAAAATTGAGTTCCAACTTTTAAACACAGTTTGATGGGAAATTATACTACGAACGCAACGAGGTATACCATTCCGAATTCAGACAATTATTTTTAGAGTTGTTGCAAAAAAACTGATTATTTTATGATCAAAATTTGAAAAAACGGATTTTGGCAAAATATACAATATTTTTTATTGGCATTTTAATCATAACTTGGCTAAAAATGATCATAAACATGAAAGAATAACTGTTTTGAGCAGCTAATTACCAATGCTAACGATCCCTATCACTTTTTGACGGATTTTGGGAAATTCGTTTTTGGGTCGATTTTCGCATTTTTTGTAAGGGGTAACATCATTAAAATTTGCCAAAAATGGCCAAAAAATTGAGTTCCAACTTTTAAACACAGTTTGATGGGAAATTAAACTACGAACGCAACGAGGTATACCATTCCGAATTCAGACAATTATTTTTAGAGTTGTTGCAAAAAAACTGATTATTTTATGATCAAAATTTGAAAAAACGGATTTTGGCAAAAATAAAATATTTTTTATTGGCATTTTAATCATAACTTGGCTAAAAATGATCATAAACATGAATGAATAACTGTTTTGAGCAGCTAATTACCAATGCTAACGATCCCTATCACTTTTTGACGGAAATTCGTTTTTGGGTCGATTTTCGCATTTTTTGTAAGGGGTAACATCATTAAAATTTGCCAAAAATGGCCAAAAAATTGAGTTCCAACTTTTAAACACAGTTTGATGGGAAATTAAACTACGAACGCAACGAGGTATACCATTCCGAATTCAGACAATTATTTTTAGAGTTGTTGCAAAAAAACTGATTATTTTATGATCAAAATTTGAAAAAACGGATTTTGGCAAAAATTAAAATATTTTGTATTGGCATTTTAATCATAACTTGGCTAAAAATGATCATAAACATGAAAGAATAACTGTTTTGAGCAGCTAATTACCAATGCTAACGATCCCTATCACTTTTTGACGGATTTTGGGAAATTCGTTTTTGGGTCGATTTTCGCATTTTTTGTAAGGGGTAACATCATTAAAATTTGCCAAAAATGGCCAAAAAATTGAGTTCCAACTTTTAAACACAGTTTGATGGGAAATTAAACTACGAACGCAACGAGGTATACCATTCCGAATTCAGACAATTATTTTTAGAGTTGTTGCAAAAAAACTGATTATTTTATGATCAAAATTTGAAAAAACGGATTTTGGCAAAAATAAAATATTTTTTATTGGCATTTTAATCATAACTTGGCTAAAAATGATCATAAACATGAAAGAATAACTGTTTTGAGCAGCTAATTACCAATGCTAACGATCCCTATCACTTTTTGACGGATTTTGGGAAATTCGTTTTTGGGTCGATTTTCGCATTTTTTGTAAGGGGTAACATCATTAAAATTTGCCAAAAATGGCCAAAAAATTGAGTTCCAACTTTTAAACACAGTTTGATGGGAAATTAAACTACGAACGCAACGAGGTATACCATTCCGAATTCAGACAATTATTTTTAGAGTTGTTGCAAAAAAACTGATTATTTTATGATCAAAATTTGAAAAAACGGATTTTGGCAAAATTAAAATATTTTTTATTGGCATTTTAATCATAACTTGGCTAAAAATGATCATAAACATGAAAGAATAACTGTTTTGAGCAGCTAATTACCAATGCTAACGATCCCTATCACTTTTTGACGGATTTTGGGAAATTCGTTTTTGGGTCGATTTTCGCATTTTTTGTAAGGGGTAACATCATTAAAATTTGCCAAAAATGGCCAAAAAATTGAGTTCCAACTTTTAAACACAGTTTGATGGGAAATTAAACTACGAACGCAACGAGGTATACCATTCCGAATTCAGACAATTATTTTTAGAGTTGTTGCAAAAAAACTGATTATTTTATGATCAAAATTTGAAAAAACGGATTTTGGCAAAAATTAAAATATTTTTTATTGGCATTTTAATCATAACTTGGCTAAAAATGATCATAAACATGAAAGAATAACTGTTTTGAGCAGCTAATTACCAATGCTAACGATCCCTATCACTTTTTGACGGATTTTGGGAAATTCGTTTTTGGGTCGATTTTCGCATTTTTTGTAAGGGGTAACATCATTAAAATTTGCCAAAAATGGCCAAAAAATTGAGTTCCAACTTTTAAACACAGTTTGATGGGAAATTAAACTACGAACGCAACGAGGTATACCATTCCGAATTCAGACAATTATTTTTAGAGTTGTTGCAAAAAAACTGATTATTTTATGATCAAAATTTGAAAAAACGGATTTTGGCAAAAATTAAAATATTTTTTATTGGCATTTTAATCATAACTTGGCTAAAAATGATCATAAACATGAAAGAATAACTGTTTTGAGCAGCTAATTACCAATGCTAACGATCCCTATCACTTTTTGACGGATTTTGGGAAATTCGTTTTTGGGTCGATTTTCGCATTTTTTGTAAGGGGTAACATCATTAAAATTTGCCAAAAATGGCCAAAAAATTGAGTTCCAACTTTTAAACACAGTTTGATGGGAAATTAAACTACGAACGCAACGAGGTATACCATTCCGAATTCAGACAATTATTTTTAGAGTTGTTGCAAAAAAACTGATTATTTTATGATCAAAATTTGAAAAAAACGGATTTTGGCAAAATATAAAATATTTTTTATTGGCATTTTAATCATAACTTGGCTAAAAATGATCATAAACATGAAAGAATAACTGTTTTGAGCAGCTAATTACCAATGCTAACGATCCCTATCACTTTTTGACGGATTTTGGGAAATTCGTTTTTGGGTCGATTTTCGCATTTTTTGTAAGGGGTAACATCATTAAAATTTGCCAAAAATGGCCAAAAAATTGAGTTCCAACTTTTAAACACAGTTTGATGGGAAATTAAACTACGAACGCAACGAGGTATACCATTCCGAATTCAGACAATTATTTTTAGAGTTGTTGCAAAAAAACTGATTATTTTATGATCAAAATTTGAAAAAACGGATTTTGGCAAAAATTAAAATATTTTTTATTGGCATTTTAATCATAACTTGGCTAAAAATGATCATAAACATGAAAGAATAACTGTTTTGAGCAGCTAATTACCAATGCTAACGATCCCTATCACTTTTTGACGGATTTTGGGAAATTCGTTTTTGGGTCGATTTTCGCATTTTTTGTAAGGGGTAACATCATTAAAATTTGCCAAAAATGGCCAAAAAATTGAGTTCCAACTTTTAAACACAGTTTGATGGGAAATTAAACTACGAACGCAACGAGGTATACCATTCCGAATTCAGACAATTATTTTTAGAGTTGTTGCAAAAAACTGATTATTTTATGATCAAAATTTGAAAAAACGGATTTTGGCAAAAATTAAAATATTTTTTATTGGCATTTTAATCATAACTTGGCTAAAAATGATCATAAACATGAAAGAATAACTGTTTTGAGCAGCTAATTACCAATGCTAACGATCCCTATCACTTTTTGACGGATTTTGGGAAATTCGTTTTTGGGTCGATTTTCGCATTTTTTGTAAGGGGTAACATCATTAAAATTTGCCAAAAATGGCCAAAAAATTGAGTTCCAACTTTTAAACACAGTTTGATGGGAAATTAAACTACGAACGCAACGAGGTATACCATTCCGAATTCAGACAATTATTTTTAGAGTTGTTGCAAAAAAACTGATTATTTTATGATCAAAATTTGAAAAAACGGATTTTGGCAAAAATTAAAATATTTTTTATTGGCATTTTAATCATAACTTGGCTAAAAATGATCATAAACATGAAAGAATAACTGTTTTGAGCAGCTAATTACCAATGCTAACGATCCCTATCACTTTTTGACGGATTTTGGGAAATTCGTTTTTGGGTCGATTTTCGCATTTTTTGTAAGGGGTAACATCATTAAAATTTGCCAAAAATGGCCAAAAAATTGAGTTCCAACTTTTAAACACAGTTTGATGGGAAATTAAACTACGAACGCAACGAGGTATACCATTCCGAATTCAGACAATTATTTTTAGAGTTGTTGCAAAAAAACTGATTATTTTATGATCAAAATTTGAAAAAACGGATTTTGGCAAAAATTAAAATATTTTTTATTGGCATTTTAATCATAACTTGGCTAAAAATGATCATAAACATGAAAGAATAACTGTTTTGAGCAGCTAATTACCAATGCTAACGATCCCTATCACTTTTTGACGGATTTTGGGAAATTCGTTTTTGGGTCGATTTTCGCATTTTTTGTAAGGGGTAACATCATTAAAATTTGCCAAAAATGGCCAAAAAATTGAGTTCCAACTTTTAAACACAGTTTGATGGGAAATTAAACTACGAACGCAACGAGGTATACCATTCCGAATTCAGACAATTATTTTTAGAGTTGTTGCAAAAAAACTGATTATTTTATGATCAAAATTTGAAAAAAACGGATTTTGGCAAAATATAAAATATTTTTTATTGGCATTTTAATCATAACTTGGCTAAAAATGATCATAAACATGAAAGAATAACTGTTTTGAGCAGCTAATTACCAATGCTAACGATCCCTATCACTTTTTGACGGATTTTGGGAAATTCGTTTTTGGGTCGATTTTCGCATTTTTGTAAGGGGTAACATCATTAAAATTTGCCAAAAATGGCCAAAAAATTGAGTTCCAACTTTTAAACACAGTTTGATGGGAAATTAAACTACGAACGCAACGAGGTATACCATTCCGAATTCAGACAATTATTTTTAGAGTTGTTGCAAAAAAACTGATTATTTTATGATCAAAATTTGAAAAAAACGGATTTTGGCAAAAATATAAATATTTTTTATTGGCATTTTAATCATAACTTGGCTAAAAATGATCATAAACATGAAAGAATAACTGTTTTGAGCAGCTAATTACCAATGCTAACGATCCCTATCACTTTTTGACGGATTTTGGGAAATTCGTTTTTGGGTCGATTTTCGCATTTTTTGTAAGGGGTAACATCATTAAAATTTGCCAAAAATGGCCAAAAAATTGAGTTCCAACTTTTAAACACAGTTTGATGGGAAATTAAACTACGAACGCAACGAGGTATACCATTCCGAATTCAGACAATTATTTTTAGAGTTGTTGCAAAAAAACTGATTATTTTATGATCAAAATTTGAAAAAACGGATTTTGGCAAAAATTAAAATATTTTTTATTGGCATTTTAATCATAACTTGGCTAAAAATGATCATAAACATGAAAGAATAACTGTTTTGAGCAGCTAATTACCAATGCTAACGATCCCTATCACTTTTTGACGGATTTTGGGAAATTCGTTTTTGGGTCGATTTTCGCATTTTTTGTAAGGGGTAACATCATTAAAATTTGCCAAAAATGGCCAAAAAATTGAGTTCCAACTTTTAAACACAGTTTGATGGGAAATTAAACTACGAACGCAACGAGGTATACCATTCCGAATTCAGACAATTATTTTTAGAGTTGTTGCAAAAAAACTGATTATTTTATGATCAAAATTTGAAAAAAACGGATTTTGGCAAAAATTAAAATATTTTTTATTGGCATTTTAATCATAACTTGGCTAAAAATGATCATAAACATGAAAGAATAACTGTTTTGAGCAGCTAATTACCAATGCTAACGATCCCTATCACTTTTTGACGGATTTTGGGAAATTCGTTTTTGGGTCGATTTTCGCATTTTTTGTAAGGGGTAACATCATTAAAATTTGCCAAAAATGGCAAAAAAATTGAGTTCCAACTTTTAAACACAGTTTGATGGGAAATTAAACTACGAACGCAACGAGGTATACCATTCCGAATTCAGACAATTATTTTTAGAGTTGTTGCAAAAAAACTGATTATTTTATGATCAAAATTTGAAAAAACGGATTTTGGCAAAAATTAAAATATTTTTTATTGGCATTTTAATCATAACTTGGCTAAAAATGATCATAAACATGAAAGAATAACTGTTTTGAGCAGCTAATTACCAATGCTAACGATCCCTATCACTTTTTGACGGATTTTGGGAAATTCGTTTTTGGGTCGATTTTCGCATTTTTTGTAAGGGGTAACATCATTAAAATTTGCCAAAAATGGCCAAAAAATTGAGTTCCAACTTTTAAACACAGTTTGATGGGAAATTAAACTACGAACGCAACGAGGTATACCATTCCGAATTCAGACAATTATTTTTAGAGTTGTTGCAAAAAAACTGATTATTTTATGATCAAAATTTGAAAAAACGGATTTTGGCAAAAATTAAAATATTTTTATTGGCATTTTAATCATAACTTGGCTAAAAATGATCATAAACATGAAAGAATAACTGTTTTGAGCAGCTAATTACCAATGCTAACGATCCCTATCACTTTTTGACGGATTTTGGGAAATTCGTTTTTGGGTCGATTTTCGCATTTTTTGTAAGGGGTAACATCATTAAAATTTGCCAAAAATGCCAAAAAATTGAGTTCCAACTTTTAAACACAGTTTGATGGGAAATTAAACTACGAACGCAACGAGGTATACCATTCCGAATTCAGACAATTATTTTTAGAGTTGTTGCAAAAAAACTGATCAAAATTTGAAAAAACAAAATTTTGGCAAAATTTGAAAAAAAACGGATTTTGGCAAAAAATAAAATTTTTTATTGGCATTTTAATCATAACTTGGCTAAAAATGATCATAAACATGAAAGAATAACTGTTTTGAGCAGCTAATTACCAATGCTAACGATCCCTATCACTTTTTGACGGATTTTGGGAAATTCGTTTTTGGGTCGATTTTCGCATTTTTTGTAAGGGGTAACATCATTAAAATTTGCCAAAAATGGCCAAAAAATTGAGTTCCAACTTTTAAACACAGTTTGATGGGAAATTAAACTACGAACGCAACGAGGTATACCATTCCGAATTCAGACAATTATTTTTAGAGTTGTTGCAAAAAAACTGATTATTTTATGAAAAATTTGAAAAAACGGATTTTGGCAAAAATTAAAATATTTTTTATTGGCATTTTAATCATAACTTGGCTAAAAATGATCATAAACATGAAAGAATAACTGTTTTGAGCAGCTAATTACCAATGCTAACGATCCCTATCACTTTTTGACGGATTTTGGGAAATTCGTTTTTGGGTCGATTTTCGCATTTTTTGTAAGGGGTAACATCATTAAAATTTGCCAAAAATGGCCAAAAAATTGAGTTCCAACTTTTAAACACAGTTTGATGGGAAATTAAACTACGAACGCAACGAGGTATACCATTCCGAATTCAGACAATTATTTTTAGAGTTGTTGCAAAAAAACTGATTATTTTATGATCAAAATTTGAAAAAACGGATTTTGGCGGATTATTGGGATCAAAATTTGTTCCAAAAAAAACGGAAATTTTGGCAACATCATTAAAATTTGCCAAAAATGGCCAAAAAATTGAGTTCCAACTTTTAAACACAGTTTGATGGGAAATTAAACTACGAACGCAACGAGGTATACCATTCCGAATTCAGACAATTATTTTTAGAGTTGTTGCAAAAAAACTGATTATTTTATGATC
This sequence comes from Drosophila orena, assembly GCA_005876975.1. Lineage (NCBI taxonomy): Eukaryota > Metazoa > Arthropoda > Insecta > Diptera > Drosophilidae > Drosophila > Drosophila orena. Next base: position 16,606,523 of record VCKV01000282.1, on the reverse strand, counting down.
AAAATTTGAAAAAACGGATTTTGGCAAAAATTAAATATTTTTTATTGGCATTTTAATCATAACTTGGCTAAAAATGATCATAAACATGAAAGAATAACTGTTTTGAGCAGCTAATTACCAATGCTAACGATCCCTATCACTTTTTGACGGATTTTGGGAAATTCGTTTTTGGGTCGATTTTCGCATTTTTTGTAAGGGGTAACATCATTAAAATTTGCCAAAAATGGCCAAAAAATTGAGTTCCAACTTTTAAACACAGTTTGATGGGAAATTAAACTACGAACGCAACGAGGTATACCATTCCGAATTCAGACAATTATTTTTAGAGTTGTTGCAAAAAAACTGATTATTTTATGATCAAAATTTGAAAAAACGGATTTTGGCAAAAATTAAAATATTTTTTATTGGCATTTTAATCATAACTTGGCTAAAAATGATCATAAACATGAAAGAATAACTGTTTTGAGCAGCTAATTACCAATGCTAACGATCCCTATCACTTTTTGACGGATTTTGGGAAATTCGTTTTTGGGTCGATTTTCGCATTTTTTGTAAGGGGTAACATCATTAAAATTTGCCAAAAATGGCCAAAAAATTGAGTTCCAACTTTTAAACACAGTTTGATGGGAAATTAAACTACGAACGCAACGAGGTATACCATTCCGAATTCAGACAATTATTTTTAGAGTTGTTGCAAAAAAACTGATTATTTTATGATCAAAATTTGAAAAAACGGATTTTGGCAAAAATTAAAATATTTTTTATTGGCATTTTAATCATAACTTGGCTAAAAATGATCATAAACATGAAAGAATAACTGTTTTGAGCAGCTAATTACCAATGCTAACGATCCCTATCACTTTTTGACGGATTTTGGGAAATTCGTTTTTGGGTCGATTTTCGCATTTTTTGTAAGGGGTAACATCATTAAAATTTGCCAAAAATGGCCAAAAAATTGAGTTCCAACTTTTAAACACAGTTTGATGGGAAATTAAACTACGAACGCAACGAGGTATACCATTCCGAATTCAGACAATTATTTTTAGAGTTGTTGCAAAAAAACTGATTATTTTATGATCAAAATTTGAAAAAACGGATTTTGGCAAAAATTAAAATATTTTTTATTGGCATTTTAATCATAACTTGGCTAAAAATGATCATAAACATGAAAGAATAACTGTTTTGAGCAGCTAATTACCAATGCTAACGATCCCTATCACTTTTTGACGGATTTTGGGAAATTCGTTTTTGGGTCGATTTTCGCATTTTTTGTAAGGGGTAACATCATTAAAATTTGCCAAAAATGGCCAAAAAATTGAGTTCCAACTTTTAAACACAGTTTGATGGGAAATTAAACTACGAACGCAACGAGGTATACCATTCCGAATTCAGACAATTATTTTTAGAGTTGTTGCAAAAAACTGATTATTTTATGATCAAAATTTGAAAAAACGGATTTTGGCAAAAATTAAAATATTTTTTATTGGCATTTTAATCATAACTTGGCTAAAAATGATCATAAACATGAAAGAATAACTGTTTTGAGCAGCTAATTACCAATGCTAACGATCCCTATCACTTTTTGACGGATTTTGGGAAATTCGTTTTTGAGTCGATTTTCGCATTTTTTGTAAGGGGTAACATCATTAAAATTTGCCAAAAATGGCCAAAAAATTGAGTTCCAACTTTTAAACACAGTTTGATGGGAAATTAAACTACGAACGCAACGAGGTATACCATTCCGAATTCAGACAATTATTTTTAGAGTTGTTGCAAAAAAACTGATTATTTTATGATCAAAATTTGAAAAAAACGGATTTTGGCAAAAATTAAAATATTTTTTATTGGCATTTTAATCATAACTTGGCTAAAAATGATCATAAACATGAAAGAATAACTGTTTTGAGCAGCTAATTACCAATGCTAACGATCCCTATCACTTTTTGACGGATTTTGGGAAATTCGTTTTTGGGTCGATTTTCGCATTTTTTGTAAGGGGTAACATCATTAAAATTTGCCAAAAATGGCCAAAAAATTGAGTTCCAACTTTTAAACACAGTTTGATGGGAAATTAAACTACGAACGCAACGAGGTATACCATTCCGAATTCAGACAATTATTTTTAGAGTTGTTGCAAAAAAACTGATTATTTTATGATCAAAATTTGAAAAAACGGATTTTGGCAAAAAATTAAATATTTTTTATTGGCATTTTAATCATAACTTGGCTAAAAATGATCATAAACATGAAAGAATAACTGTTTTGAGCAGCTAATTACCAATGCTAACGATCCCTATCACTTTTTGACGGATTTTGGGAAATTCGTTTTTGGGTCGATTTTCGCATTTTTTGTAAGGGGTAACATCATTAAAATTTGCCAAAAATGGCCAAAAAATTGAGTTCCAACTTTTAAACACAGTTTGATGGGAAATTAAACTACGAACGCAACGAGGTATACCATTCCGAATTCAGACAATTATTTTTAGAGTTGTTGCAAAAAAACTGATTATTTTATGATCAAAATTTGAAAAAACGGATTTTGGCAAAAATTAAAATATTTTTTATTGGCATTTTAATCATAACTTGGCTAAAAATGATCATAAACATGAAAGAATAACTGTTTTGAGCAGCTAATTACCAATGCTAACGATCCCTATCACTTTTTGACGGATTTTGGGAAATTCGTTTTTGGGTCGATTTTCGCATTTTTTGTAAGGGGTAACATCATTAAAATTTGCCAAAAATGGCCAAAAAATTGAGTTCCAACTTTTAAACACAGTTTGATGGGAAATTAAACTACGAACGCAACGAGGTATACCATTCCGAATTCAGACAATTATTTTTAGAGTTGTTGCAAAAAAACTGATTATTTTATGATCAAAATTTGAAAAAACGGATTTTGGCAAAAATTAAAATATTTTTTATTGGCATTTTAATCATAACTTGGCTAAAAATGATCATAAACATGAAAGAATAACTGTTTTGAGCAGCTAATTACCAATGCTAACGATCCCTATCACTTTTTGACGGATTTTGGGAAATTCGTTTTTGGGTCGATTTTCGCATTTTTTGTAAGGGGTAACATCATTAAAATTTGCCAAAAATGGCCAAAAAATTGAGTTCCAACTTTTAAACACAGTTTGATGGGAAATTAAACTACGAACGCAACGAGGTATACCATTCCGAATTCAGACAATTATTTTTAGAGTTGTTGCAAAAAAACTGATTATTTTATGATCAAAATTTGAAAAAACGGATTTTGGCAAAAATTAAAATATTTTTTATTGGCATTTTAATCATAACTTGGCTAAAAATGATCATAAACATGAAAGAATAACTGTTTTGAGCAGCTAATTACCAATGCTAACGATCCCTATCACTTTTTGACGGATTTTGGGAAATTCGTTTTTGGGTCGATTTTCGCATTTTTTGTAAGGGGTAACATCATTAAAATTTGCCAAAAATGGCCAAAAAATTGAGTTCCAACTTTTAAACACAGTTTGATGGGAAATTAAACTACGAACGCAACGAGGTATACCATTCCGAATTCAGACAATTATTTTTAGAGTTGTTGCAAAAAAACTGATTATTTTATGATCAAAATTTGAAAAAACGGATTTTGGCAAAATTAAAATATTTTTTATTGGCATTTTAATCATAACTTGGCTAAAAATGATCATAAACATGAAAGAATAACTGTTTTGAGCAGCTAATTACCAATGCTAACGATCCCTATCACTTTTTGACGGATTTTGGGAAATTCGTTTTTGAGTCGATTTTCGCATTTTTTGTAAGGGGTAACATCATTAAAATTTGCCAAAAATGGCCAAAAAATTGAGTTCCAACTTTTAAACACAGTTTGATGGGAAATTAAACTACGAACGCAACGAGGTATACCATTCCGAATTCAGACAATTATTTTTAGAGTTGTTGCAAAAAAACTGATTATTTTATGATCAAAATTTGAAAAAACGGATTTTGGCAAAAATATAATATTTTTTATTGGCATTTTAATCATAACTTGGCTAAAAATGATCATAAACATGAAAGAATAACTGTTTTGAGCAGCTAATTACCAATGCTAACGATCCCTATCACTTTTTGACGGATTTTGGGAAATTCGTTTTTGGGTCGATTTTCGCATTTTTTGTAAGGGGTAACATCATTAAAATTTGCCAAAAATGGCCAAAAAATTGAGTTCCAACTTTTAAACACAGTTTGATGGGAAATTAAACTACGAACGCAACGAGGTATACCATTCCGAATTCAGACAATTATTTTTAGAGTTGTTGCAAAAAAACTGATTATTTTATGATCAAAATTTGAAAAAACGGATTTTGGCAAAAATTAAAATATTTTTTATTGGCATTTTAATCATAACTTGGCTAAAAATGATCATAAACATGAAAGAATAACTGTTTTGAGCAGCTAATTACCAATGCTAACGATCCCTATCACTTTTTGACGGATTTTGGGAAATTCGTTTTTGGATCGATTTTCGCATTTTTTGTAAGGGGTAACATCATTAAAATTTGCCAAAAATGGCCAAAAAATTGAGTTCCAACTTTTAAACACAGTTTGATGGGAAATTAAACTACGAACGCAACGAGGTATACCATTCCGAATTCAGACAATTATTTTTAGAGTTGTTGCAAAAAAACTGATTATTTTATGATCAAAATTTGAAAAAACGGATTTTGGCAAATATTAAAATATTTTTTATTGGCATTTTAATCATAACTTGGCTAAAAATGATCATAAACATGAAAGAATAACTGTTTTGAGCAGCTAATTACCAATGCTAACGATCCCTATCACTTTTTGACGGATTTTGGGAAATTCGTTTTTGAGTCGATTTTCGCATTTTTTGTAAGGGGTAACATCATTAAAATTTGCCAAAAATGGCCAAAAAATTGAGTTCCAACTTTTAAACACAGTTTGATGGGAAATTAAACTACGAACGCAACGAGGTATACCATTCCGAATTCAGACAATTATTTTTAGAGTTGTAGCAAAAAAACTGATTATTTTATGATCAAAATTTGAAAAAACGGATTTTGGCAAAAATTAAAATATTTTTTATTGGCATTTTAATCATAACTTGGCTAAAAATGATCATAAACATGAAAGAATAACTGTTTTGAGCAGCTAATTACCAATGCTAACGATCCCTATCACTTTTTGACGGATTTTGGGAAATTCGTTTTTGGATCGATTTTCGCATTTTTTGTAAGGGGTAACATCATTAAAATTTGCCAAAAATGGCCAAAAAATTGAGTTCCAACTTTTAAACACAGTTTGATGGGAAATTAAACTACGAACGCAACGAGGTATACCATTCCGAATTCAGACAATTATTTTTAGAGTTGTTGCAAAAAACTGATTATTTTATGATCAAAATTTGAAAAAACGGATTTTGGCAAAAATTAAAATATTTTTTATTGGCATTTTAATCATAACTTGGCTAAAAATGATCATAAACATGAAAGAATAACTGTTTTGAGCAGCTAATTACCAATGCTAACGATCCCTATCACTTTTTGACGGATTTTGGGAAATTCGTTTTTGAGTCGATTTTCGCATTTTTTGTAAGGGGTAACATCATTAAATTTGCCAAAAATGGCCAAAAAATTGAGTTCCAACTTTTAAACACAGTTTGATGGGAAATTAAACTACGAACGCAACGAGGTATACCATTCCGAATTCAGACAATTATTTTTAGAGTTGTTGCAAAAAAACTGATTATTTTATGATCAAAATTTGAAAAAACGGATTTTGGCAAAAATTAAAATATTTTTTATTGGCATTTTAATCATAACTTGGCTAAAAATGATCATAAACATGAAAGAATAACTGTTTTGAGCAGCTAATTACCAATGCTAACGATCCCTATCACTTTTTGACGGATTTTGGGAAATTCGTTTTTGGGTCGATTTTCGCATTTTTTGTAACGGGGTATTGAGTTCCAATTCATTAACGAGGTATTTGCCAAAAAGGCCAAAAAATTGAGTTCCAACTTTTAAACACAGTTTGATGGGAAATTAAACTACGAACGCAACGAGGTATACCATTCCGAATTCAGACAATTATTTTTAGAGTTGTTGCAAAAAAACTGATTATTTTATGATCAAAATTTGAAAAAACGGATTTTGGCAAAAATATAATATTTTTTATTGGCATTTTAATCATAACTTTGCTAAAAATGATCATAAACATGAAAGAATAACTGTTTTGAGCAGCTAATTACCAATGCTAACGATCCCTATCACTTTTTGACGGATTTTGGGAAATTCGTTTTTGGGTCGATTTTCGCATTTTTTGTAAGGGGTAACATCATTAAAATTTGCCAAAAATGGCCAAAAAATTGAGTTCCAACTTTTAAACACAGTTTGATGGGAAATTAAACTACGAACGCAACGAGGTATACCATTCCGAATTCAGACAATTATTTTTAGAGTTGTTGCAAAAAAACTGATTATTTTATGATCAAAATTTGAAAAAACGGATTTTGGCAAAAAATATA